>CM016565.1:25301444-25901444 GCA_003412495.2 Echium plantagineum
CCCCTCCACTCTCATTTTTTAACTTTTACCCCTCCCTAATATCTTTGAGTTAAATACCCTCTCCCCCGAATATATAATTTGCCCTTAATGAAACCCACCTCCCCTTTTTTCATCTTTTTCACCATCCCACCACCACCACCAACAACAACACCATAACCCCCACCTCTTTCCATGTTCTTCTTCTTCTTCTTCTTCTTTACAACACTACCACTAACAACAATCAACACCACTATCACCAACCAACTTTCTTCTTCAATATACAAAACAACACCATCACCTCTAACAATTAACTACACCACCGCCAACAACAATCAAAACCACCACCAACCTTTCAACACCCAACAATCAACATCACCACCACCAACAACAATCAACACCACTACCATCAACCACAACATATAACAATCAACACCACGACCACAAACCAACAATCAACACCACCTACCTTAACCCACCAACCACCATGAAAAAATGTTCGTAGATGCAAAATATGGTATCTTAAACACATGGATCGTAACCGTCATTATGCCCGAAGGTCACGATGAGGCTCACAATGGATTCACATACACTCCTCCATTCATAAACACTGCTCATTGTGTGCTCATCGTGGGCATTGTGAAAAAGTCACTGGTCGTCATCGTTTGCTCTATCTTGTGCTCATCGTGACCTCATAACACGAAGAAGAAATAATATTTATCAATTTTTATCAGTGTTTATCATTTTTATGAGTGTTTATTAACGTTTATGAATGGAGAAGTTTATGTAATCCATCGTGAGCCTCATCGTGACCTCCAGGCTCGATGACGGACACGATAATGTGTTTAAGACACCATTTTTTCATGGTGGTTGGTGGGTTAAGGTAAGTGGTGGTGGTGGTGGTGATTGTTGGTTTGTGGTGTTGGTGTTGATTGTTATAGGTTGTGGTTGATGGTGGTGGTAGTGTTCATTGTTGATGGTGGGTGTTCAAGGTTGGTGGTGGTAGTGTTGATTGTTGTTAATGGTGGTGTTGATTGTTGGGTTGTGATGGCGGTGTTGGTTATTAAATGTGGTGGTGGAGTTGGTTGGTGGTGGGTTGGTGGAGAAGAAGAAGAAATGGAGGGTAGTTTTAGCAAATAAATTCATTGAGGGTAAAATAGAAAATTCGGGGGAGAGGTACTCAATTTAAAAAAACTAGGGAAGGGGGCAAAAGTTTTAAAAAATGGGGGAGAGGGACGTTCTTGCAATTTGCTCATTTAGACAATTTAGGGCTGTCAAAATAACGGATAACTCAATACCCATCGTTACTTGATTGAACAAATCCAACTAGATTAACTATCGAATCTAATTAAACGAGTCAACGAAATAATTACCAAACTATGTACCGAGTTACTAGTACTCGGCACAACCGGACTCCATTAAAATCTCTACGTATAGGACAAAGCCCATGATCCTGCTATTACTGGGCCTCGAACCCTATCTTCTCAACTCTCATCCTTTATATATTGATTCTTCTCAAAGCCTCAATTCAAAACCCTAATTTCAGAGAGAGAGAGAGAGAGAGAGAGGCAGAGAGATTAACCATGAAGGTCCTTGTTCAACCTCTCAGCTTTATATCACTATTTACCAATTATTCTTATTAATTTTAGTTTAATTTAGTGTAATCAACTTGATTAATAGTTGACAAGTGTATATTTTGGTTATTGCAGTTCAACATAGCTAATCCGACAACTGGTTGCCAGAAGAAGCTCGAGATCGATGATGAGCTAAAACTGTAATTCAACTTACCTTCTCATTTTTATTATTGTTTTGTTGTTGATGCTTAATTTATCATGTTTTTATTACATTATTAATTGATTCTTAATTGATGCTTCTAGCTGATAACTTATTATATATATATATGTTAAGTATTATTTTCGGTTTTACTTCTTATATTGGTGTATTATTAGTTAAGTAATGTTACATATTAAGCTCTGTTGGATTTGTTGACTACTCGTGCTTGTTTGTTCTGTTGACTTCGTACTATTTTGCTGACTTCATTTCATTTTGAACTCTAGTTCAAAAAGATTGAGTTTTTTGCCTAAATTAACTAACCTTGTTCCAAGAGTTCAGATATAATATCGATTTGATTGGCATTGTTCTCATAAAATATAAAAAATGCTTGCATTTGATATATTTTTCACCAATTGTTTTACAAGTTATATATAGAAATACTATTATTTGAAGTTGAAAAGGTAATCATCATATATGAAAACTTGACTTATTTTTGAAATTAGAGTTATTGGCGAATTCTAATGATAACATGATTACTTATGATGATAATTTAGTTAGAGATTTCACAATGTTACCATTGTTTTATTAGCCTATAATTATGAAATCAATTAGCAGTTCCACTAGATAAATCCACTTCGTGGAGCTCCTCCTTTGTTTTCTTAAATCCTTCAGAGACTATCAGGTTTCTTATTACTATTCCGTAATAGTTTTTTATTGCACCACCACATGGAAGTTTTTGTTTCTAGATATGGAGGTGTTTAAATTTAAACTACTCACGTTTAGGAGTTCTTTCTGGTGCATTTATATTATTGAATTATAAATTGCATTTTGAACATGAATCTTTCTTACTCTTTTCTTTGTATTATTGATTCATTTGTAAGACAGGTCTCTGTTTTTCCTGTATATATTTGTCCCTTCTGCCATTCCTGACAACTTTTTTATTTTTCGTTTGAAATTTAGCCGAGCTTTCTATGAAAAGAGGATCTCTCAGGAGGTTCCTGGAGATTCATTGGGAGAGGTATGTTTTTTTGTAAGTTGCTCAAGTCCATTGTTGGTGTACTAGTGGTAGTTAGTCACTTGTTAAGCTTTGCCAATTGTTTTTATATTAGGAATTCAAGGGTTACGTATTCAAGATCATGGGAGGATGTGACAAACAAGGATTTCCAATGAAGCAGGGAGTATTGACCCCTGGACGTGTTCGTCTGTTGTTGCACAGAGGTCTGTAAGCGCAATTTATAATTCAAACTTGATCACTACATGTGTATTGACCTGTCTTTTAATGTTTGTTTAGGTACCCCGTGTTTCAGAGGTAATGGGCGTAGAAATGGGGAGCGTAGAAGGAAGTCCGTCCGTGGTTGCATTGTCAGCCCTGATCTCTCTGTGTTGAACCTTGTCATTGTGAAGAAAGGTGATAACGATTTGCCTGGATTAACTGATGTCGAGAAGCCAAGGATGAGAGGTCCCAAGAGGGCATCAAAGATTAGAAAGCTCTTCAACCTCTCAAAGGATGATGATGTGAGGAAGTACGTGAACACATACCGCAGGACCTTTACTACTAAGAACGGTGAGTCACACTCTTGTCTATTGATTAAAGAAAATATGAACATTTATCAAATTTTGTGCGAGTGTTCTGATCTTCTTGTTCTTTTCTACTGCAGGGAAAAAGGTTAGCAAAGCTCCAAAGATCCAACGTTTGGTCACTCCTTTGACTCTCCAGAGGAAGAGAGCAAGACTTGCTGATAAGAAGAAGAAAATTGCCAAGTCGAAGTCTGATGCTGCTGAATATCAGAAGCTTCTGGCAAGTAGGTTGAAGGAGCAGAGGGAAAGGCGCAGTGAAAGTTTAGCCAAGAAGAGATCCAGACTATCCTCAGCCACCAAGCCATCTACAGCTTAAAGTTCATGACTCTGTTGGCACTTGATCTTGTGTTCTGTGATTGATTTGGAACATTTACATGATCGTCTTTTTTTGGGTTAAAAGTTTTGGAACTTTTGAGGTTATATGCATTCCCATTTTCTAGAACGTGGCCACATGATATTGTTCTAAATATGAGATTCTTATCATTTTGTTGAAGTTACTGGTTTACTATTATATCTTTGAACTCGGGTTCTCGTTATATCGTATAATTGCGCTACAGAAAATTTCATACTAGTTGGGTATTGGGTATTGGTTCTTAGGGTTGTAAATGAGCCGAATAATACCGAACATCGGAAGATTCTAGTTCGGCTCTGCAGTCCTCGAGCAACATCAAAATGGGAAGCTTAGCTCTAAGTTTGTCAGACGAAACTCGTGCCGAACTGACCGAATAATTTAGTTTGAAGGTGATGAACAAAAAAAAATCGACTAAATATGGTGAATATATCAAAGAAAATAAAAGTAAAACTAAATTATATATATCTTTACCTCAAAATTCAACCAAATATGCTAGATCTATCAAAGAAAGAGACAATTAATCGTTCTCATACAAATTTATATCACAATATTATTACATAATTTCACATGATAAGTCAATTTGAGCTTTTGCTAACCGTTTGCCAATCGAGCCAAATATTGATTTTCAAGATTTGGCTCTACGTTTGCTATATCGAATTGAGCAACGAACCGAATTTTTTCGAGCCAACTACCCCGAGCCGAGTCGAGCTTCCAGGTTCATTCACACCCTACTTGTTCTGGCCTACCTAAGTTCCTTGCTTGAAGCTACAAAAAAACCAAAATGGTAATCCTCAGTGTCCTTTTACTCAATAAAGCTCTCCTTGTAGGATAAGAGAGTTGTATACATTCGTACAAGTTACCACTACTTAGCTTCAAAGTTCCTCTTTGTACCCATTGAAGAACTTAAAGTGAAGAGAATGTGAAGCATAGTCAAAAAGTGAGTAAAATATTTACCTCAGTCTTCTCAGTGAATTTTTCATGCTAAATTGATTTTAATTTTCCAATCTTGGCGTTAAAGAAATAATTTATGTAGGAAACTTCTATACGCATGAGATTATCATAACTCATATAAGAACCCATAGGATCAGGAGAACAATTATATCTACCAATTCGATGTTTTTGCAATTATCTCCTATGAAGACTGTGATCAAGTCATCATTTGTTTCTACACAATCCATTTTCTTCAACAATGTCCTTATCCATCATTCGTTGAAGTTCCTCGACAAGGATCATGTCCATAAAATGTTGAGGCAACGCAGATTGTCGACAAATGTAGCTGATCACATGTGGACTCCGATAATATGTTCACATCAGAAACAAGGCACTACATCAGATGGAAGGATAAAGCCTTCGAAACCGCCTGACTCCTCTCGTCGTGCCGTTTCTCAAACACTAGAGAGTACAGCTCATCTGGCTAGTCTCTTGCCTTCAGGCACCCTTTTGGCGTTCCAGCTCCTAACACCAATCTTCACCAATGATGGCTCGTGTGACCCTACGACGCGCTCAATGACTTTGATTCTTCTCTCCATCCTAGCCAGTTCTTGCTTTCTGGCCAGTTTGACAGATAGTATCAAGGCATCTGATGGACAAATTTATCATGGTTTGGCAACACCGAAAGGGCTGTGGATATTTGATTATTTAAGAGCTTCAGCTTCGGGCATTCCTGATGACCTGAGCAAGTATAGGGTGAATATTGTTGATATAGTTCATGCAGTTTCATCAGTGCTTGTATTTGTTGCCATAGGATTAAAGGATAACAATGTGGTTCAATGTTTCTATCCGAGCCCTGATCATAATACTTTAAAAGTTTTAGATATAGTTCCTATTGGACTTGGCCTTATATGTAGCTCACTGTTTGTAGTATTTCCTTCAAGGAGACGAGGTATCGGTTGCCCTGATGAGAAAGAATAATTCTAATCATTTACGGACCCTAACAGATGGTTAAGAAAATTTACTTCATTCTCTAAAATGTACTACCAAACACTATCTTATGAGAACAAGACAGATATCTAACGTAAAACAAGCATGAAATCGGCTTGCTAAATTCGAATCGTAATTTAGAATAAATGGAAAGCTGGTAATACAAGCATCATCAACCTTTTTAAGAAACTGAAATAAATCTGCTGATGACTACTGTTGTACAGTCCCTGATGGAGGTTTCTGCTGATGCACAGCCGAACCACCGCCAGGAGCTGGTAGCATTGCAGACTGAGGCAGAGGCGCTGTAGAGTGAGATGGAGGATAATGTTGATAAGGTGGGGGTGGAGGAGGCATATAACTATAAGGAGGAGGATAATGACCAGGGTAACTCAGAGCTTGGTGTGGTGGCATAGGCGGGTAAGGATAATGCAGAGGTAGCTGCTGCTTCTCAGAAGAAGCTCTGTTTTCACCGCTACTGGAAGCCCCATCTTGTGATGGAATAACTGCACCCATCCTCTGTGGATCCATTGAGGGGTAGTATGCCCTGTTCTGCTGAGGTAAAGGGGGGATGTTGAAGTAAGGCATGGTTATAGGTTGATCCTGGGTCCCAGGAGGCTGGAGCTGGAGAGGTTGGTTCTGTTGCTGTGATATGACGGCCCTTGGCAACAATCCACTGTGAGCTACAGTAGACTGCTGTCCTGCCTCATTTCTGCTGTCAGATTCGGGCTTAGGAGCTTGGGGCCTGCCCCAATGGAGCTTTAGCCTTTGACCCTTGATAACCAGCTTGTTTGAGAGTTCTTCAGCAGCCCTTTCAGCCCCTTCTCTTGTTGTGTAAGCGACAAATGCAATAGCACGCTGAGGAACCATCTTAATGGACTCGATTTCACCATGAGCATAAAATTGATCTCTCAAATCCTGCTCAGTTATTTTTGCAGCATCAACTCCACCCACATAGAGTGTTCTAATGCTTTCATCTTCAGGGGGTTCCAGACTAGGCATCTCGCCAGCCTTGCCAAGAAGCTTTGCTGCCACTGGATCGTTGATTCTGCCAGAAGAAATCATAGTTCAGATTTAGATGGTCATCTTATATTAACGAGGTACAAATGCTAACACTACTATTAACTAACATTTGTAGACAAAGATGCTGGGAGCAAATTTAAAGGGCCAAAAAAGAAAAAGAAGAGTAGTTTGGCTGGTTGATGTAATGTCACGATCCAATAGTTCTCAAAGACAGAAGAACACATTGAGGAAACTGCATGTTATTGGCTAATCAACTACAAGCGTCAACTCCTGTTCTTTTTCTCCTTATCTAGTAATGTTACATTAAATACATTGTCTCGGATGATGACCTCTAGTTGGTCTTCCAACACATTGTACCTACTTATTATCAAGACAATATCACCAATTATGATGTACTTTCAACATGAAATGAGATGTCATTCATCCATAGTGCTACAACATGATAATTGATCAATGGTGCTACTTGAGAACTATAACATACCACGGAATAGAAGTTACATACCCATAATAACGATCCTTAATATTCTGCTGAGACAATTCACCTGTCTCTGGCATCTCATGTCTGTATGGGCACTCAAGACCTCTAGTGCATTGACCACGAACATAAAAGCTGCAAACGTGTGCTCTATTTCTCTTGTAATATGGTGATGTTCTCTGAAGTTTTAAAATGGTATCATTTGGCCTGACTTTCCCAAATGAAGATTCATAATCTATCCCTGCTCTTGCCTGCACTCCAATAAAAAAATGAGACATCAATAATGGACAAATAACTACAGAGATCTTGTCAAGATGCAGGAACAGATGTAAGTGCCAAAATCGCTGCTGTATGGAAATAACATTTAATGTAAAGAAAATTAGAGAACATATAAATTGCAAAAAATTCCATTTGAGATATCATAACCGAGTAGACCACTAATGGGCTGTGGCTACCTCACCATAATTTAATGAATATCAAAGTCCAGATTCAGCAAATTATGAATTAAATAATTGTCAAAATCCAGATGCAACACATTATGAAACATCAATGATGAATATTTACAAGCAACTGGAATATATATATATACCTTGCGATCATGCTCCTCAGCAAAGTATTCCCTGTTAATATCACTCTTCGGAATGGAATCATGGGTGCTGATACTAAGAGCTGTATCTCTAACCTGAACAGGCAGTCCATACTCAAGATCTAACAAGCAAACTTGACATACATTTTTCAATTTACTACAAGTTTGGCAAATTTCGGACTTCTTATATCTTGCATCACGGCCAGGCCTCCACCTGAACACCGTAAAGGGGCGGGTGCATATTTTGCACTCTTTATCATAATCTGCTTTTGTCTGCATAAAGTAGGATTAAAGGGAAGAGGAATGCAACGCTCATTAGTAACCATCTGAAATTTTACCCCAACTCTCTTGGAGGCAGCTAAAAGTCTGATGACAGATCTAAGCTAGCAACAGGTAAGCAATACTAAGCATTACGAAATTTCACATACACCCAAAGTAAGTTAAAAAGTTAGTCATGCAATAGTCTATTCAAAGGTTAACCTAGCAAAGTGGACATATGGTCTTCGTTACTACAGCTACAACCCCGAGTCAGTTACCAAATCTACTCCTGCTTACAAGTTACAACACTGCACCGAACCCAATATAAGTATCCACCCTGACTCCAGTGTAAGAAGATAACAATCAACACAAAAATAACACGGATAAAACCAAACAAATCCAATGCCGATTCATTACAAGCCGTGTACAATATTTACCTGGATGTCGGGGCATAACATAACCATCCCCTCCTTTACCACCCCGAACTAAAATTTCAGCCAACAATCAAACTAGCAAATAAAGAACAAATTTATTAATATTAAGAAAACCCTAACAAAGGAGTAAGCATATACAGTCATTCAAGTTCAAAACTATTTACCAATAATTAATCACTAACAATAAAACAGTCAATCTATTAAAATTAAAAACCCTAATGCCAACCTAATAGCAATCATGTACATATATTCAGACAATTAGAAAAGTTGAAAACCTTTTAGCAACAATTAACTCACTAACGATCAACAAAAATAAATTTATCAAATGATTAACATTAAAACTAATAAATTTATCGAAATTGAATATTTTATTACCATACGAACGTAAGGACTGTCTCCAAGGCATGATTCACAAATGATCGGGAAATCCGATCTCTCCCATCCATCAGATTCAACATCTCTCAATAATCTATGCGCCATTTTTCAATCTCTACAAAGTCCTACAAAATCGAATTTAAATATTATTACTTCATAAATATTAAAGAATTAATGTACAATATTCAATTTTAAGGATAGACATTTTTAATCTATCTATACTCTTTATTAATTGAGTTGTACATTATGCTGATCATATTGTACTTAAAGAATTATAAGGCTAGACAGAGGCTTACTTGGCGGCGGAGATGAGACAGAGAGGGAGAGTTTTGAATTTGGAGCACTTCAAAGACTAGCTTCTTTATGATTTTGTCAATGAGTTATTCGTAAGTGGATACCATACAAACATAATCGAATCGAATATCATTGAATTTTAATTTTTGTAACACTATAATTTTTATTCGAATATTAAAATTGAGTTCGAATTCATTCGATACTATTCAATTAATATTCGAATTTGATTCGATATTCGTCATATTTTATATTCAAACACGAATTCCACTTACATATTTCCATATTTTATATTCCAACTCGAATTCCAATATATACATTTACATATATTCCCTCCCCTATTCGACACCTCCCTTTCCGCCACCACCAACTTAAGGTAAAGCTTAGATTGTAGTGTTAATTTTTTCTTTTTTGTAGATCTAGCAAATTTGGTTCAATTTGTATTGTTTCATCACCTTCGAACCGAATTATTTCGGGCGATTCGGCATGAATGAGCCGAACCCAAGCCGAATAGTAGTTGAAAATTAAGTGTCGAACCTGGAACCACTACTCGTTTTTATATTCGACTATTTCGAGCTGAGCCGAATGTTAGGCTCGATAGTGACTGAGTCAAACTCGAACCTTTCGATGTGTGGTGGGGTTGAACTCCGCACACTGCTACATATTGATGGGAACTGGGAAGGGTAATGCATAGTGCTATTCGTGGGCCAGGTTTCCTGAGACCCGACTCGGAACTCGACTCGACAACCCGGACGAAAACCCGGCTCGGAACCTACCAGGTTCCGGTTTCGAATCTAACTTCAAACTCGAGACCAAACCGGGTATACCCGGGACTGGCTCGGGTAACTCGGTTTAAATTGTGGGCCTTGGCTTCTCGACTTTGTTATTAGTATTACTGTAATACTATGCCCTTAGCTTTCGGTTTGTAAGTTGTAACATTCGATAAAACTAAGTCTCTTCTGGTTTGTTAATTATGAATATATGATCTAGATTCTAGTCTATGAATGTTGGTTACTTGGTTTAATGATGAATTGATGATGTTTCCTTATAGATTGCCATGTACAAGTCGATTTTGAGTCTCAAGTCTAAACCGAGTACTAAGCCGAATCGAGTATTTCATTTCGGTCCGGTCCCGAGCCGGGTTCCAATTGAAAAAAACACTTTCAAGCCGAGTTCGGTTTTGTATTCTTACTCGAACTGTAATCGAGTCTACTTTCGAGTTGGCTCGGTTCTCAACGGAGCCGATCGGGGCTCGGACTAACGCGGCTCGATAACATTAGTAGTAATTCATGAAATTTTGATGGGTATATACCTATATGATACTCACTCATTCATTTCGGTCCGGGTTTCGTCTATTTTTCAGTTTTGAAATAAACAAAAAATGAAAGTGCACACTTTCTAATTGATATAGTCTCCATGTCCACATGAAGTAAATAAAAAAAATCCATGGCAAAAACCAAATTACATATGAATCAAGCAAATAATGTGGAAGCTTGGAAGTTGAATATTAAGATTTAGAGTGATGGAGGCACACGGTAAAAAGATGAAGTAGTGTTATTAGGTTTTAGGAATGAATGTATAATAACTGTGAACTTTAAAATAATTTTTTTATTTATTTGGACACTTGGGCTATTATGCTACTTTTTAAAACAATAAACTATGCAAATAATTTATAATCTTCAAAAAACAAAATGAAGTCGAGTTAATTGAATAGCCTAGTGGAAAAGGCTCTTGCCAGTGACCAGAAGGTCCTGGGTTCGATACTCACCTCATCGCTAATTTACAAAAAAAAAAAAAACAAATGAAGTACAAATTTTAAAAATACCACAAATATAAATATTTAATACAATATATAGTAGGTTCGGTCCGGTTTATGCTAAAACCGAAATTGAAATTTTTTATCGGTTTTGTTCGCACCATTTCAATTTTGTGTAATTTTTTTTCAACCAAGTGTGTAAAATTTCGATTTGATCGATTTTGTAGGTGTGTATTGAATCGAAAATATCCCTATTGATTATAGTTCATCGAGTTAGGCTATTTTTTACTTTTTAAATACTAAAAATTTTACTTCATATTTAAATAATATAAACTCAAATACGACCCAACTTTTCATGTATTATAGAACTCAACCCAACACTATTCGTAAACCAACTAACCCATATTTTTGGGGTGTATGGATTGGGTGATTTTTACACATGCCATGATTTTTAATGTATCTTCTAATTAATTTATCATTTTTCTAAATATATGTATAAATGACAAAAATGACAACCAAAAAGGATGATAAGTAGTAATGACATATTCGCATTGACTATTATGAAAATTTCTTAAATTTTGAAGTTATTTTTTCAAAATAGTCACGCAATTGTAATCAGAGCATGAAATAAATGGGTTTTCAATATTATATATGTTGATTTATGATTGAGTACGAATTTATTTACAAGCAATTTTTTATTGAATTCTAAAGAAATTTGTCTTTTAATAACGCTTCTACTTAATAAGTCGTTGAAATATCATTTCGTGATAATTGATCCTGATAATTATTTGAATAAAGATTTTTTGAAGTTAGTTTAAGTTTATATATTATGTATTGTTACTTATATTTTCTATATCATTTTTCTTGAAAAGTCCAACTTTTCATACTCAAATTTTTATTCCGAAACCGTTACAGAAAATTAAGCTCCAAAATTTAAAAAATTCCGACTATTAATAGGATATGATCTAAATTTAATGTAAATCTAAGACGTATCAATTCCCGTCAAATCTAATTTAATCGGATATGATCTAAATTTAATCTGATTTTACATTAAAAAAATTATAGTCGTTAATGTCAATAAATGGAAAAGAGCCATTAATTAAGGAGATAAATATGAAAACGGCAAGCCAGGAGCGAGGTCAAACGTGTGAGCATTTTTAAAATTAATCGTAATCAATCCATAATGACTCATTCTTATAATCTTATTGTCTAAATATGGTAACTAATTAATGTTCTCTAACTATACCAAAATAGTAATCGTAATATGTTTAAATTTATTATTCCTCACCTAATATTGATTTTTCTATTTTGCTAACAATATTGTGAAAAAGAAAGTGGAATTTTTAACAATATTATTTTTCCCGAACGAATAAATTCTGTTTTAGGATTTTGTTACATAACAAACGAAAGACTTGTTCATTCTAAAGATATGAAACCAAAAATTTAGGTAGTATTATTGGGAGGTTTAGACATAATCTTTTAGCAACACATTTTTTTTTGTTAGTGGAATTTTGATGAAGCTCTTTGCTTTCATTTTATTAACATCTATAATTTGTTTATTACCTCGTTCTTGTAAGTTTACCTTTTCTTAATTTCTCAATTTATTAATTAAAGTGTCTATTTTAATTTATTAATGATGAATTTCAGTTGTTTGTGTAGTCGGATTTGATGCATTGGATCCAAACGGGAACATTACAATCAAATGGGATGTTTTGGTAGACAATGATGGTAGCTCACAAGATGTAAGTTTTTCCAACACACTTTTGGAGCAATCTTAACAATTCGCCTATCTTTAAAATGTATTACGTCATAGTGGTTGATTGCTTATCTTTCCAATGTACTTTTGATTTTATTTTTGCCGCTAACATCGCTGATCTTGCTGAGTATTTGTTTTTCCTGTTAAGTTTTTTAGGGTATGATAGTAATGTTACCGAATTTCTTAATAAAGTACTTTTGGATAGACAGAGCGATCATATGTTAGTTATCGTGATACAAAATTTTGATAATTTGGCAGGTGAGGGTGACAATTGTGAATAATCAGTTGTATCGGCACATCGATGATCCCGGGTGGAAGTTAAGTTGGACATGGACAGGTGATGGAGTGATATGGAACATGGTTGGAGCAGAAACAATAGAACAAGGAAATTGTAGTGCATTTAAAAAGGGGGGGCAAATTCCTCATTGTTGTGAAAAGAAGCCTGTTATAATTGATCTTTTACCAGGAGCTCCATACAATAAACAGGTTGCTAATTGCTGCAAAGCTGGTGTTCTTTCTTCACTAACACAAGAACCTGTCAAGAATGTTGCAGCTTTCCAAATGAATATTGGAGGTATTAATGGTTCCGTTTCCGCGCAAAATTTCACTATTGGGGTTCCTGGATACACTTGTGGTGATATGGTTGAGGTTCCGCCTAGTAAGTTCACGGAAGATCAAGGTCGTCGGACCACTCAAGCGCTTGGTAAGTACTTATTATATCTTCGATGTTATTCTACTGTGGTTGTAAACGCGCTGAACTATACAACTTGAAATGTAGGCACATGGAATGTGACATGTTCTTATTCTCAATTTAGAGCTTCCTCAACTCCAAAATGTTGTGTTTCATTATCTGCTTTCTACAACAGCACCATTGTTCCATGTCAAAAGTGTAGTTGTGCATGCCAAGGACAATCCAAATGCATAAAGTAAGTCATTATTTCATTTGTCGTAAAAGCCACGACGCCAATGTACACGACATGTGTTCGTTAATGGGATCCAACAATACCTTTTTGACACTGAAGAAAACGCAACTTGCGTTGACGCCATGGAAATATGTTGGCCCTTCATTTTGAAAAGAGACTTGAATTTTTCATGAAAATTGCAGACCAAATGAATTGCCTCCAGTTTTACAACTAAGACCAAATGAAGAGCCAGAGGCAGAGGTGGGGTGTTCAAGTCACATGTGCCCAATAAGGGTTCATTGGCATGTGAAGCAAAGTTACAAAGAATATTGGAGAGTCAAAATCACAATAACAAATTTCAATTATGTCAAAAATTACTCTCAATGGAACCTTGTTGTGCTACATCCCAATTTGAGAAGTATTGCACAACTCTTCAGTTTCAACTACAAGCCTCTTTATCCATATGGCCCATCTACTAGTAAGCTCATTCTATTCCTCTCTCAATTTTCCATTTTTTATCTGAATGACGTGTGAAGGAAATAGTTCGTCACACATTAACATCATCATGTCTCGATTCTCTTAAAAGGCTCACACCTAAGTAGGATAGTAAATAGCTATGATAGTATGCAGTCTTACCCTGTGACAACATAGAAGTTGTTTTTAGATTGTCCTAATAAAAAAAGTACAAACGACTATCTACTAGCATTCCAACTTCCAAGATTATGTTGAAATTTTTGGTATGATGGATAATAAATTTTAAATTATGTGCAGATGAAACTGGGCTATTTTATGGGATTGAGTACTACAATAGCATGCTACTTCAAGCAGGGAAAAATGGAAATGTTCAATCAGAGATGTTATTACACAAAGATTCAGACATGTTCACATTTAGAGAAGGTTGGGGGTTTCCTAGGAAAGTTGTCTTCAATGGTGATGAATGTGTTATCCCTTCACCTGATAATTATCCAAGGCTTCCAAATACTGCCAATTTGCCCAAACAATCTAACTTCTTCATCTTCATATTCTCCATGTTGCTTCTTCATCTTCATATTCTCCATTTGTAGAAAGTATTTTATCATGATAGTTGTAGTCTATTATTCTTAATTACACATTTTTGTAACGAGCACCTGAAATGCGCACCGGATAAACCTCATAATGACGTAACAATGTTCTTAATTACACATTTGTATCGTACAGCATGGTGTTCACTTATTAATTGTTATACTAACATAACAAGCCTCACCAATCACCTACCCAACTCTTTTCAAAATAAAAAGCTCTAATAAATTCAGTTTCACCAATGGCTTAATAGCATGGTGGATTCGGCCCAAGCCTCTAACTAAGAGTCGAGTTTTAATCTTATTAGGGACAAATTGTCTCATATTTCATTCTAAATATCCATTGATTAGAATTTTTGTATTCCTCATTTGATATTATTATATTCGTACTTTTATTGTCACTTTACAAAAAAAAGAAAAATCAATCCCATGTCTTGTTAATCTTATTTATGTAAACAAAATACAGTAAAAACTATTTGCCTATAATTGTTTTTCCAACGTTAGAAAAGATCCACATAAAAAAAATCAATCCCATGTTTTATTAATCTTATTTATCTAATTCCCCATTATACAAAATTCCCATTTGTTATAAAAAATCCATTAAAATATCTTTATCCTTTTTGCTATATATGCATTTGTTTCTCTTCCAATTCCACCAAATCATCACAAACCCTTTTTATATCTTATTTTATACAATTAAAAATTTAATCTTTTCTTGTCACTTTCCCCAAATTTCGAAACCCTAATTGGAAAATCAGGAGCATTTTGATTAATAATTTTACGGATCGACCTAAAATTTAGCTAGAAAGTTTCAATTAAAGCTGAAATTAGTACTTACACAAAATTAATTTTGTGAATTTGTGCCAAAAATTGAAGCTTTAGCTATAAACCTAAAATTCTGTTTGAAGTTTGCTGGCTAGCTAATTTTGGTTATTGAGCTAAAGGGTACTTGTTAAAAATCAACTTCGGGATTTTTGTTTGTGTTTTTCTGATTAAGCTTCTGTAAAATAATAGTAGAGAATTGATAAAATAATGGAGAAATATGAGCTAGTGAAGGACATAGGATCTGGGAATTTTGGTGTAGCAAGATTGATGAGGAATAAGGAGACTAAGGAGCTTGTTGCTATGAAATACATTGACAGAGGCCACAAGGTATAATGATTATGCTTATTTGGTTTCGATTTTTTTTGTATGATTGTGTTTTTCATGTGGTTTAGAGATTTAGTTAAGAAAATCAAGTAGAGTTGATAGATATTGCACCCAATTTATTGTTTTTATGGGTTGTAGTTATTGATTCATATAAAACTTATGAGTTAAATATAATGTGAACTTTTGCAGGGATTATTTCTTGATCTGGCTGATTGATCAAAAAAAAAAAAATTTGTGGATGTGTTCTATTTTGGGTTTTCTATTTTTGTTTTCATGATCACGGTAATCAATTTGGTAGTTCATTATTGTTAATAAGTTATATTGCAATGCAGATCGATGAAAATGTGGCGCGGGAAATCATTAATCATCGATCACTTAGACACCCCAATATCATTAGATTCAAGGAGGTAGCTTTTTAATTACATTCTGCTTTTCAGGGATCTTTCTGTGTTTCAGAAGTATTTATATTGTGACTTGCCTTTCAGGTGGTTCTGACTCCCACTCATCTTGCTATAGTGATGGAGTATGCTGCAGGTGGAGAGCTCTTTGAGCGCATTTGTAATGCTGGTAGATTTAGCGAGGATGAGGTATATTTGCATTCCTTTTCTCTCCTGATGCAGTCCCTGTCTCCATCTTTGAACCACCTCTTGATGTATTTAACTCGTCTTGTTATGTTTCCAGGCTAGGTACTTCTTCCAGCAGCTTATTTCAGGGGTTCACTATTGTCACAACATGGTAAAAAGATCTGAGCAAGCTTTGTGACTTTGTACTCTATTTCTACTCTTGTATGCATTGTTGTGCGTGGTGCCGTGGAATGTACTTGAGACACATATCTCAACTTATGTCACCATTTGTGTGATAAGGTAGTAAACTGTTCTTTTAGTTTTGAACTTGATCTTATTTCTGTGATTTCTAGCAAATATGTCATAGAGATCTGAAGTTGGAGAATACCCTTTTGGATGGAAGTCCTGCACCTCGCCTGAAAATTTGTGACTTTGGTTACTCCAAGGTATGATTATATGTTGCACCTAGTTATGTATGTCAACGGATGGACATATGGTCATCTTTAGAGTTCTAACTGTTCTGTTAATTGTTTAGTCGTCTCTGCTGCATTCAAGACCCAAATCCACTGTTGGTACTCCTGCGTACATTGCCCCTGAGGTTCTTCAGAGAAGAGAATATGATGGGAAGGTGCACCATGAGCATTTTATTATTTTTTAATTTGATTTTAGTGTCTTGTTTTTCCCATCATCTTGAAGATGAATCATTCTAACCAATAGAACTATCCTTACGTCTCTCTGCCTTCGACCTGCTTGTCCAGGAGCAATGCGTTCTCTAGGTTCTTAAAAATGTTTTGGTTTGTTTTTTTGTTCAGTTAGCTGATGTATGGTCTTGCGGGGTGACTCTCTATGTTATGCTTGTGGGAGCATATCCTTTTGAGGACCAAGAAGATCCAAAGAACTTCAAGAAAACAATTCAAGTAGGCTTTATTTTTATACTCTTTTCATGACATTTATAAGTTTTCTAAAGTAGTTGTGTAACCATTCTTTGATGATCAATGGCTTCTGCAGAGAATAATGGCAGTTAAGTACAGGATTCCTGACTATGTGCATATCTCTGAAGACTGTAAACACCTTCTTTCTCGCATTTTTGTGGCCAGCCCAGCAAGGGTATGTATCATTGAATAAGTTATTGTTGTGCAGTTTTTAGTATTTTGTGTAAGTGAAAGGGTACGAAAGGTCTGAATTCTGACAAACCGCCCTTTTCAGAGAATTACTATCAAAGAAATCAAACAACACCCCTGGTTTCTGAAGAACCTTCCAAGGGAACTGACCGAAGCTGCTCAGCTTGCCTACTATAGAAAGGAAAATCCTACCTTCTCCCTTCAAAGTGCAGAGGAGATCATGAAAATTGTTGATGAGGCAAAGGCGCCTCCTCCAGCATTCCCGTTCCATAAGTGGCTTTGGCTGGGGAGCTGAAGGCGAGGATAGTGAGGAAGAACGCCTGGAAGGCGAGGTTGAGGAAGAAGAGGAGGAAGACGAGTACGAGAAGCAGGTAAAAGAGGCACATGCAACTGGAGAAGTTCAGCCCTCTTGACCTCTCTCTCTCTCTACACACACCCGTGAGAATCTATAGAAACTTAGTTTTGGTGTGTAGACTTGTATGGAGTATGTGCTCTGTGGTTCTGTAAATGCGAAAGTTTGGCGATATTGTTTTTCTGGTTTCTGTAAGTGGTCAAGGTTTGTGTAAAACTTTAGACATGCGATGGTTTGATGTTTTTATGTTGGTTTTCTCTGTATCTTGGTGACAGTTGCAGTAAAGTGGTCAACATGAACTAGCCTTCATGATGTCAACAAAACAAACGATTAACATTAAGATGAAAGTAACTATTCATTTTGCAAGTTTGTTGTTATACATAAACAGCCTTCATACACATTGAAGATTTTTCACACTTCACTTTTGGATCATTTTAGAAACACCCTCTTTGTTATTAACTTATTATATTTACACTTACCTTTGTAAAATAGTAGAGTAGATTGTTATTCACTCGTCACTTTTGGATTTTTTCGGAAAATAACTCTTCGTTATTATATTGTTAAGGATGTATACTATTCGACTGTTCATTTTCGAGCTTTTTTAAAAGCATTGAGATATGAAAACGGTGATGTTACATGAACTAGCCGAGTTTGAAATTAGGAAGGCCTACGAAATTAATGTTATTTAAGACATGAATGTGTGTAGAGTTGGATGTTTGAAAGCAACACTAGTTAATGTCATTATCAATTGCGTGTACCACACAAGTAGCTAATTAATGTCGGCAGTATCACATCACATTCAATAAGTTTCTTAATTAATTGTTTAGGTTGAGGATCATGATATATACCCATTTTTTGAGAGTTAATAGTGAAGATTGTTGCGTTTGTTACACGTTTTGTCTCGATGTTAAATGAATCTTTCAATATTCAATCATTCAAAATGTAGGAGATGATAGAAAATTGTAGTGATCTTGACTCGCAATAAAGATAAGTTAAATTGAAAATAGCTAAGCAAAACTCAATTTGAAATATATAGAAGCGACACAGTGTATCACTTCTCTTGGATTTTAGTTTATTCCAACAGTATATTTTGATGATGATAACATAGAATGTGAAATGTGATGATGAGTGTTTACTACAAAACTATTCTTGTCCACTTGTCGGATAGTGTCTGCTAATGACCTTATTCTTCAATATTCAAAATGAAAGCAATGGGGAAAATGTGTATACGCCATGCCCACATGTTTCACTATATGACAAAGGGCAAGCTATATACAAATAACCTATAGTATCTTGCATTATACTATCATTAATACAAATTCTTTCCATATCCTATGAGCCGAGCATTTTATTTTATGTGATTTTTGGATATAACGAAAATACCAAAACAACTCATTATAATACCTACACATCTTATCTATCACGAAACACAGCATATAATATTCACACTTTACTCTTAGGTAGTGCTGGAAACTAGTCGAGTCGGTTCAGGTAGTGGAGTACCCCACCCTACTCCTTAAGATAACGAGTCGAATAGTAACGAGTCGGGTAATGTAATTATCCGGCTCTACTCCTTTATTACCCAGCTACTTAAGGCAAAATGAAAAAAAAAAAACTTATTTTTAATAAAAATGAATATATTGTTATATTTGGCATATTAATAAATTACATAAACTTTAATTATTTGAAATATTGATAATAAAGTTTACAAAATTTAATTATAAATAATATTTGAACACACATATAAATTAATTAATTAATATGGTAGTTTGTTAAGGAGTCAGGGTAATTATCGAGCGAGTCGGGTATTTCAAACGAGCACAACCTTATACCCTTACCCTACTCCTTAACTAACGAGCGGTCTATTGAGTCGAGTACTCGAGCCGGGTGCTCGAGCGAGTAACGGGTTACCCGACTCGTTTTCAGCACTACTCTTAGGCACTTGGAAAACAACCTCCTTGTTATTACAAGTGCTAGGATGCTTACTAATACAAACCCCGCTAGCGCTTAGACAGAAACCATTTCAAAGGTATTGAGGGCATTTTAATGATAAAGAAGAAAAGAGGGTACACAAATATTAGTGACATCACATTACAACAAATGGATTAGTTTTGTAATTTGCAAGAGTTGGTTATTTGGATATGATAGATGCACAATTTTCAACATTATAAACCAAACTATTGTCGACCGTTAGTAAATCAGCCTCTCACCCGTCTCTTTGTCTCTCAAATATACATGGTATCGGCTATTTCCAACATGTCGAGAGGCAAAAGCTTCGCTAGTTCAGTTGTCATACGACAACCAATGTAGGACAGAAAACAAGTTACATGAATACCATTGCCTAACGACCTAGAGAAGCAAGCAGGGCGACACCTGCAGAATTTTGTATCCAAGCTGCAGTTCCTGCAGTTGAAGGAACTGAACCCTATGATGGCGGGATTTGTCTTTTGAGGAAAGGAACTTCAACCAAAGTTCCAACTACATCCTCACCAACAATGACACTTGCCCCTCTTGAAGCAGCTTTCCTCTTGATATAGCCTAACCCAAAAGGACCAGATGTCTTCGTACCGTCAGTAAAACTTGTTAATTTCCCAACCTGCAAATCCGATAGGGAACTATCGATTATCAACACTAGCTAAGTGAAACTCACAACAGATAATCAAAATTTAAGCTTGCTTGATCGTGTGCAGGTTTCTAAGGAATGACTTCCTTGAATTAAATCAGTGTAATGACTAATGGGAAGGGTGGACCTACATTACGAAATCCTAAAGATATATATCATACCTTTTTCCCATCAACAGTAATTGGACTGCCTGGTTTTGCATGTGAAGATAGATCAATGCCCCACAAGTTCTGCTTCACACCATCATAAGTGACAAGTCTAGCAATGGTTTCCTGCCCCTTATAACACCCTAACATTATTATTAGAGTTATCACCAATTATCTGAAATTAAGTACACGAACTACGATGGAGAAGAGGTAACCTTTATTCAAAGAGACTGCATTCCACAGACCAGCTTCAAGAACATTGAATTCATCAGTCAGCTCCTTTGCTGGAGCTGGTCTTCCTGTACATATAATACCATTACAATAACCGAAGCGACATAAGTGATACTCAATTAAAATCCACTGACTGAAGATAATTACACCACGAACCATTCAAATCCAGTACATATGTTTATAGCTAAACCTCAAATTGCACTTAAGAGTCATTTCATTAATGATCCTGAATATTGATACACAATGAGACGTTAAGAAGTTAAAACCTTGAAGAATCCTTAACATTTCCCAGGCATCAGAATCTACTGGGATTACACCCTGATTCAGAAGAGCTTTCCACACAGATGAAGAAGCATCTGGGGTTGTCAACAGTGAAAACCCTTCCACGGATACGACATTTCCAACTGCTACAGTTAATGGCATCCCATTTACCTGCACTTTTAAAGTAGTTTCAAGTTCCAAGCAGAAGAGTATGGTAAAACAAAATAATAACAACAATTATCAAACATAATGACAACCGTGCATCAACTGTGTAATGTAAAAGCACGATGGGAGGTAGATAACAAGACAGGGGACTTAACAAATAGCCTTCATTAACTATTACTTTCTCATGTTTATAACTGCAGGATACATGAAAGGCATTCAAGAGACGGATAAATAGACAATAAAGATATCATCAAACCTACTATAGCACATACTTAATTTTTTATCCATATTAGAATTGTAAATGCAAATGCAATTAGTCTAGAGTATAAAGGAAGCCATCAAACGAGTGGTGGGATACATACAGTGTAATGTTTGTGAGAGCCATATGGTTGCCCAACCATATCACCAAGGTTCAAGTCCTCCATCAGCTGTTTGCATATTATTAATCAATGATATGAGAGAACCTTACATAAAATATGAAATATGCACAAAATATTAGCCTGATTGTTTCTAAGAGACAACATACTTGATTGCTTTTAGGTCCAATTACAACAAACAAGCTTGTTTGCTTGGTGATATCTTGAATCTCTACTTTGTCTGAGAAAAATATGTACCTATGAATGGAAGAGCAGTAGAAAGGTCACGTATCAGCAACAAGATAACCAGCTCAGAAGATCAACAGGTTCATCGATAGTAACTGCTAGGTAGCTCTTTAGATTTAGATATCTGAAGACTTAATTTTTAAATAGAAGCCAATTGGTGATTCCAAGGCTATTTTAGTTGCTGACTGATTGAATAAAAACTTTGAAGAATGTTCTATGTGCATGAACATAATATAGATTATACAGTATGTAGTTTTAAACCTACTTCTGAAGCATTCTGGTGATATTTTCAGACATCTCTGGAGAGACCACCAACATAATAGCATTTTTCTGCAAATTAACAGTTGCTATATTGTTAGGCATATAGAAGATAAGGAAATTATCGAATTTTAGCTCAAGGCCCTGGATAAACTACCATTATCCAAGCATGAGCAAGATCGATTGTTCGGGCGGTGGCTGTCACGAAGACAGTATCACATCCCTGCACCGGAAATGATTATCAGCATTGAGATACCAACAAATGTAATTTATTTGGTATGTTATATAATTATATAAGCTTCAATATGAAAGAACTACCTGCCCTTCTTCCAGGCACTCGAAGTTCGCAGTACTTTGGTTGTGAAGGAATTGTACCCTGTCTTCGCCACTGACTTCATATAATTTGAGGAAGCCAACAAAAAACTGTGAGAAACAGTAAACGAGATACAACCGCCACCAGAATCCAAATTCCTCAACGAAAGTGAAGTGTTACAACATTCTGCTAGTTTCTTATAAGGCAGAAAGTACACTGGTTATACATCAAGTCATCAAGAAAAGCATATTTGTCTCTTAAAGCTATCAATTTTTTTTTTAATATTTATAACAGTTTTCATTTATGAATAAATAACAAGGAAATAATAAGAATCAATTCAATAAAACAATGAAGTTTACCTCTTATCCGGCCAAAATGTGAAAGATCCACAACCTGAACATCATAATCAGGTACGCATGGTTCAATTATAGTTCATCTAAACAAAAATTAATACTCCACAAGTGTGTCAAGCACAAATCATTTGACATATTCTAGTTTCACCGATATCTATCATGTTGATATATTTTCCTACAACTTGTGTATACAACAACAAAACAATGGACACTACAAGGCAACAATAATCTACTACAAAGATGTTTTATATAATACTACGAAGTCACAATGAATAATAACAAGAATTAGAACTCCTTGAATCGTTTCCTTTGTATGTAGTGCAGAAATTCATGGGTATGATTGTGAGCAAGAAGAATATCACTTTTCAGAAAGTTGTTATATGCTTTTCAACCTAACCTCTTTTCTTCTTAATTTTGAACTTACATAGTTTGAATTTTAATTTGTTGATGATCTAGGACAATTGTCACACAGTAGATGTAAACATATGTCTCAAAAACTACATATTAACACTTGTCATCACCCTAGAAACCATCAACAAATAGTTACAATTGAAATTACAACGTTCAGAAAATTCACCCTGTTCAAAACGTTCCATCGAGACCTCCACGATGAAGCATCTCTCGATGAGAACATGCCTACTAGAACAATACATACCCCCAACGCCTCCCAACTAGGCCTTTGACAACAGAAGGTTGTTTCCGAATTGACCCAAGAGTGAATTGCAAATACAATCTATATAAGACGCCTAAGCAGTGTAACTACTAACGGGCCATTTTGATTTATTTCATTATATCTAAAACCCAGAGGATTCAAAATCTTCGATTCCGGAGGACATGTAAATAGTAGATACTACTAGATAGTCTCCAAACTAACGAACAAACAGCAATACTCACCGCAACTTCACTATTGACAGCATTTAGTACCTCCTCACTGTTGGCAAATGTCAAATTTATCTCATTCCTTACATCTGATACAATATCCTACAAATAATCCAATATTAAGAGTTTCAGGTTTCATCCGAAAACCAATTGGTGATAACAGCAATAATGAGAGATTCTAGCTTACTTGGATGTCTTCATGGTCAATGGGAGGAGGAGAAAGGTCAAACGGCAAGGCGGAGCGGAGTGAGAGATTATTGTGCCGTGAGCTAAACGCATCGTTTAGTGAATTGAGGAGGCTCAACGACGTCGTATGGGGAGTGAATCGGCGAGGAGTGTGGAGTGCACGCGTGGATGGGAGTGAGATGGAGTTAAGAAAAGAAACACAACTCATTGTGCTGGATTTTCGGATGTACGAATTTCACCTTCTTGTTGGTTGCGTCAATAAAACGTTTTTAATCACCTTAATTATTTTGTAAGGATGTTGAAACAATCTCTATCTATTCTCTCGATATTTAACCAAAGGGGTGGTGGCGCAGTTGGCTAGCGCGTAGGTCTCATAGCTTCTGAGTAATCCTGAGGTCGAGAGTTCGAGCCTCTCTCACCCCAATCATTTTTATTTTATCAATGCCCACACCATATCGATGCTTACCATTCTTTTGAAATTGTGAAATAGCTTACCAATAGGCCTCTTCACATTATTTGGATTTGTTCTTTAACTACTTAAGTTGGACATACGATATGTATGATTAACCATGCAAAAGATAATATAATTGCACAAATAGTTTTGTCTTTTAAGTTTATCAAAAGTCGGAGTTAATCGAATAGCCTAGTGGAGAAGCCTCTTGTGAGTGACTACAAGGTTCTCGATTCGAAACTCAACTCATCGCTTACAAATAAAAAAGTTTACTAAAAGTCGAGATTTAGTTTTCGGAGTTTGAATAGGTGCGCTAACCATCTGTAAAAAATTACCTAAGTGTTGTACAAAGAGTTCTTATTTTTCCATAAGCAATGAATTAGTTTTGAATGTTTTAGAAAGCCGTGGTGCTTTCAAACAAGTGTGGGGAAGCATGAATATGAGCAAATTGCATGTTGAGTATGCAACACTAATTCTTCTTTCCTAATTATATTGTAACTATAAGTTGAAATCAACAAATTTCTAGTTTTGAATTGTAACATTGTAATTGAAGATAATACTGAAAAAAGATGGTTTCATTTCAAGATTTTGGTTACTTTTTTGGCTCAACATTTTCCTCTGCATACTTTTGTCTTGTAATAACTCTAGGTTTGATTATGACCTACTGTTTGATATCCCTTAAAACCAAACATATTTACCTTATAGATTTCTCATGTTATCTGCCTCCTGATAGCTTGAGGGTATCACCAGCAAATTTTATTGAACATTGTGTACATGGTTTTCATGACCCAAAGGTCGTCGATTTTCTGACCAAGGCGAGTTTAAGGACAGGCATTGGTTCTGAAGCTTGTGTTCCACTGGATACTCATGAATTACCCCCTCAGAGATCCTTCAAATTGTCGGTAGAAGAAGTCGAAACTATTCTGTTCACTGTTGTGAAGGACTTATTCACCAAACATCATGTGAATCCTAAGAGCATCGATATTATAGTGTCCAATTGCAGTGTATTTTGTCCAACGCCATCCATGACCGCAATGGTGATAAACAAGTTCGGGTTGAGAAGCAACGTAAAAAGTGCTAGCCTTAGCGGGATGGGGTGTAGTGCAGGGCTCTTGGGGGTGAGCTTAGCCAAAGACCTCTTGAAAGTGCACCGTAACTCAGTAGCATTAGTTGTAAGCATGGAAGCTATTACACCAAACGGATATGATGGCTTTGAAAAATCGATGTTGTTATCCAACACGTTGTTTCGGATGGGAGGGGTTGCAGTTTTGTTGTCTAACAAGAAGAGCGATAAGAAGGCAGCAAAGTACAAGCTCAAGCATCTTGTGAGAACAAATATGGCATCAGATGACCTATCATACCAGTCTGTTTTCCAAGATGATGATGGAAGTGGTTACGTGGGAGTAGCATTGTCAAGATCTCTTCTTCATGTAGCAGCAAATGCACTGAAAAAGAACATATCAGAGCTGGCGCCGCAGATTCTGCCCTATACGGAGCAATTGAAATATGCATGGTCTATACTCCTCTTGAAAATATTTAGAGTAGCAGGAACGAATGAAATCTATGTACCAAACTTCAAGAAAGGGGTAGACCATTTCTGCATACATGCTGGAGGACGTGCAGTCATCGATGCAGTGGAGAAAAACTTGAAGCTCGTGAAGGAAGACGTGGAAGCCTCACGTATGACACTGTACAGATTCGGGAATACTTCTTCATCGTCCGTGTGGTACGAGTTGTGCTATCTGGAGGGCAAAGGTAGGATGAAAAGAGGACACAAGGTATGGCAGATTGCCTTTGGTAGTGGCTTCAAATGTAACAGTGCAGTTTGGGAATGCATCTCAGAAATCAACCCTAAGAAAAACAGTGCTTGGTCTGACAGGATTCATTTGTATCCTGTGGAAGTACCCAACATTGTAGACCATTGATCTTTACAAGTTGGGTGCTCGCCCGTAAAGTGGTAGGACTCTGTTGCAGGTCTCGACGTTGGCTGATTAAAAAGGCATCCTGGTCGCAGCAAAGCCACCCCGTTAACATATATATTTATGTACTTTAGTCATATAACAATTTCCTTTAGTATGAACATGTAGACACATATCTTGGACAACTAAGATGTATTATCATCAAGTAAGTATGTTTCAGCTGTTTGTAACCAAGACTTTATAAGATTTTAATGTGTTCGATATCCTATTTGTAACCATTCATTGGGATTTTCATTAATTTCCCACCAAAATTTGTGAAAGATCTCAAAAATCATTTTGTTATTTATTGTTTAATTGCTAAAAGTGTCATTTATAAAAAAAAATGATTCCAACAAACATTTAAATAAACTATCCCGCATTGAATGAAATATAAATATTGTATATCAAATGTATTTATTATTCTTAAATACAATTTTATCGATAAATATAATTGTCATCATCAATCGGGTGTTTTGGTCCAAATTAAATATGTTTGTATTTAGAGGATGTCTTTTGAGTAAACTCTTAGATGTGTTTAATTTGTTTTGTTAGAATATTCAATTCATAATAAATTCAGTTTTTCTTTCAGTTTTAATAAGATATTGTCATAGGCTCATAGCAATAACGTTCAATGAATTGTCCCATCCAGTTAACCTCTCATTTACTGTTTTGCTGCAAAGAAGGTCTTCGAGATTATCAACCTAGCTAGATATAATAATTGTATTATTAATTAATAAAAAGGATACTTAACCGTTCATAAAAAATATCTAATATAATTAATAATTATATGTTTAATAATGAAATCGTGATGTGCTTCGTATCGAGCCTTTTCATATGGGCCTAGTCGTTAGACGGGGCTTTCAAACTAGTATATTGTAAACAATTAATTAATCCAATACTCACACGAACATGACTATTATTACATCAGTCACCCCATAGCGAGGAAAACGATATATCAAAACCCAGAAGGAAAAAAGTCACATAGTAACCTTTCAGGCTTCAGCCTTGTATAATTTTGAATAAATAAGGGCTCAATATTATAGCAATTAAAGCAGATAAATTAATAAAAAAAAATGATTGTTGTACGATATGAATTATTGATTATGTTGTTTGTATGTTTGATTGTGGAAAATCAAGGAGTGTGGTTGGATTTGCCGGCAAAAGGGACGAAATGCGTTTCGGAAGAATTGCATAACAACGTCGTCGTTTTGGGAGATTACGTTGTCATCTCCGATCAACACGTTCATCCTCCCCCCACCATTTCCATCAAGGTCGCTGGATTTTTGTTAAAATCTATTATTATTATTATTTTTATTTGCAGATTATCTGTTTTGTTTTTTCCGAAGTGCAGATTCTCTATCATACTTTTATTTAGATGAATTATTTATTGATTTTTTGTTTAAGCAGATTCTCTATTTTGGTTTTTTTGGGTGCAAATTATCTATTTTGGTTACTACTTAGTATTTTTTTTCTGTGCCGATGCTCTATTTTGATTGTGTTTCTGGGTGCTGATTATTTATTTTGTTTTTTAGTACAGATTCTAAGTTTTGATTTTTCAGTTTGTGCGAAGTCTCTATTTTGTTTTTCTGTTCTTAATTACAGATTCTTTTATTTTGGTATTAGAAGAAATATAAGTGAATGTAATTATGTGTGATTTGTTTCTTTATAAATATGGTTTGTCGATTTTTGTTGAATTGATCGAAAATTCGCAAATTTTGCTGAATAATAGTCTGAATTTGGATCTATTTTATTTAGCTTTATTTTGATTAGAAGATGAGTATATAATAATATAAGTCAATGTATTTATGTCTGATTTGTTTATCTTTAAATATGGTTTGTCGATTTTGTTGGATTGATCGAAAAATTGCAAATTTTGAGAAATGATTTTCTGAATTTGGATCTCTGTTAGATGCGTTTCAGTTTAATTGTCAAGGTCCTTAATTGATTCAGTTCACAGGATGTTTGAGTTTACTATGGAATATTATTAGCCAAAGCTGATTAGTTTAATTGTCGAATGTATTTTCATTCTTTCTGAAAAATTTATGAACATCGTCCGGCGAATTAATCGTTTGTACTTAGCTAAAAGCATTGTTATGTTGTTTATATTTGCTAGTTGAAGCTAAAAAATCTCTGTTGCTCGTTTAGGTCACTTCGCCATTTGGGAAAAACATTTATCAGAAGGACAATGTCACATATGGGCAATTCGCTTTTACGACTACTGAGGCCGGGAACTATCTAGCATGCTTCTGGATTGATGAAAATAATGGTGTTGGGGGCTTGACTGTGAATATTGACTGGAAAAATGGAATAGCAGCAAAGGATTGGGACTCCGTGGCTAAAAAGGAGAATATCGAGGTTGGTTTCTGCAACCTCCATCACCACGTTAACCTTTCACAATAACTTCTTGTCTTGCTGTATTTGTTTACTGTGTTAAGCATAGAGATATAAATGTATATACGTCTGTTATTCTTAGTTTTGATATGACACGGTCCTAATTTTACTGATCAGTGTATGTCTATAGCATTAGGAGTCGAAGAAATGCAGTTATATATGGAGTAAATAATATTGCTGCTCTTGTAGGGGCTTGAGCTTGAACTGAGAAAGCTTGAAGGTGCAGTCGAGGCCATCCATGAAAACCTGAATTATCTCAAGTCTAGGTGACCATTGCCTTGTTAGATTAAAAAACCTCTTTGTGATGATGTTTCGAACAATTTTGATGTACCTTCGATTGTTATCTCAGGATTCTAACAATTGCTTTTAACACAAGCGTTGCAGAGAATCAGAAATGCGGGAAGTGAGCGAAATTACAAACTCTAGGGTGGCTTGGTACAGCATTTTGTCGTTAGGCATTTGCATCGCGGCTTCAGTCTCGCAGATACTATACTTGAAGCAGTATTTCCAGAAGAAGAAATTGATATAAGCGACGGCGTTTACCTTTTTCGGGCAGGTGTTAGCTGATCTAAATATGACTTGAGATTCATATCAACTAGAACATATGGGAATGAAACAATTTTGATCATGCTAATAGTATGGGCGTGTCTGTAACTGTGTTGTCATGCAAAACGGTGATACTGAATTGGTTGAAGAAGAAGATAGACGTCATATATTACTGTTGAAGTTGATTCTACTTGGAATAATTTGCACTAAAATAATCTTAATTACACTTACAACACCCACTTAACCGTAATTTCTTAAGAATGGAACCTTCTTGATTTTTTCTTTATCAACATAAGATATCTATGACAAATTTGTGGCAAAAATGGCACTCAAGATATGTAAATTGACTAAATTACCCTTGAATATTTGATATTCGTACATATGCGTCATGTTAAAATATAGTTGAAGTAGTAACTTATGTTATGATTTCAACGAAATAAAAGATTTTCATTAATTTTTAATGTTATTAAAACTATATTTTGCATGATAACGTTTAATAATATATCGAATAATATTATCTCAAATTTTGGAAATAATTAAGTATTAATTAAAATGGCAAATGGGAAAATTAATACAACGAACGAAATCATCATCTTGTAGAACATCAAACTCGTGGTTTTGTTATTGAACAAATGAGAAAATATCTTTCTAAAATATAAAATATCATTGAAATTAAAATCTAACGATACTTTTATAGATTCGCTACTAAAAAATAAAGGCACCCTATTGTGACATAGGAAACACTATACAAACCCAAATAGTGCTGGAAACAGATCAGTGTGACATAGTGCTTCCCTAAACAAACAGTAAATATCCTCAATCTAGAGTGAGAATGGTACAATTGTGGTTTTAGAGAGAGAGAGTATGAGAGAGGGTGCCAATTAAGCTTCTAGAGAGAGAAAGTTCCAATTAAGCTTCTAGAAAGAGAGAGGCATTTCAGTAGAAAGTATCAATTGAGTCTGTTGTTGTTGATTACAGTAATTCTCAATCTTCCTCGAAGATTCGAATCGAATTTGGACGAATATTAGTTCAAATAGCAGAGCAATCGATTAGGTGGTGAATCGAGGGTTTAGAGAGAGGGGGGAGGGTTACAGATGCTTTGCAAATGGGTAAAGTGGAAGAAACCCAATTGCCAATTCAACATGTAGGTGAAGGTGGTGGTGATGGAATCTTGTTCTGCTTCCCACAATTATTCAGCTTCAAATGCTTCTTCGTTTTGCTCCTCACTTTCACTCTCTTCTTCTCCTCTCTCTTCTGGATTCTTCCTCCTCGTCACTCCCACCGTTTTGATTTTGATGCTGATTCCCAAATCAAGAAAATTGGTATGCTCTTCAAATTCACAATTAGCTAGTTATTTGTTTGTTTGATTGAAAAGTGGTATTTTTCTATGCTAATTCCTTTATTAAGCAGAGTGGTGTGTCTTGAAATTTACAAGTAACTAAGTAATTTGTTTGATTGATTGAAAAGTGGTCCTTTTCTATGATAATTACTTGATTGAGCAAAGTGGTATGATTTCAAATTTACCATTAAACAGAGTGGTTGAATGAACGAAAATTTGGTTTTTTTGATGCTAATTCCTCGACTAAGCAAAGTGGTATGTTTGAAATTCACAAGTGAGTTGTTAATTCGATTGATTTATTGTCTAGTACCATGATTTGATGATAACTCCTCGATTAGAAAAACTGGTATGCTTTAAAAATAAATAAATCAAGTAGTTAGTTTGGTTGATTATATGAATAGAACAATGATTTGATGCTAATTCCACAATTAAGAAAAGTGGTATGTTTTTTTCTTTTTTAAAAATCAAATGAGTAACTAATTGAGTTTATATTCATAGTTCAGCTGTTATCAATGTCGTTGTGTAAATCTGGAAGGTTGAGTTACTGGATTTGTTAATTCTAATTAATGATGCATCAGATCATATTTTCTCTACTTGTAACTTGTAAGATTACCTTCGTTTATCAGTGTTCTTAGCATCTCTCCATCATTAGCTCTGGTTCTTTCGTTTTACTAAATCTTAAGAATCCAGTAATGGTGGAATGAGCTCCGTGTTGTGCTTATAGGAGGTTTTTATGTTAATATTATTATGTATATATCTTATCTAATTCTTTTGTAATCCCTTGTTTAGCCACCGTGCAAGCATATTTCAAATTAGAGAAGCCAGTTACAGAGCTTATTCCTAACATTGGCAGACTAGAGTATGACATAAACGGCGAAATTGGTGTTCTCCACACAAAGGTGTGCTCCAAGATCTTAAACTCGAATTTGATATCTACAGTCTTAAGCTTTTTACTGGACTGACTTCTATCTTCCAATAGGTTGTGGTATTATCCATGCACCAAACAGATGCCTCTAACTCGACAGATGTTGTATTTGGCTTCCTTCCTGATCCTGATAATGCTCCAGCAGACCCAGTGTCCCTGGCCGTTTTAAAACTGTCATTGATAGAGCTTTTCCTTCAGCAAATTAACTTGACCCTAACTAATTCAAGTTTTGGACAGACGTCATCTTTTGAAATTTTGGAGTTTCCTGGCGGGGTTTCTGTATATCCAAAGCGTTCTCCGTGGTTGAATGGTCAAATTGGCTTCAACTTTACCTTGAATAATTCCATGTCCGAGGTAAATGAAAATATAGTTCAATTGAGGGAACAACTGAAGATGGGATTGCATCTTATGCCTGATGAGGTAAACTTATATGTTGATTGTTTAATTTGAATTGGAACATGCTATATTTTGTTCATGTAATAACGCAGCAATTTAAAATTATGAATATTAAATGGTATTTTGAGGCTGCATTTGTGAACACACTTGTTTTGTATTAATTTGTATCGACAGTGATCCACTCAGAACTACTGAGTATACTAAACTATCTCCACCTGATTTGACAGCCACTTACCCTGTTAACTTTTCATGGATTATAAAATATTTAAGATGCATTTGTTACCCTTAAGTGATCTATAAGAACTACATGGAAAGTACAGGGTCCTTCTGGAGGAATTCCAGAGGTGACAAATGAGTTATACTCCATCTCAAAAAGATGTCTAGTTTTGAATTTTGAGATGGAGCGTATTTATTTTCCTTTCTACAACTTCGGCATTCTTTGCTTTCTTCACCCTGTTATGATAATGAAACAAACTCTTGTTCAATGTGAGTTTTTGTCCTTTATGAATCAAGAGCATCATTTTGACATTTTTTTCTCTTTGTGTCTTTTCCCCTTCCGGACAGAATGTCTATGTAATGCTAACCAACAAGAATGGCTCGACAAGAGACCCCCCAATAACAGTGGAGGCTTCAATCACTTCAGATTCAGGAAGTCTTACGCCTGAGAGATTGAATCAATTGGCTCAAAACATTACCAGATCTCCTTCTGTAAAGAATCTTGGTCTTAATAACACTGTTTTTGGTAAGGTGAAGGAAGTTAGTTTATCTTCTTACTTAAATAATACAATTTATGCTTCTCCACCATCTCCTTCTCCATCCCCTATGAATAATGATTATCCTGGTCCATCGCCTACCCCTTATAAATCCCTTTCTCCTTTATATTCTCCATCTCCCTCGACCAGCTTCAATTACCCTCCTGATGGTTCGCATCCTCGAAGTCCAGAAAGTGAACCACCTTTCTGTGGTTCTCCCACACCAATAGATGGCCATCATGGGAACCGACTTCCACCTAGTCCATCTCCAGATCCTTGGTCTCCTGATTCAACACCCCTTGCTTCTAGTCCACCTACAAATGATCACACATTGCATATGTCACCTGCTCAATCTCCTCAACTTGCTGTATCATATGGCTCTAACGGGATAAGACACCAAGCAAGTGAAGCTCCTCCTTTACGGTGTAAGCTACCTCCTTTAATATATATGTTTTTCTATGTTTTGGATCTCTGATTGATAAGTTATAATCTACTTATTAGGGCTGCTTGATGTTCCCAAATTTATGTCCCAAAATACTGGTAACTCCATGTCTATGATACTCTAGCACTGAGTAGGTTGTTTGAGTTTTACGGCTGTTGCAGTAACTTGACAAGTGAAGTGACTCTCCAGAAAAGAATAATGTTAGTCTTTCAGCTGTGAGCATGTTGGATATGCAATTTCGGGTGCAACTGGTTAAGGTCCAATATAAGATCAATATCAATTAGGGGAAGGGATTATTAGAGAGATTGCAGTTAGTGATCAAACCACTTCATTTGGATATGGATTTTGTGTGCTGATAGTATAGGTTGCATGCACTTGTGGAGGACCTTAGGGGTGCATTCCTTTCTGTTCCGTTACCATTTTTTGTTACAACTCCTCCACTTCTTACACCCCTGATGAGAATCATACCCGTGACCCTATTATATTTGCTTATCATTGAGATATGCCGCAACTGTTGCAAGACTAGGTACCTTTACAATCTACTTTATGTTGGAGGCTGGAAGCGATGTATATATGCTCCGAAGGCTCTAACTGTACTATCACTGTGGTGAGTTCTCATTTACTTCCTTCAGCATCTTAACATGTACATTTCTTGCAATGTTTACAGTCTTCCATAAGAAGAGCTGGCGGTTCTGCATCATTGGAGTTCTGGCATTCCATTTTGCATGGTTGGACCCTCTCGTGTGGTGTTGGTTATACTCTTCTTCCGCAGTTTTCTCCGGTGTTAGCATAGTAGGTTAAATACAAAGCACTCTAGGGCTGCAACAAGCCTTCAAATATCTACTCAAGTTTGAACATATTCAGGTCGAAGCCAAAAAGCATGGCAGGCCTCATGGTTTGGCACCATGTCAAGTATGGAAATAGTTTTTCATGTATTTCCCAAAGGGAATTAACTCATCAGCGGAGCTGTTGCTCACAAAACTTAGGCTGGAATGCAGTTTTTCAAGGAGATCCAATTGTAAAATCATGTGGATCCTTTTGAACATCTGCTGACATAAAGCTGTTCAAAAATATATTGACAGAAAGATTACAGTGGATATAGTATATATCATACAAGAAATGAAATCAATATGTAACTTACATCTCGATTCTCGAGTATAAAAGTTATTTATGTTAATAGTTGTAATTTCAGAATTAGTTTTGACATACTCATGTTTTGATATTATAGTAGAGGAATCCAGACAACTTGCTTATAGTAGAGTTCTTGCTATATATTAGATTTCGAGTAATGATTTTGACACTCCATTTCTGCAACACTCAATCTCTTTGTAATCTCGGATCACCTTTTATATTACATGTGAAGTGCCAATATCAAGAAGTGGATCGAGAAAATCATCAAGCTGAGGTTCTGGTAGCTTATAAATCTCTTGCTTAGGTCTTCGGTTTATTCGACAATGTGCATCTCTTCTGAACTGATATGTCTAAAATGGTTCTACATGTTTTGAAATAAAGTTCGTACCAACTTCCTTCAATTACCTTGCAACAAATCTAGTTCAATGTCAATATCAAAATCTCAACGAAGTCTTGATTTAGAGAACTAAAAGAACAAATTGAATGTCTAGTTCCAGGGTAAGTCTGTCGTTTCTAGCACTACAATTGGCTATCTTGTAACAGTTGGAAGTCGAAGCGTCGGTGAGAGGGAGTGAGGGTGGAGATGGGAGGTCAGAAGATGAAACTGGCAATGTAATATTGATTATGGTAGTTAATTAAGTCAGTAAATGACCACTTTGTAATAATAATATATAAGAATGAAAAAATGATTGATTAGGAAGATAATTGTGGAGGTAAGGAATCAGTTATTTAGCAGAGAAGAAAGGAACCCTTACTGCTAGTAAACAGCTTCTATTCATTCACATCTTCTACACGTATTCTCCCATTCACTTTACTTGAGCAACTGATATAAACATCCAACACTTGTAGTTGAAACCAACCGAGACCGAGTGGTGTGAACTCTTGATGGCTGCCAATTCCAAGAAAGTTTCCATGTTCTTGTTGTTCGGTTTCTTTTTTGCATCAGGTAAGTCTAGTGTTTGCACTTCGTTGTTGGGTCAATTCGGAAAAAGACCTCCCTGTTACAACAGGGTAAGGCATGTACCATCCGACTCCCCGTTATCCTGTTTTATGTGGGATCATTGGGATGTGTTGATATATAAGTGTAGTGAACTTATACTTGTTTTCAGACGAGTTGTATTAGATCCTTATTTGATATTTGTAAGGCATGTATATAGGGGTGAAATTATCTGAGTCGACGAACTTCACTATCATTAACAATTGCAATGAGACTGTATGGCCTGGAATGACACCAGACGACAATTACACTGGCGGCGGTTTCATGTTGAAACCAGGGCAGTCTGCTTTTTTCTATGCCCCGTCAGGGTGGCACGGGCGGATATGGGGTAGAACCGGGTGCAACTTTGACAAGAATGGTAATGGTTCATGTGAGACAGGTGGCTGTGGCAACAACGTAAAATGCCTAGGTCCAGGGCAGCCCCCAGCTTCAATTGCAGATTTTACACTTGGTGATGTCGACTACTACGACGTCAGTTTAGTCGATGGATTCAACTTGCCTATAGCTGTTAAGCCGATCAATGGAAAAGGGAACTGCAGTGCCGTCGGGTGTGATAGCGACTTGAGGGAAAATTGCCCCTCCGAGCTAGCCCTCAAGTCAGACGACGGGAAGACCATTGCTTGTAGGAGTGCTTGCAATGTTTACAACACTGATGAGTTTTGTTGTAGAGGGACATTCTCAACTCCTGCGGCGTGTTTGCCTACTAATTATTCAACCGCTTTCAAGACAGCATGCCCGGCAGCTTACAGCTTTGCTTATGATGATCCAACTAGTATAGTTACTTGCTCTACTACCGACTATGTTGTCACATTTTGTTCATCAAGGTAAATTCCAATTCGCCTTGAAAAACGAAAATGTAAATTAATTTGAATAGGATTAAGTACATATCTAATACTTTTGTTTTTGACGAATGTAGGAATCAAACACAATGCACATACCATGATAACGAGCTTTCGTGTAACGGAGCTGAAGGTCTAATGTCAGTCTGGCAAATGTGGACAATCTTGATCCTGTCATTGTCAGCAGTGATCAACTTTCATGTATTGCTTTAGTTTGCATGTGCAGTCCTTACCTGAATTTTTGAATGAAAACATCGTCTCGCTCTTTATGATTATAATTGTATGTCCATTCGTCAATATGTGCGGTCCTACCAGCACTAATGCACCGGACCTTAACAGATCTCTAGAATTCAAGATTGCTTAGACGAGAGTGGTAATAGCATGGGCGACCCTTGAAACGTTAACTGAAGGAGAACATTTTCAATGCCACAAGCACATCCTTGAAGTATAATATATGCTTTTAAGTTGTCTCTATTGTTTCTCCACAATTGATAGATATGCATTGAATATATACACTGATGTCTAAATATAAGACACCAGCAAAGCCTAAATTCTATATCTAACCGTTCTTAAGAAATCAGGAGGTGGTGGTAGAATGTTCCGCCACCACTGGTATTCCTCCAATCCTTCTGCACTTCCTCTGATCCTTCAATTTGTCCACCTATACCTGTTGTGTGAAGCCACCTTCAGAGGTACGCTTTTTGTCTCGCACTAGTTCTTCTACTGGATTTTCTTTGGCCCAAACGGCGGCATCAGAATAGCCAAGTTCGAACAATCTGTCAAGAACGTCATCGTTTGCTGGTTCGAGTGCCCAATTGAAAAGCTGGAATGTTGGTAAGGAACGTTCACTTAGTTTATCATCAAACAAGTAAAAGAAATTTCACCAAAGGACGTGGATATACCAGACTTGTACCATAACCATCACATGCCCCGTAGCCGGGTAGGGGGGGAGTGGATTACATGAGGCCTTACTCCCAGTGATAAGGGAGGCTATTCCCGAGTGGAAATGCAAAGACCATCTACAATAGATGTCCAGACTTGCACAAACTTACCTCCCTAGGTGAAGCTCTATTTACAGGATTGCAATCAGGACTAATCCCTATCCCTTGTAAACCTAGTCGGCTGGTTGGAAAAGCACAAACCCGTACCTGCAGCAATACCAAATAAATTGGGAATCAACTCCTGCATGATAACATGGAAATTTTTTTTACCGTTTGTACCTATGAAACATGCACAGAACTGCCATAGCACTACTGAAAGAAAACAGCACAAAAAGACAGAAACATAAACTGGATGCTTGGAGTTACCGTCTGCTCAGCAGATGTTGGCGGCATAAACAATGTTAAGCCCCCATCAATACAGAGACGGTTCCGGAACATTGTAGCTGGTCTGGGAGCAAGATATCTGCACAACATTGCTAATATATTGCAATCTAATGGCAGGTTAACCTAGTGCAACTGAGGAATAAAAACTACATACCCTGGAATAAAGGAAGAAGTAAAGACGGCATTGATTAGATCCTCCTTCGAATCGAACTGATCAACTAAGAGACCCCGCGGCCTCCAAAGAATCTGTGTCACAGCAACTGGATTGACATGAAACTATCAAAAGCTGCTAAAATTAAACGACTGCCACATTATCCTTACAAATAGATAAGATGCTTTTTAGTAACGGGTTCCCAACTTTTTGTAAGGATTAAGGACAAAGAGATATATTTCCACTAACCTCGAATCCTTCCATTAGACCTGATATGAATATCATCTGGAAGAAACTTTTCAAGTACATCCCTGAGTACAGCCTGATACAAATACAAATCAAACATGTATTTAACTAAGGATCAGAAAGCATATATACTTTCCACCTTAAGTAAAGTAAATACAGCTGGGGTCAGTAGTACAACAATGGAAACAGCAGCCTCTTGAGCATTGCTTCGTGGATCCAGTTCATACTCTCTTAGAAGGTAACATATTAGCTGAAGATGAAGTGTTTGGCTGAGAACTTATATAAAAAAAAATTAAGTTTTCAGTTCTAGTATTTAAAAGAACTGCAGAAACACAGGCGCATTATGTTTGACTGAAAAGAATTTATATTAGTCTAGTATCAAATATTCCTACTTCTCAAGTGTCAAGTATGATTTTGAAGAATGATTACGATGCTATTAATGTAAGGCAATATTCAATATTGTTCGATAACTTCGACAATAACAAAATTATTACCCCAAGGCGAAATGCAGTTCCTCCAACCCTGCAGTCTTCAGCCAATATTTTTGTAGCTTGCAAAGCTTCTTGCATACTGGTTCCTGAGGCAATGACTGCACATACAATAGCACCGGCAGATGAACCAGCTAGAGGTGTCGTCTCCTGATAAAATAACAAGATAACCAGCTAAGGAGCTGAGAGGGCTAGGTGATACTAATTACAGACTTGACATGTGCCTGCAGATATAACAATTACAGTATGGAAGTAACCATGTAGAAGTATGAAGATGCCAAAAATCAAGCTAAAGATACAAAGTATCAAGAAGATACAACTAAAAGAAATTAGGACCTACAGGACTCAATACTCTAAAATTAATTAAAGCATTGTGGCATATCATAGATCATCACTTATACTAGCTACCACTTGATACAAAGACAACCTCATTTCTTGACGGGAGCTGATCATCGCAGAAAAAGTCTAGCTTTCTCAAATAAAAGCATCACTAAGCACATAATTAATTTCCATAACAATCACTTTCAGTAAACACAACCACAAACATAAAAGAGCGACCTTTTCACACAAAGCTAGCAATCCAATAAAAAACCCAATCTTTAAATAAAAAGGAAAATGCTTTATAGATAAATTTCTAATCTAAACACACAAAAACTCAACATATAGCCTCAAAACCATTGCAAATTCTTCTGCAGATCAATAATGCACATAAAAAGCATATACAAATTCTCCTACAAACCAAGAATGCACATAAAACCATTCAACCAATAATGCAAACACATTCAACCAATAGGCAAACACCTTAATATATCCATTCTCAATTAGAAAATTAGCAACACCAAGATGGTAAGGAAACAATAGCCCAGCAGCAGAGAAGCTAAACCCTGGACTAGTAACCTCCTTCCTCCTCTTCTCAGCCTCCACATCCTTCTCAGTCTGCTCCCACACCACTTCAGGCTGCACAGGGTCCTCAATCACACTACCAATTCTCTCCTTATTCCTCCTCCTCCACCACCACCACGACGAACTCAACGATGACTCATTCTCCAATTCAGAAAACATCACAACCTTCTTCTCTCTCTCCCTCTCCCTCTCCTCCCCTACCCCTAACCCTCCATTAACACTACTACCCTTTGTTGGATTGATCAATCTTGATGCTATACCAAGGAAGAGCTCCCCAGTTGCCACTGCAAACGACCTCTTCTCAGGCGGCAGAGGTGGTTGATCAGTGGTGACTTTTGATGGGTTTTCTTGATTGGCTTTTGCTGAAAATTTGAGGGAACGGAAAGAGGAGTAAAGGGGAGGTGTAGGAGGCGGAGGTAGGCGGAGGGAGGAGGAGAAAGAGGAGGCGCCTCCGCCGGAGGCCATGTTGGTGGTGGTTTGATGGTGGAGTAAGGAGAGTTTCAGATGCATTTTGTTTATTTAAATAGAATCGATGAATGTTTATTGTGTGTGATTATATTCATGGTGAATCTACCAGACTCTTACAACTATTTTGAGTTCTATACAGAATCCTGGGACAACTACGTGGAATTCAGGGAAAAACCCAAAAGATTGTGAAGCTCTATTCTATTGCATTAATCCTTTGTCTCGGTCGGTCATTTAATCGAATAGTCTAGTGAAAAATTGTAATGACCAAAAAGTTCGCGGTTCGAAAATCACCTCATCGCTAATTTAAAAAAGAAATCCTTTCTTTGGTCGCTAAGTTGTTAATTTTTAGTGTTGTTATTGGTCTCATCGAAAATAGTTTGTAGTTTGGACCAGTAAAAGCGGATCGTTTATGTGTTGGTTTCACTACGCAAGGGTTACGATTCGGTTCTAAAAGTTGTAAATTCGTTTGGACTCGCTTGTTAATCATTCGTTAAACTGTTTATAAATTTCATTTTCATTAAAATATAATTTTAATTCAAACTGGTTATGATTCTTTCGTAATTTATCGCAAGAAAGACGTTTATAATATTAATTCTTATTTAAAAAATATATCAAACAAAGCTAATTAATCGATTTAGTGAAAAACGAATTACGATCGAAGGGATTAACAATTCCACCAAACGGTTTTTGTTCGGATGAATGAAGGAGCCGAATTTTATGCAAAGTGGGATCACTCACCTAAGGATTGACCATTTTAGGCAACAACCATTTATCTAGTTAGCATTTAAACATAGATTTATTTCCATTTATGGATCTTACAAAGTGTAACCTCTGTCTCTGTGTGAAGAGCAGAATGTCTTCAATAATGCAGTTTAAGAAACGATAAATCTTGTTTATACTTTATATTGTACTCTTTTACCTACCTTAAAGAGGAGCATATTTCAATTTACTATCATAAACAATTGTTAATCCCAAAGGAATCTTGGCTCAAGGAAAGTCCAAAGTAAGCAAGCACTTTATTTTGAACTATAATAAAATAAACATTGTTGTTATAAAAACCTGATATTTACAGCTCAAATTAATATATATTATGTGTATATTATAACTAGTATGACATCTATATTAAATATCATGATTACCTATCAAAAAAAAAAAAAAAAAAAAAAAAAAAAACTAGTATGACATCTATATTAACTAGTAGTATATGATAGTGGAGAAGTAGAGAGAAACATAGTATATATATTTTCTTCTGATACCTTTCATACAGCCAGCAAAGCAACTAATTTATAGGAAAATTTTCCATATACCAATACTATTTCATTATACTATACACTATTATGTTTACAGAAGATGTTTCAATCTTCATACTATTCCTAAGTCAACTGTAATAATTTACAACAATTCTAAAATTTTCGTTTTTTTAGTTGTCCTTTTAGCTTGGCTAATTACTCATAATTCTATATTTTTAATATATTTTTTGTTTACTTGTTGTATTGAAGTTACCAACCATCCAATGCTATGATGACAATCAATTGATATTTTATACCTTTCAATATATTTTTTGACTACATTTATTTTTTATTCAAATTGCTAGAACGACCACTAAAAAAAACGAAGAATGTAAAGTTTATCCATATGGACAATATTAATTTAGTACTACCTCCAAACCAAAAACAATGTATTTCTAGATATTTCACACATATTAAGAAACATTTAATCTAATCACAATTTTCATCTATAATCCTATAAAATAATCATTAATATTTTACTTATCACTTAACTACATAATGCAATCATTATCTTTTTTGAGTTTTTCTATACAAGTAGGAGTATTACGGGAAAAATAATGTATTATACATTGGTGTGTAAAAATACACTCTTTTTCGATATTGTTAAAATATATAGAAAGACATTTTTTAGATTGGAGGTAGACAGGTAGTACTCCCTCTGTTCTTTTTTAACCTATTGTTTGGCAACAATCTACTTTATTAAAGACATAAAAGTATTACTCTTCTACTCCTATTTAATTGTATTGATTCCCCCATAAACCTATTAGCTAATGTCTTGAAAGTTGAGAAGTCAATAAAGCATACTACTTTATTAAGGATAAAATAGGAAGTATAATGAAAAAGCACATTAAAAATAGTAAACACTATCTTAAAAAAACACAAGAATTATAACTCAAACAATAGGTTAAAAAAAACGGAGGGAGTATTAATTTAAGCCCTTTAATCAATGCATTATTAATTATTCTGTACAAGGATGATGGGTCTTTACAAATTCATCCTCTGGCTTTTCAACAACTCCCCATTTTTACTGAAACCACACTTAAGAAAACAAAAAGTAGCAGAAAAAATGATGATGATGATGATGATGATTCTTACAGTGGTTTTAAGTGTATTAGTTGTTGTGTTTACTCAACTATATCATGCTTTGGTATTCAAGCCCAGAAGATTGAGATCAGAGCTTGAAAGCCAAGGGATTAAAGGGCCTTCACCATCTTCTCTGCTCTATGGAAATATCCCACAAATCAGAAACATTCAACTCCAAACTATCAACAACATCCAAGATACAGATACTCCTACTTTCTCACATTCTTGGCCTGCTTCTCTTTTCCCCCACATCGAACATTGGAGAAATCAATATGGTATCTTCTAAAACTTGTAAAATTGCCATCAAAATGTTAGCCTCTCTTACTTGCTTAGATAGGAGCCTCTTCGAAAGCGTTGAGGCATGAACTAGTAGGGGTAGGTGACATGTGCCCCCTAGATTTTTGAGAATTGAGGATATACATAATATAAGTTTTACATCAATTAGCATCATCCCGTTGTTGTAGTAGAGTTGGCAAAAGTGTTGCCCCCTTTGAATTTCATCTTGGTTTCGTCACTGGAGACAGGTTAATGCATTTATATTGACTTATTATCAAGGTTGTGTACTATCAGACATCTCTTACTTGGTTAGGTAGGAGCCTCTTCGAAGGCGTTGAGGGATGTTAGTGCATTTATATTGACTTATGAGATTGGATGTTTTTCAGGGCCTGTTTTTATGTATTCCACTGGGAGTATACAGTTTTTGTGCATAACAGATCCTGAGGTAGCGAAGGAAATTGGTCTCTGCACCTCGTTGAATTTGGGAAAGCCATCGTATTTGTCAACCGATAGAGGACCCTTGCTAGGCAAAGGGATTTTATCTTCAAGTGGAACTTATTGGGTTCACCAAAGAAAGATGATTGCTCCTGAGTTTTATCTTGATAAAATTAAGGTACAGAGTGATACACATGCTATAGTTTTCTTAGTTTTCGCATTATGATCCTTAATTTTTCTTAGCGACTATGGATAAAAAGACGTTTGCTGAGTGAAATCACCGAGTGTGCTTATAATGTGAAAGGTTTGTTGATTAATTTGATGTTCGCTTTTACTAGAGTCAAGGAGTGAAACAATAGAAATGTACATAAGTAGAGGTTCAAAGATCACTTCCTGAACCCATGATTGAAATGAGAATAATGCTGATATGTGAAGTTCACTTGATGTTGAAGGACATGGTGAATCTAATGGTGGAGTCCACCACTGAAATGCTCAAGTCGTGGGAGTTGAAGGCACTAGGTTCCGAGGAGAATGTGGAAATTAAGATAGATGAGGACATGAGAGCTTTATCAGCAGACATAATCTCAAGAGCTAGTTTTGGAAGCAATTATGCAGAAGGCGAAATGATATTCTTAAAACTTCAGACTCTTCAAAACGTCATGTCGTCTAGCAAAGTAGGAGTTCCTGGGTTAAGGTACGATTAGGTCATTGTTTTCAGTCAAGAATGTATCTTTAAAGCAGTCCATGCTGTCTTTGAATTGCAATGGTGTATATCCTCAACCGCAGGCATATTCCAAATGCGCATAACAGAGAGGTATGGAGGCTAGAGAAGGAAATTGAGACAGAAATATTGAATATTGCTCAAGCACATAGTGGATCAAAAAGTGAGAGAAACCTCCTCAAGGCAATCTTAGAGGCTGCAAAGATTTTGAAAGAAAATGGTGAACTCCCTGAAGATATAGAATCCAGCAAGTTCATAGTTGATAACTGTAAGAACATATATTTCGCTGGCCATGAGACAACTGCCATATCGGCATCATGGTGCTTGTTGCTATTAGCTGTACACCCGGAATGGCAAGTTCGTGCTCGCGCAGAGGTGATTCAAATATGTGGGACTAAGAATCCTGATGCTGACATGTTGAGAAGAATGAAAGTTGTAAGTCGCAATCACCTTATATTTTCCATTTACAAGTTACTATTGCCCAATGCTTCTGCATGGTGTTTTTCTTTACAAAGTGTTTAATTGTACTGGCAGCTGACAATGGTGATACAAGAAACATTACGTCTATACCCGCCCGCGGCTTTCATTGTGAGGGAAGCCTTGCAAGATATTAGTCTCAAGGGTATGCAGATTCCAAAAGGCGTCAATATTCAGATACCGATACCAGTATTGCACCAGCACCCTGAATTGTGGGGATCAAATGTGACTCAATTCGATCCTGCAAGATTCGAAGAGGGAGCTGCAAAGGCTTGCAAAAGTCCTCAAGCATATATGCCATTTGGTGTGGGGACAAGGACTTGTATAGGTCAGCATTTTGCCATGGTAGAATTGAAGATTATCTTGTCTCTCATTCTGTCAAGGTTTAGCTTGTCTTTGTCTCCATCATACAAACACTCCCCAGCTTTTAAATTAGTTATTCAGCCTGGTTATGGAGTGCATCTCAACATCAAGAAAATTGTCAATTGATGGAGATTCAATTTTAATAATTTTCATTAGTACAATGTTCTGGAAATTTCTTCCGTTCGGGCGCTTATTCTGTCGGAAGGGTTCTCGACTTTCAGTTAGAGTCTTACATAAAATATTTCGAGTTTCGGATTGAGAGTGTTACAAAGGTATTTTCTAATGAATCATCTATTACAATTTGATAATTACTAAATCGAGGTCAAACCATTCATGTTTGGTCCTGTCGAACTTGATCAAAGCCCCCATAAATGCCTTAAGTCGAAGTATAACTATGTTCACTTTAGTCACTGATATGAAATGACGACATTGAAGAAAAGTTACGCCAAGTGTGAAGTCGAATAGGATCCATATACATAGTAACAACTGTCAACTGGGAACATAAAATTTTAGACAGCTAATTGTTGTTGTTGATGATGAGATGATTCATCTTCATTGTGACACAAAAGAAGCTTTGATGATTTTCCAACATACAAAGTTTGTGCTAAGCTTAATGGAGGTTCTTGCAACATTTCTTTTTGGAGGTATGAGCAATAGGTATAGAAAGTGGTGGGGCTCACATTTAGATGAAAGCCTAACCCAAATAGGAAGTCCACTTCAAGAAAATTCATTTCTATTGTGCTGATTCCTCCTACTTTTGCATAGTAAGCATTGCTGTAATACCTGAAATTTTCAAAATTTGAAGATCAGCATTTCTTGCCCAAAAGTTTCTAGTACAGTGAAAATTAGTCATCAACATGCTTTATGACTTGAAAATGGCGCGCTTCCTTTTAAACGAGATAAGAGGGGTCAGATAATGCGTAACTTTACTCCTCTGATCTGTTATACACACACCAAAACAGTGAAATTTTAGAGTGAAATGACTATTTTACACCTATTTAAAAGTGCAGTGGTAATGACGTTAATTTGGGGATAAAATCGTAATTTCACCCCCCAACTGAAACACTGTTATGGCGTGTATAGTGTTACCCTTTACTCCTTTAACTGAGTTTACACATCCAAACAGTAATATTTTTTTGAGAAATCAAAAGACTATTTTGTCCCCTATTTGTAAGTGTAGTTTTAATAAAAATTTATCCCGGGACAAAATAATAATTTCAGTTTCAAAAGAACACTATTTGGGTGTGTGTAGTGTTTCCCCTCTTGAATATTCCTCCGTCCCTAAATAATTGGTACATTTTGACTTTTCATGGTCAACAAAACACGATTTCAAACATAAATATTTCCTATTCTACGTATGAAATTATAAAAAGTTAATAGTTCAAAAATATATATTGACACGAATCTAACACGATATTATATGACTATATTATTTCTTATTGGTTAATGAGAATTATTGACCAAAATTTTTAAAGTTTAACCATGTAAAGTCAAAATGTACCGATCATTTAGGAACGGAAGAGTATTATTTTTGAATTGATCCAAAAACGAAAGGCACATACTGTTTTATTGGACATGAGACGGCAAATTGACAATGTTACAAACCAATTATGGATGAACACATTTTCATTTTCAAATTTTTGTCTTTCTATAAATAAATTAAAAGATGAAAATTCTTTCATACTAACACAATAAGTTATCTCTGTTTATTGCTACACATGAAAAACAGACAAGAAAAAGACAGAACTTACATATCATCCATGAACTTGGCAGCAATCATGACACTAGTGATGAGCAACCTATGAACATTGAATGAATTTATGGGCAATTGAGGTTGTCTGTGAGCAAAACGACCAAGATAAACATATGCTACAATGAAGCAAGATGGACTACAGTTTGCATATTTCAATATCCTTTCGAGATAGCTTTTAATTGAAATTGTTGGTCTTGAGAGACCATCAAACACTGAGATTTTCTGCTGTCTCAATTTACAGTTGAAGTCATTTGACTCTGCAACTTTTTCAAGAAGAGATGAGAGCAAATTCATCAACTTTTGCATAACTTTTGGGTTCTCAAGCTCTGACATTTTTATGCTATTTTCTTGTAATATTATTACATTTGCTTGTATGGGTAAGAGTTATTTATATCATGGATTGGATTTGGTTTTACCATAATACCCCTTATGATATTTGAATTAGGGCAATGTGGTTGATGTGCTTTATGATTAAAAATTGTAGTAAGAATGGGTTGGATTTTGATTCCTTGATTTGAAATTGAGTTACTATATATGTGGGGAAGATAATATTAGAAAAATGCATTTTTTTTTTCAAATGTGTTTTTTACTTTTGCCTTTTTCATTTCAAATGTGGTCAACTTGTTAAGTAAGAGAGTTTCTTAATTCAAGGTCATAACCTCATTTATCCTATCAATACTTTGTTAGTCAATATTATTACGCGAAATTTGCCTAATATAGACGGTAGTTCCTTGTCTGATCTGATTTATAGTCTATTACATTACGACGTCTTCCCAATATACACTTAACAAGTGGCGACTATGAACCTCCGGTTACAAAATAAAATTCAATTCTTCTTTTTGGTTGTCTTAGCCAACTATCAACGAAATTAAATGAGTTTCATATATACTTATTAAGACCATCCAATTAAACTGTGGTGTTCGAAACAAATTGACAAACATTTATCTTTACAAACAAAATTGAGTGCAAGTGTGCAACTCTGTAAAAGCTCAAACAAAACAATTAAATGTGGTAGGGACAAAAACACTTTCATTTTTATGTAATTACCATGTGATTACATGTGGTTTAATGGCTTGATGGAGATGTAGATCCACCTCAAAAGTCAATTTACATGTGTAATGATACTTTAAATAATGTTCACTATTAGGTTATATGATTTATTTGTCCATATATGTAGTAATCAACTACTATATTGCCAAATTAGTGGAGTATATGGTTTGTAATTGTAAGATTATAAATTCGATTTCTTTGTGATGTATATATCAGTTTAAAATATACCTGATCAATGCACACTCAACAAATAGTAACTTTGTCCACTCATACAAATAGAAAAAAAAATGGTGTGTTGCAATATCCAATCATATATATATTATTGAAAAGTAGTGCATAAAGGATTAGAAAATGTAAACGAATCTTCATATGGGTTACAAGATAAGGTAATAATTATGTCTAAAGAAAAGGCAAGAAAGTTAGCAACAAAATCATGGAAATAGTATTTACATTCTTCTTTTACCTTTTCAATATTTTCTTTATTTTATTTTTTCAACTCATTTAAATATTAAGCAATATTTATCTAAGATAACTTTAGTTTAAATTAATACATACATACATAATACTCCTTTGTTTCTTTTATAGTTGTCCTTGTAGCTACTTGCACATAGATTAAGAAAAATAAAAAGTAGTAAAATATTACATTGAAAATGTAAAATGACAATCAATTGAAACTATATAATTGTTTGGTTGATAACCATAAAAAAAGTAATAAGAAGTACATTGAAAATTATAATTAGTTATACTAGAAAAACATTTATTTAAAAACAAAAAATTATTACTAAAAGGACAATTAAAAAAACTGAGGGAGTATAATTAACTCAATTTATTCAAAATGATATTTTTAACTTATTAATCAAATACTAGGAGTCTGAGCTAAGTCTAAACGACGGTAATATTAAGAAAATATGTCAATTATTCACTTGTTGCTTAACATGCATTATTGCAATGTTGTGACCGACACATACACCACTATGTATAGCATGTCACATTGTATATGTCAAACCACATACTTATTATGATTAAATGATTGGTCAAACATCCAATTATTTTCTTGAATAAAAAGTTATTAATAATCATGAGCTATTCTACCTATATATTAATTATCCTAACCATAGTAGGATTTACAAATCCCATTCTAGTTTGATAACATACTCCTAATCATAGATAACTATAACATCCTACTCCAACCTAGACTCTCATACACTATTATTATCCAAATCTTAGCTCGATTAGGACTCCTCTAATAGTGAGGAAACACAACAATGGGTAATTAGCCCATAATCCCACATAATAGATTATTAGGGTTATCTTTACCTATAAATAAAGGTCTCTCTATTGTATTATGCACAACGATTATTATCAATAAAATACGAACTCCTCCCCAATCACTTCCAAGATTTTGTATCTTTTTGCTTCCACACATTCAGTGAAAAATTCATTCTCTTTTGAGCTCTTTGTGCGTGAATCTTGGTGCTCCATAGTTGATTATCAAAATCCCCCAGAAATAATCTGTATCTCTCTTCTCCCTTCCTCTTTTAGATCTCATTCAAACCCTATTCCGCAAACCAATGAATTTCTTCATTCCCAAATCTCTAAAATCAATATTTTATTATACAAACAATAATTTATCAAAAAAATTATTTTTGTAAATAATTGGGTAATATTTAGGATTTGAGAAATTTGGTATCTTTGGTGTTAAAATTGGGTACATATTTCAATCTTTTTTGTAATGTGAATGTGGCGATTCTAGGATGTTATCATTAAAGACCGCAAATTTGTTATTATTCTGTAAGGTTTTGACATTTCATTGATTTATTGGAGGAGTTGAAAAGGAGATAGAGATTGTTTCGGAGGGATTTTGATAATCAAATATGGAACAACAAGATTCACGCACAAAGAGCTCAAAAGAGATCGAATTTTTCACTGAATGCGTGAAAGTAAATAGATACAAAATCTTGGAAGTGATTGGGAAGAGATATTTTGTTGATAATAATCATTGAAGACCTATATTTATAAATAAAAATAACCCTAGTAATTTATTATATAGACTTATGAACTAGTCTCATATAACGGTAACACTAATATTAAAGTCTTTTTTACATATTGCCCCTAAAGTTATTACCAACATGAATATTAGGTGTCTCCAAAACATGTGGTTTTTGTGAATGAGAAAATCAAGAACAAGAAAAATCTCTCCCCAGAGACATCATATTGAGCTGCTGCCAAGCATACTTGATTGTTTTATCCTAAAACTCTCGGTTGCATATTTAATTTCTGATGATCATCGAACTTCAATTTTTTTATTAGAGACATTGAGAATATACAATACATATATCTATCTTACCCCAAAAACTACATATATACTTATTTGTTTCATCCCAAATTCAGATTGATATTTAATTTTATATGATCACCAAACTTAAAAAATTGTATTAAGACAATTAGTAAAAATATACAATTATTTTTAGAGCAAATGACTTCATTGATCACTAACGTTTGTTAACAACCCCAATCAATCATCCTAGTCCGATTTTGTATATTCTAGATCATCATGTGTTTTTTTGGTACAACTCGCCAAACATTTTTTGTAGGGATATTTTTAGTCATTCTCCTATAATTCTGTTGCAACTCGAGATTAGTTGATGTTAATGACAAAATTACAGGAGAATGACTAAAATACCCCTATAAAAATATTACAAATGTCAGTAAATCGCAAGTTGAACAAAAAACACATGAATAACCAAAGTGTACATAGTACCCAACAATAGTATCAAAAGTATACAAAATCATACTATGATGATTGACTCAATTTTTTTAGCAAACATTAGTAATCAATGAAGCCATTACTCTTATTTTTAATAAAATTCATCCACAAAAGTACAATGAATGTTCTCGTTACATATATTGCGGCAATTAATGCTATTTCTTTTTAGACACACAAAGTAGTACTATTAAAAATTTCTTTAATTATACAAGCAGTCAGGATGGCCGAGTGGTCTAAGGCGCCAGACTCAAGTTCTGGTCTTCGCAAGAGGGCGTGGGTTCAAATCCCACTTCTGACATTTTTTTTCTTCTTTCACAATCTTTATCTTACTGTCTACATTTCATCACAACGATACACCTCGCAACCGCAATAAATATTTACTATTTAGCAGACAATAATCACCTATAAAAGAAAAGCACTGTCTAGATGAAACGAAAAGTACAAAATATGCGAATGAAGGGCCAAGATCCCCTCACACGCAAGAAATCGAGCAAAAGTATATAAGAGATGAGGATTGTGAGGGCATACAAACACGTCGTGGGGGAACGTTTGAAAACGTCCTCGGAAAAGACTGCATATTACACAATATGCCACGGAGTCACTTGAAACAACCCATGTAGCCCACGAGTCAGGTCATTTAGCACATTTTCCACGTACGCACAAATATAGAAGCGATCGAAAGAGAAGCGGAAGCCATTCCATTCTTTATAGTATGGATAATTGGAGTCTCCAACGTAAAATTTGTGTAACACTTCTAGACGTACCATGTAAAATTTGTGTAACACTTCTAGACGTACCATGTAAAATTTATAGTATATATTTTTAAAATATTTTACAGCTTATAGAATGAGTGACATTATGTTTTAAATCGTGTTTTGTTGATTACAAAAGTCAAACGGTAATATTTGGATCTTTAGGTGAATATTGTTGAACACTTAAAAGATGTTGAATGTCTACATATTTTGGAGACGTCTTATGGTGTGAGGATTTTATATGAGAGACGAATCGATATAGTGATTTGATAAATTGAACTCACCCAATCTGATTAGGGTATACAACTGAACTCACTATAATCAGCTCACCAAATTCAACAATGGCTTCTCCTACTCGCTCACTCTTCACCTCTATAATCACCAGGTACTCCATTTCTCCATCTTTCTTGCTTCATTTTTTTAATCTGTTATATGTGTGTTTCCTTAACATTTGCTATAAACATTATCACCTACTATTTTCATATATCTTATATCATATTTGCTGGAAAATTTATTAAAAGCTTCTATATTATATATGTAGATTAATATTTACTCACAAGATTGTATTTTTATTAATGTTGTACAATATTTGGTGATCCGGTTTGCGAAAATTTAGTGGTGAATTTTTTTTATCGAAAGGTACTGTTTTAATGTGATTTGCTATTTGTTAAGATTACGGATTTGATCGAAAATTATAGTTATATATATCAATTAAGATTATAAAGTTTGTTACTTTCGACCATTGAAAGTAAAAATAGACGGTCTTTTTGATTGTTTTTGTGACATTTGTGAATTATTACTGTTAAACAGAAGTGTTTGTAGAGATATACGGCGTCAGATTCTGTTGTGTGGATCTTTTTCTTCAGCATCGTCATCTGCAAGTGAAGCTGATGCTTCTGTTGAGGAACAATTATCGACGCCTATCCCGACAAATCTTAGTGAGGATTGTGGTGATTTGAATAAATGGGATGATTTGAAAACCAGGATTTTTAGCCTTAGAATGCCCAAAAGAAGTGCTACAAATGTCCTTGAAAGATGGGTTGGTGAAGGCCGAAAAATAGACATTTCTGATCTTCGTAGCATATCTAAAGAGCTCAGAAAATCTCAGCGTTACAAGCATGCCCTTGAGGTATCGTGAGTGATTTACTTCTTCTTTATTGTTCTTTATATGTTTTAACTGGAGGTTTTGAATTGGATACATTTACTTCATGCTTTGATTGAGGGATATTAAACTTCAATTAGATGAATTTGTTATGCTCATTGTGTTAGGTTGCTTTATTGCTAATGTGGTTATGATATTTCGAATGTAAGCTAGTGATGGCACTTATGTTTTACGGACTGAACCATTGAGTGATAATTGTGATCCAATAATCTGTAGTATTACCGCCTAACAGTGTGTTGTGAACTTGTGACTGATACTAATCTCTAATGAGAAGTTCACTAGCAAGTGATTCCTTTTGTGGTCTCTCTACTCAGGATGGGTAAACCAACTCAATCGAACATCGAGAATTTGTTTGATTTTACCTATTCTGTTTATTCTTAATATCAAGCAAAATGCTAATGTGGGAACAAACTTATTCATACATGAGATTAGTAGAAGTGTTTCACAAACTGAAATACAACCAAACCAGGACAAGTGCATTTGTCATTCTCTGCGTCTCTTTTTTATCTATATTTGATTCTTCTGTAGTTATTACTTATATGGAGCTTATTTAAGCGTTGCAGATATCGGAATGGATGGTTTCTCATGAGGAATGTGAAATAACAGACTCTGACTTTGGTGTTCGTGTTGACCTGATGAACAAAGTGTTTGGTATTGATGCTGCTGAGCGCTACTTTGAAGCTCTACCTTCCGATCTTAAAACTAGAGACACATACACTGCTATCCTCCACTGCTACGCAGGGTCGAGACTAGTCGACAAGGCTGAGGCCCTTTATAACAGAATGAAGGAAGCAAAATTAAATCTGACTGCAGTCACTTACAACGAGCTGATGACCTTGTATATGTCAATTGGACAATTGGAGAAGGTCCCTCCAGTGGTTGAAGAAATGAAGAGCCAGAATGTGTCCCTTGATCTATTTAGCTACCATCTCTGGATAAGTTCATTTGCTGCAGCTCTTAAGATTGACGAGGTACAAATAATCCTCCAAGAAATGAGTAATTGTGAAAGTTCTGATGCAAGTTGGAAAAGATATGTGGAGCTAGTTAACATATATTTAGCTTCTGGTCACCTAGTTAACTCGACGCATGGCTCTATAGTCGAAAGCGAGAAGAGTATTTCCCAAAGAGAATGGATAACTTATGATCTACTCATTATTCTATATGGAGGCTTAGGAAACAAAGATAAACTAGACCAGGTGTGGAGATCTTTGAGGATGACCAAGCAAAAGATGATAGGTAGAAATTATGCCAGTATAATCTCGTCATATTTGTTGCTCGATCATTTGAAAGAGGTAAGGGAAGTTATTGGCCAATGGAAACAATCTGCAGCAACAGACTTTGATGTCGACATCTTCAAGAGGCTTCAGAAGGCATTCACCGAAATTGGTATGTTTGAGAAAGCCGAGGCTTTAGAGGCGATACTATCTGAACAGCCGTGTGCTTAAGGATGACAATCAACCATCTATCCATTACCATTTTAGCCATCCGGGGAGAATATAGGACAATAATGCAGTTGAACAAACTATATGCTAGTTGTCTATGTTTTATTTGTCATAGTTAACCATTAAGGCATGGTTACATGATGAATTGGCAGTGTGAAATTTATATTTGAGCTCTTAGTTTTCCAAGATAAATGTAAATCAACTTTGAATTTTTTAGCTGCCCTTTTGACTAAATTGTGGGAGAAGCAATATAAAGATAATTGCAAATCAAGAAATCCCATGTGAGGCTATATTTCATAAATGTGTTACGTTCCAGTTTTTCTTTGTTTATTCCTCTTTTCTCAGTTTGCAGAAATAAAAAAAATATAAATTAGACTCCTAAAAAACGAAAAAAACGTCAATTAAATTGAAGTGAAGATAATTCTTCAAAAATACTACTTATCATGTTATTGATGTTGGGAAAAATTAGTGACACATGAAAATACTTCCAAGTCCAATTAAAACAGCTTACTTTACCTTTATATGAAGCAATTTTCATGACTTGCAATTTAAGCTCACTAATAGTATGACTTTCTTAACTGTTCATCCCAATGAGATCCACTCAACAAAATTCAAGACACCATAAATTTCATCATCTGTAAAATGGTCAACTCTTCTCTTTAGCTGAAAATCCGAACCTATGGTAGCTCACTTACTCGAATCGATTATATATATACGACGTCCCAATATCACACATTACGATCATCTCTGCGGTCAATCTCATAAGTTGCAAGTTCTTTGCTATAATCTCCTTTCTTTAGCTAAAAACCAAATCTATCTAGACTTATCTCACTAACTGAAATCGACCATATAAACACGACGTCTCCAATCAACCATATATCCGGTCATCTCTTTTATTAATCTCACCAACTCTAGTTCCTTCGATATAGTCTCCTCTCTCGATAACATATATATTTATATATATATAGCTGTAAGTTGCATGCTTTTGAACTTTTTAGGTCTCCATTTCTCATTCAATAAACCCCAAAAGATCCAAAAAAAACAATTTAATTCTGCAGATTTCTGAAAGAAAATGGCCTCAGATGAAGAAAACTCAAAGAAACATGTTGCATCCAAACACTCTTCATCACGTTCAACAATAATCTCACCTTCTACTTCATTCTTTTCTCCAAAATTTTCAATCTATCTTTTAGCAATCTGTGTAATGCTTTTTATTGTCTTCCATATTCAATCCCTTCATGTCCCCACTCCCTCATCATCCCCACAACTCCCTTCATTACAATCCATTTTAAGCACAACAAACTACCAAACAGAACTCAAATCCATGGCCTCAAAGCTCCAAGACTCTGTAACTTTCCTTCCAATGAAAGATCTTCGTTTCTCCCGTGTGGCCTTAAGAGGCCACACATGGTTCATGAGCTCAATGTATGATAAGCAAGAAGAAGGAGAAGTTCAATACCAAAGATTTCCCTCCGAGTCATCGAAGGGTAGGCTCTTGTGCCTCAAAGGGAATGACCAACATGATGGTTCTTGGAATTATTATGCACTAGCTTGGCCTGAAGCTCTGCCACATAATGCAACTCTGAAAAAAGGGCTCACATTTGTATCATACAACCATTATGATTATGGAAACATTTGGCATGGCTTGTCTGCAGTGGTTCCCTTTGTTTCATGGTATGTTAAGAATGCTTGTCAGGCTGTTCCTGATAGATGGATTCTTTACCATTGGGGCGAGTTGAGACTCGGGTTTGGACCATGGTTAACAAGTTTAATGGAAGCTACATTTGGCGAAAAGCGGGTTTTTATCGACAATCTTGCGGAGTTTGGGAGGGGGGATCATAATGATGATACTGCTGATGGGGATGATTCTAGTCCAGTTTGTTTCGAGGACACCGTTGTGACGAGGCATAATGAAGGTGGGATGGGGAAATTGAGGAGATATGAGGCTTATGATATGTTGAGATGTAAGGCTAGAATCTACTGTAATGTGAGTAGTGATGAAATCAGTAGAAATTCAAGAATTGGATTAACCTTGTTCATGAGGACAGGGGCAAGATCATTCAAGAATGAATCTGTTGTCATCAACATTTTTGAAAAAGAATGTCAGAAAGTCCAAGGTTGTCAATTAACTGTGGCCTACTCCAATAACCTAACATTCTGTGAACAGGTAATTAACATCGTTTAGTTTAATCGAAATGGTTCATTACACTGCCTATGTTTCTTTTCAATTGTGAAGTATTAGATAGTGTTTGCACTTTACTCTTGGATAAATTCGTAAAGAGTTTCCTTGTTTATCACTTATCACAAGGGGTAATAAGGTTGCGTACTACCTCACCTCCCTACTCGCTTAGACGAGAGCCTCTTTACGCTTTCTTTACTAGTGTCGGTGACAAATGCAAGAAATTTGTGTGGTTTCAGGTGAAAGTGATGAGCCAAACAGACATCTTGATATCTCCACATGGGGCTCAATTAACCAACATGTTCTTTATGAACAGAAACAGCAGTGTAATGGAATTCTTTCCAAAAGGGTGGTTAAAGGTAGCTGGGGTGGGGCAATATGTGTATCATTGGATAGCTAACTGGTCAGGGATGAAACATCAAGGGGCATGGAGGGATCCTGATGGAGAACAATGCCCTTATCCCGAAGACGACCGACGATGCATGTCAGTCTTCAAGGATGGCAGAATTGGTCACAATGAGACATACTTCTCTGAGTGGGCAAGAAATGTTCTTGATCAAGTAAAGTTGCAGAAAACTGAGGAGGCTTCAAATAATAATGTTTTGCCTAATTCTCTTGATGGCTGCCCTTGTGGCTTAATTGCATAACTATCACATAGTATTTGCATTTTACATTGTTTTGTGGTAACAATATCAATTCATCTCATTAACTGGCGTACTTTTTCTACCTCGTCTGCAACTTCTGTTACTAATGTGTTTATCTACTCGATATTATACCAAACTAAACCTACTCGATAACGTCTCTTCGGATCCCTTTATCATACTCCGATCTATACCAAACCAAACCGACTTGATAACACCTATTTGATATTATACCGAACTAAACCTACTCGTTAACGTCTCTTTGGATCCCTTTATCATACTACGATTCTATACCAAACCAAATCGACTTGATAACACCTATTCGATAAAGTCTCTTCAGATCCCTTTATCAAATGGACTTGATACCACCTATTCGATTTTACTGGTTGGACCAAACTGACTTGATAAGTCCTAAACAACAGAATGATCCGAATCCTGTTATTAGGTCGTGGTAACTGGTAAGTGATAGACATATAGATCCAATTTAGTGGTTGGACCTAGACCTTTTGTACGTCAAATCCTAAGGAACCAAACTCTGGAGGAAGGTTCAACAATTCCTGGGTGAGTTGATTATATCATTTGAATAAGTTCTAGACGAGTCGTGTACTTAATTTGTTTACCGTTCGTGTGCCGTGCTTTGTATTAGTATATCACTAAGTGCAGCTCGGTTAGAAAAATAAATGTTCGCTCTTTATCCAATTAGTAAAGAGATTATGTAGATGTGAATTCAATATATGTGTTGTAAACTACGCAGTTTGGCCATATGACCGCGTCCACTGATAATATAAGAAAGCACATTCAAACACTACACTAGTGAATAGAGGACACCTAGTGTTCAGGAGAAATTTGGCAAACTACCACTGTTGAGAATTGGTATTTGCAAAAAGACATGGAATCTTTTTTATTGGGAGAATACCACAAATTTTATGTAAATTGACTAAACTACCCTTATTTCATCTTCCCCAATTTTCAACCACCAACAATCACCATCCCCACCATCAACCTCATCACCAACCACCACCACCATCACCATTCACTACCACCACCTGCCCCCCCCCCTCCGCCCCTATTCAGATCTGCCCCCCCTCCGCCCCTTTCAGATCTGCCCCCCCCCCTCCGCCCTTTTCAGATCTGCCCCCCCCCCCCCCTCCGCCCTTTTCAGATCGATGGTGGTGGTGGATGGTGATGGTGGTGGTGGTTAGTGATAATGTTGATGATGATGGTGGGGAGGGTGGTGGTTGGTGGTTGAAAATTGGGGAAGATGATGTTGGGGAAGATGAAGTAAGGATAGATTTAATGAAGGGTAATTTAGTCAGTTCGCCTTATTTTTGTGGTAGTCTCCAAATAAAAAAGATTCAATGGCTTTTTGCAAATACACATTCGAAACAGTGATAGTTTGCCAAATTTCTCTAGTGTTCAGAACAAACGAGTAAAATGATACATGCTTCGCACCGAGTTTGGAAGTTTATCGATTCGAAATCGAATAAAATTACTTTGTATTTGATGTTTGGTTGATGATAGTAATACTCGAACCGTTCAACTAAATACCTAATTACTTTTTAAAACTACATAATAAACTAATATATATATATATAGCAAATGGCTTCTGACATCACTCACGTTTGGCAAAGAAGCCAGTTAGATCACTCATGTTTCAAAAACGTCGGTTAGACCACTAATGTTTTAAAAGTCACTCATTCGGGTCACTCCATCATATTTTTGAAGGGTACTTTTGTCCAAACACATTTTTTCCTTCTCATAAGCACTCAATTTAACTCTTATTAACACATTGACCCCAATCATGAGATTACAATTTTTTCCGATTTCTTTTTTGATATTTTTTGTCGATCTCTTTTACGATTTTTTCTATTTTTTCTTTTTCGATTTATTATTCGATTTTTTCTTGATTTCTTTTTTTTTTAATTTCTTTTTCGGTTTCTTTTTTTATTTCTTTTTCAATTTTTTCGATTTCTTGTTCGATTTATCTCAATTTTTTTTGGTTTTCTTTAATTTCTTTTTTGATTTTTTCTCGAGATTTCTTTTTCGATTTTGTCTCGATTTTTTTTCATTTTTTTAATTCTTTCTTTTTCATTTTTTGGGTTTCTTTTTCGATTTTTATAGATTTCTTTTTCGATTTCTTTTCAAATTTGTTCGGTTTTTTTAATTTTTTTCTCGATTTATATTCTCGATTTCTTTTGTTGATTTCTTTTTTTTCTTTTTTCTAAAAGAAATCGAGAAAAATCGAAAAAGAAATCAAAAAAGAAAATTGAAAAAAATAAAAAAAGAAATCGAAAAAAATTGTAATCTCATGATTGGGGTCAATGTGTTAATAAGAGTTAAATTGGGTGCTTATGAGAGGAAAAAATGTCTTTGGACAAAAAATACCCTTCAAAAATCTGATGGAGTGACCCGAATGAGTGACTTTTTAAATATTAGTGATCTAACTGGTGTTTTTGAAATATGCGTGATCTAACTGGCTTTTTTTTTCAAACGTGAGTCATGTCAGAAGCCATTTGCCCATATATATTTAAAACTAATATACTCCTTGTTTAGTAAATATAAAAAATAACAAGATATCAGTCAATACACATTGAAATACATAATTTTTGTTTAATATCCAAATCAAGAGCATAATTATTGGAATAATTCCCACATATTGGGATGGGGGTCTTAAAATAATCTGAGAACATGGATTTCTCCGGTTTTGTTGGAGACAGAAGGACAAGTGTTGTTTGATCTGACCAAAGAACATCTTCCATCTTCCATCTTCCTTCTTTTTGGTAAATAAAATCTTGTGTTTTCTGCATTCATTTAGACCTTTCTACTTTTGGAACTTTGAGCTTTTTCATCTCCTTAATGGCTCACATAATTCTGCCACCTTCCTCTTCCTTATCAGCCTCTAGAACCTCCCAAGTATGCACCACCCCCCCCCCACCACCACCACCACCACCACCTATACCTTACTTTATAGTGTGAGTATTTTACTTTTTAAATTTTTTTTGTTGGTTTTTGATGCAGGTCTTTGGTCAGAAATTGAAGTTGATGGAAATGGAGCATACCCATGTCGAGATTTCGAGTCATTCCAAGTAAGATTGATCAAAGTTGGGATTTTTATCATATTTTAGTTGTATTTGGTTGATTGTTTTGTAATAATAATAGAAGGAATCTGAAGATTGTGGAAGTGTTCTTGCAGCTTTTCTTCAAGTATAAGTTGTTTAGTTGGGTGTCTACTGTTACCTAGATCAAATTGCATAACAAAATGTATAGATATGATCATCTACCTCCTTTATGTATGCGACTCCTTATGTACCTCCAGCTTTAGAACATTGTTAATTGTGTATTATTGTGTATTACCGAGTCGTGGGTAGTTATGATGTGACCACCAATGCCTGATGTACAAATCTCAAAGCGCGGAGGTATGAACAGAGGCACTAAGCCGAGTCATGAAATGCTGGTTCTCTTAATATGATCTTCTTGTCGTTTTTGGATATTGCATACAATGTAGAACAAGTACGTATCCTGATCTTTCATTTGAGGGATAAAAAGAAAAGATGATATTTTTCCTTACAAGTTTTATGTTTCTCTACAAGAACTAGAGATGTATGTGTATTGATTGGTCTGATCTTTAGTTTTTAGGTTTTTCAATTTCATATTCTCCAAGTAGAACTATGTAAGTTACTATTTGATATGCTTAGGAAGACACTAGCTGTTTACTTGTTCGGTTTATTGAAAATTTATGATCAGGTTTTTGTTACGGACTTCCTGCTACATTCATGATCATAAAAGAGTGGAAATGACTAGTTTTTGGTCATGTATACAGGAGAAGTCCAGAATTACAATTGAAGGCCTCCGCTTCTCCTTTAGTCATCACTCGGGAAATAACAAAAGATAAACAAAGGACTGTTACAGAATCGAGCTCTGATCATTTTTCCGAGATGAAACAGAGATTCTTGAGATTCAAGAAAGATAAATATTTGTGAGTTGTTAGTCCGCTTTAGCATTCTCTCATCCCAACAAGAAGTGTCAGTTCTATTTCCACGATGTCTCTAAGTTGAGTTATTTGGATTCAGGGACAATTTGGCTCACTATGAGAATCTTGCAAACAGTCAAGCACCAAAGGTAATATTGATGATGTGTCCATTTAATGACTTCATTATGTCTGGAACAATAGTGTGTGACATGCTGTACATTAACAACTTTTGGAGCAGTTCATGGTAATTGCTTGTGGAGACTCGCGTGTTTGTCCATCTAACATCCTAGGTTTTGAACCAGGGGAAGCATTTGTTATTCGTAATGTGGCAAATCTGGTGCCCCCACATGAGGTATTATGTATGATATGTTTGTGTTGTAATACCCTGTATTATTGTTTTGGCCAATAGGAGATGGCAGCAAGAGAAATTTTCATATATCTTTGAAAAAGATGTTTTGACATGATTCCTTTTGATACAGAATGGACCTACAGAAACAAATGCAGCCCTTGAATTCGCTGTTAATTCCCTCAACGTGAGTATTTTATCAGTGCAAATTGATTTTAGAAACATTCTATCTAAAATTATTGTTGAACATCCTTTAAGACACAGTGTTAATATGAAAGGAAGATAAACTGATTCGAAGGTAATTTGCTGTTTAAATAATGTCAGGCAATGTCTGGAATTTCGTGAACTGAACTTCAACTTTTCTGTGGGCGGTTAGTTGCTTGACAGATGTCCTTGTTGATCATATCTAATTTCTTGCAGGTGGAAAACATATTAGTCATGGGCCACAGTCGTTGTGGAGGCATTCGTGCATTAATAAGCATTCAAGATGATGATAACTCAAGGTTCTAAGAGATTGAATCTTCTTAGCGTACTTGTAATATAGCAGTATAGCACACATGTAGTTACCTATATCTGTGTCAAATCTTCTAACCCACTCTATTATATGTTCTTCAGTAGCTTCATCAAAAGTTGGGTAATGGTAGGAAAATCAGCAAGGTTGCGAACAAAGGCTGCTGCTTCTGACCTCAGTCTTGATCAACAGTGCAGTCATTGTGAGAAGGTAGTAGTTCTTATTTGCTGACAATATTTGGGACTATGTAATTTATCTCTGTAAAGTCACGCTCGTATTGAGCAAGTGTGTATGTGTATGTTAGGGGGGGGGGGGTTTACGAGTCCTCACATACAATATATGTGCACACTTATCTTACAAGTGACCCTACATTTTTATGTAACCATGCTACCTGTTCGGAATGCTCTCTTACGGAGATATGGTCTATGAACACTGAAAAGATTTTGCAACTCATTTTACAGGAGTCAATTAACCACTCGCTGCAACGTCTACTTTCTTATCCTTGGATACATGATAAGGTGATAAGTGGAGCATTAGCGATACATGGAGGCTACTATGACTTCACAAACTGTACATTTGAGAAATGGACACTACAGTACGATACCAGTGGTTCCGCAGTTGATGGCGGATATTGTTTGAGAAACCGAGAGTTTTGGTGTTGAGTGTGCTTCGTCTAAAAACCCCCCTCCCAACATTGAAGAACCATAGAGAACAGTCTTGGACTCTTTATGGTGTGTATCACATTGTATTATTTACAAGGACCTACATTGTTGTTAAAATTGTATGTAGTTGTCTGTATTCATTGCTTGTGGTATCAGGGAAAGAAATTTAGTGTGTTTTCTTTTGTCTAATTTGTATTAACTAGGAGCTACTTATCTTTAGAGAATAAGGCTTGTTAATTGTACCAGTATTGGAATTTGAAGCACCTTCAATTGTGCCTGTATTTATTTGGAGAGATATTTACTCCCAATATAAGATTTTTGAGGTCAGTACTTTTCTTTCCAATTTTAAAATAATTATTGAATAATCTCCTATTATGAATATAAATCAACACATGGAGATAGAATAGTGAATCAAACAATGCCATAGCAATATAGCATGCTAGCTAGGGATGTTTCCGGTTCGGTTCAAACAGAAATAATTAAATGAACATAATTTTTACCGATTTGGTTGACCGTACCAAAGTGTAATAAGAAATGAAAACCGATTTCGGTTTTCATCTCACCTATAATAAGAGATTAAGTTTGTTTCATTTGAACACCAAATTGCGTAATATCAAGTGAAGGGAACAGAAAATAATGTGGAAGAGAGGGAGTAAATGGAATAACTTTTTGAAATATCTCCTATTGTTATATGTAACGATTTTGAAAGATAAATGAGTAATCAATTATATGCATGAAGAGTAATGTGAAATGTCAAAGAATATTTAGGTTTAGTTTGTTTTCGATTTTTTTGAAGGAAGTTGAATCTATTCTATAAATGTATCAGGAGATGTTCCTAGTATCAACCTTCTAAGAGAAAGGACAAAGGAAACACGAAATCAGAAGCTAGCCCAGCAATATCTTACCAAAGGATTGCGTCCACACGGATTCAAACTCATGATGTCGATGTGTTCAGGTCAATCACTTTGCAACTTACCACTAGGCTAGACTATGCCGTGTAGGTGTTTTGATTAATTACTTGATTGAGATTATTTCGAATAATCAATTAAAATATAATTATTTAATAATAAACTAAATATATGAATACAATCAACATTTGACCAAACAAAAACAATCAGTGAAAAATACTATGAGTCAATGAATTATTCTAATACTAGATCTTTGTATATAGTTAAATTTGTGCAAAAGTACACTATTTCTATGTAATTATATTTAATTAATATGAACTAAACTTAAATTTAATACTTGAAATAATATATTTATGTTAAATCATATTTTAAAAATAAAAATAATTCATTATCCTCCTTAATTGTAAGAGAGTATGAAACTTCGAATAAAACCTCTAATTCCATGTCTCATTAAATTCTTTATGCCGTTGAACATATGATCAGTTTGCCCTTAAACTTTTAGCTTGTCAATATAACTCAAATTCAGACTCATTATAAACTGTTACCAATCATAATTCAGTTTCACCAATTCGGCATTCAATCACTTACGATCAAACTTCAAACTTTCCATATTTATCAAACAGATTCTAATAGACTCGATTTAAAAACTGATCAGATCATCAAAGTTGAGCGGACACGATCAATTATAAACTAAATCTTATATCTCATTGTTATTGGTGATGGTCTAATAATATTCCACAGCTTTAGCGACTCAAAATGAAACAAGTAAGCTTGACCGAATTATAATACAAACCCAAACCAATCTTCAAAAAATACAACCATTAAACAAATTATTGATTTTTTCAAGAGAAACAATAAAGATGGGAGACGAAAGAGTGAAGGATGAAGCCATGAAAGTAATGGGTGTGTTCCAAGTTCTACCTCGTCTCGTAGTCTTCGATCTTGATTACACTCTTTGGCCCTTCTACTGGTATATGTTTCTATACTATTTTTTCATTCTCTTACTAATTGTTACCCCTTTGGATTTGCTTGGTTATGATTCACTTTTCATATACATGGCTTCTCTTGGTTTATTGAAAGATATTTAGTTTCATTAAAATGTTAGTGGGTCGGGTCATACCTGCAAGCGGGATGAAGTTGGTTGATTAGGTGAGCATGTGGCGGGTAGCGGGGTAGGTCATGACTTCGATTCCCCTACCAATACTTTTTTCGGTGTACTCTGTCACACCGGACTTGCCTATTGTGGTTGAAGAGGATGTGAAATTGCTCGCCTGACCGCTTTCAATCAACCACGGGTTCCCCTTTAGCAAAGATAAGGGGGTGCGATAGTACACAACCTTACCTTATGACAGAATTTTTTGTTTCCTCATGAGTCATGACCCCCTGCAAGAGAATGTAAAGTCTTTGTTAGTTATGTTGGGATATTTTGTTCTTATACCTCATGTTCCCTCTTTATTCACTGCAAAATGTTCTCTTTTTGTAGTTTTGCTATTTACACTAACAGATATTTCCTTAATTTCAACAATGTTGTCTAGTTCTGAATTGCGTTAGGTGAAATGTTAAATGTAGAACACAGGTATTTTTGTATATGGTGTATAATATTTGGTGGAAATGTGTTGAAAGATAGCGTCTTTCAACAAATTTTACTATTGACATGATTTTTAACTCAATCAACGTTATGGATGCCAATTAAGGTCGTTAAGGCTGTCAATTTTGATCATTGTAAATCAAAATAGGCAATCATTTTGTGATGGAAAGAGTAACTACTAAGCATTGCTCTTAAGTTAGAGTTGGCGGGGAGGGGGCCATCGTTAGTTAGTTTTCGGATGAAGCTTATTTAAGACAATTCTAATAGGATGTTATAGTTTGATTCTGTACTAAAACACTACAGGAGACGGAAGTTAGAATCAATTAACTGACCTCTTGGTTGTCATCAATCAGATTTTATGAATTGCCTGTTTGTTGTATATCTAAATTTGATTTTGTTGTGTCCTTGGCAGTGAGTGTCGCTCCAAGCGCGAAATGCCATCAATGTATCCTCAAGCAAAAGGTATTCTGCATGCCCTCAAGGACAAAGGAGTTGATGTTGCTATTGCCTCAAGATCACCAACACCGGATATAGCAAATACCTTCCTTGACAAGTTGGGGATCAAGACAATGTTCGTAGCTCAGGTGATCTAGCTGAGCTTTTGGTTAAGTATTGGGGATGCTTGAAGTTCGTTCTTGTAAAAAATACACTAATTAGAAGTAACTAAGGAGGATTACCATCCTTGTACCGACCATCATTAGAACTGATATTCTTCCTATTAGACTGAGATACTTTTCTAACAGAAGTAACAGTTTAAACTGAGATGGAAGCCTACACCCTTTGACATAATTTTTAATGTCGACACAACGGAAATTATCTCTTCTATTTTTAAGCAAAATATCATCACTCATTAAATGACTTGATGAAATTTTCAGTCAGAGCTTTAGAGTTATAATGTTATACCTGTGCCAGGCAAACATTCGTTGTATCATATGTTTGCAACATTGCTTTGTAGCTGTATCTTCTATATTTGCTGAACCCAGTGTGTCTGCTTTACAGGAAATATTTTCGAGCTGGACTCACAAAACAGACCATTTCCAGAAAATCAACAGGAAGACTGGAGTGCCTTACAATGCAATGCTCTTCTTTGATGATGAAAACCGAAATATTGAAGCTGTACAATCTATTCACTTCTAACTTCTTGTATATTAATCCTAACGAAAATGTTTTACTTAGGAACTTCATCTCGTGCTTACAGGTCTCGAAAATGGGTGTTACAAGTATATTAGTGAACAGAGGTGTAAATCTTGATGCTTTTAAACAAGGTCTCACAAAGTTCTCAAAACATTTGGCTTCTATTGAAAAGAACAAAGAGAAATGGCAAAAATTTGCTCAGAAGCCGGGATCTTCAGGGAAAGATAAGGAGTGAAGAACTCACATTCATTAGATTGCTCATACACTTGTGTATCTAAACTTAAGGTTGCCGATGAGAAAAGCAGCCATGTATGAATTAGCAATTAAATTGAATCAAGCCTTAACAATATGATCAGTAAAAGTTTGTACGCTGATCAACAGGATGATGAATATTTAATGGGCATAATTACAGAGCAGGATTTGTGTGGTACCTTATTTCTATTGTCATATATTGCATGAAGAACCTATACTCAATACTCATATTGGCATATGGTGAAAGATCACATAAATAATAATTTGATTACAAAGATCAAAACAATTGTACAGACAACGATTCAAGCAATAACTTACAATTACATTGTAACTCGGAATTTTAAGTTGGGGTAAAAGAACGCAATTTTACTGCATCTTTTACCTGCTTCAAGCTGAACAGTGTAAAACTCAAGGAATTTCACCTTCTGCAACTGCAGTCCTTTTCATTAAATCCCCGTTGAGCTCTGTCAATGGATGTCGTTCATCACTATTCGCCTCAGTCAACTTTCTTGAGGGAGAAAATGGAGCAATAACAATCCTGTTGGTTGCATCGAAGAGCCCTGTTTCAACTTCTGAACAATGTGTCATCCTTTCCAATAGGTCACTCAGTTTGGCATCTTTACAACAAAGAACATCGAGCTGTTCAGACATTCTCTCCATCTCTGCCACGAGAACATCCCTCCCATCTAATAAATTAGTGTTATATTCCTGCAATGCTTTGTTATGAGACTTGAGATCCTTGATTACACCATCTATATGCAATTTCTCATTCTCAAACATGGTTTTCAGGTCTTCCATCTCAGACATGGTTGCTTGCAGTGAAGTGTTGAGTCGTGTCACCTCTTCTTCCGAGTGGAGAAGCACCAGTCCCTGAGATTCCAGTTTCTGTCGCAAGTCTCTGGCTTCAGTTTCTAAATTATTAATGATCTTGTTTTTATCTTTCAATTCCAATATCTTTTGATTCTCCAACCTCTCTATCGCTTTTTCAAGCATCATCTGTTTTTCTGTATGGGAAGTCATTACATGAGTGAAGTTCTTCTCCTGGGATTTTGCCTGCTCTTGATAAATCTGTATCGTCTGGTCTTTGTTCAACATTATTAGAAGAAGTTCATTCTTCTCCTTCTCGAAAGATGTTTGCAAATTCACATGCTTTAAATGTTCCAACTCCCTCTCAGATAACTCCTGCTTCAATGAGGCAATCTCACTCCGCAGATCCTCCACACTTTTATTTAGATCTTCTGCAATTTTTTGTTGTGCCTCATTTTCTTGTTTCAAAGCCTCCGTAACTTCTGTTTTCCCAATGATCGTCTTATGCACCAAATCGATTTCATCATAAAGATTAGCGATTTCTCTTTTTTGCTGTTCAATAATCTGAAGCAATTCCTTGTCATGGCTGATATTGGCTTTGCGGCTTTCTTCAGAATCTTCCTTTGATTTTTTCACAACAGATGTACACTTCTCCAATTCACACTCATAGTGATGTTTGTTGGTGAACTCACTGTTTATTGTGTTCAACTCGTTCAAATGAACTATTCTATGCTCTTCAGGTGCACCACCCAACAAATTTGAGTAAACGGGGTTAAGCTCTGATTTGAACACTGTCACCAACACAGAAATCTCTTCAGTCTGAGCCTCAAAAGACTCCTGAAATTTCTCCAATTCCTTCTGCAGCTCTTTAATGCGCTCATCTTTCTCTTTCATCTCTGATACAATATATCTGTGATTACATTTCAACTTTTCCATCTGGGAACTCCAGTTTAATTCCTTCTCTTTAAGAGTGATGGGACATTTACCGTGCAACACCTGCAACGACGTTAGTTCTTTCTGCAGTTTTTTAAGTGAAGTAGATGCAGCACCACAGAGCTGAGACTCTCGCAGTTCTTTAAGAGATGCTAGTAGTTCCATATTTTCTTGCTCGAGATGCGTTGCTCTGTATTTCATCTCTTTGCATTGTGTCTCATTTGTTCTGACCAAGTTTCTCAGTTCCCCAATTTCCTCATCTCTTTTGAGGGTCAATTGCTCCATCCTTGACTTTACGTCTAGACATTCTGAAAAGACATCATCGTATTGAGATCTGAATTTACCCAGCTCTATCTCAAGGAGTTTTCGTCTGCTTTCTTCGTGAGCTAAAGATTGGTGACATATCTTCAATTGTGCCTGGAAACTTTCAGAGATTCGAGTTTGAGAATCCAAACTTGCCCGCAACGATGTAATTTCATCAATCATTGTTGATTTCTCCTTCCCCGACTCAATCATACTCCTCTGGAAATTGTCGTGAACCTTTTCGTGAGCTTCCTCAAGGTGTTTGAACTGCTCCGTTTTCCATTTTAGCCCCTCACGAGCAACTCTCATTTCTTCCTCGAGTTTAAGAATGACGCCATCTCGCTCTTTCAAACCACTCACTGCTTCAACATCTCCACGACACTTTTTCTCATTGACAGCCAATAATCTCTTCAAACCACTAATTTCCACATTTGCTGCATCCACATGATTCTCCAATTCCTGGATTCTACTAGTTGCTTCGTTCAACGCCCCCACCATATCTCGATTCTCTCCTTCCAGTTTCAACACCTTCTCGCCAAAATCCAAACGAAGCTTTTCCTGTGCGGAACTAAGATTGCGGAGAAATGAATCTTTTCGTTCCAGATCAGCTTTGAGATCCTCGTAGAGCCGTCTCACCTCAAAAATCTCCTCCGCTTTTTCACTCAGCTCTTGCGCCTGCCTCTCGATTTTCGACCTTGCTTCACCCACTTCGGCAACTTTTCGAGCATGAGCAGTCCTCAAACTATCATATATGTTAGTTTTCTCCATACATTCCCCTCTAAGCTTCACAATCTCAGCCTTCGATTTATCCAATTCCTCGCACAAATTTTCCATTTCTTCTTCAGTTCTGGAAATTAACAACTCAATTGATTAAACTGGACAATGCTGATCTAAATAGATAACTATCTTGAACAATGATATCAGAATTTACTCATCCAATTGTTATATCTTAAAAAAGCCAACTTCTCAAATAAAAATAAATAAATTGAAATTCTTTAAAATATAAATTCAACTCCAAAACAATAAACATCCATCGATGCCAATAAAAACCATATGCATTGTATATCAATGGTCAACATTAACAAAATTTTATAACTTAATCGACAAATAACTTTAATTTGAATAAAGATTAGCTTTTACAATAAAGTTATGAAAGAAGATTACCCACTTTTATCGGGCTACTATAATTTTATTGAATATTCAATAAAAAAAATAATAATAACTTCGAATGTTTCGGCACACTAGAAATACTAGCATTTTATATCTACTTCATCGAATAGTATACAACTTATCTAATTTATAAATAAAAAATTCAAGAGCTAAAAGATCAACCATCAAAATTCAAAAGTTGGATCGAATGTGTGATTTCAATGCTGAAAAACAAAGATGAATTATTTGAAGTACCTGTTGATTATTCCCAAATGTGACAATTAAATTGGGACAAGACTCAAGAGAGAGAGGGAGCGGGATTATGCGAACTTGTTTGATTGGCTTATTTAACTCTCGACATTTAGTTAACTAGGCGGGAACTTTTTTGATATCGGTTTTTTGAAATGGGATTAGGGCTCGACCTAGATCATACGATGTGAATACATCAATCCGCTCCATTAGACACCGATAATATTTTGAAAATGTTATAAAAACTGAATATTTATAGCTCAAACTAATATAATATATATTGCCTTAATATCGTTATCTCTACTATTAAGTATGATGATAGTATATTGAGAGATATACGGAGGAATAGACAGAGGAGGGCAAGAAGTAATGTGTATTAACTGATTTGTGTGTACATCATTCGTCTTCGTATTCTATGGCAAGGTATTTAATTATTTATGGTATGAAACTTACCTACACTACATACTATTACATTCTCTATTAATCATTTTAGCAATATTATTCAAGTACCCCACAACCCTTATTATTGTAGATATTTTAACCTATACATTATAGTTTTATAACACTTCCCCTTTGAAATATCTTTCATTATTTAATTGGGGACACATGTTGCCTCATTAAAAGCCTTATAAGGAAAAACTCAGTGAAATAAAAACCTTACAAGGGAAAAAGAGTACAACAGTATGCTCCACTCAATCAAACACAGGTAGTTCATCAAAAATCTCGAAAGTGACGCATTCTGATACTTTGGGTGTGCTTCTTCAATATTGATGTAGGAAGTGCCTTTGTGAAGAGATATGTCACATTCTCACTCGAACGGATGTATTGATTATCAACTTTTTTTTTTCTTTCGAGTTCCTGTGTGAATGAGAAGAACCTCGGGAAATGTGTTTGGTCCTATCACTTTTGATATAATCTTCTTTCATCTGAGTAACACATGCAACGTTGTCTTCTTACTAGATTGTTGGATCCTTATCAGTTAGTAAATTAGATGCTCCTTGGACGTGTTGTGTCACTAACCTTAACCATCTATACTCCTTACTTGCTTCGTGGAGGACAATGACTTCAGCATGAATTGAGGAAGTTGCTACAAGTATTTCTTTTGGCGTTTCCAAGATATTGCAGATTCAAAAAGGATGACGTTCCAGTCAATAATTGATTGACAAGATTACGCATAGTCTGACGAGTCACATACGCACTAATCCGACATATTCGAAAAAGATGACGTTCCTAATAGTGCGGATATATTCAAATCTTATAATTTTTTAAATAATGTGTTATTGTTACTGAAATTATTTGAAACTAGAAAACCTATGAGTTAAACCTTGTTGGAGACACAATTTTCGCATATTTATTCAAACTGTCTATTATTAGTAATTTTGTATTCGTATTTGTAATATCAATTTATTCATATTCGTATCGCTAATTTTAAAAACAAAACTAAAACTTTACTTTAAAAATTAGATCTAAATTTATATATGTATTTTTATGAATGGTCCTTGTGTTTCCAATGATTCGATCGCAATGCTTTGTCATAGAGTTTTGAATTTTGAATCATATAGTAGTCACATGTTTGAAGTTTTCTAATGTTATATCATTAATTTGGCTTTGTAAAGGAAATGGTAAGGAAGTAGAAAAAGTTTCTTTATGGGAATCGCACGGGGTCTCCTGGGTAAAATTGTGTCCTTGTGTTTGTAATGATTCGAACTCAAAACTTTGTCATCGAGTTTGGAACATCTTTATTAACGAAATAATAAGAAAGTGGAAATAATTCTGTTGCCGGGAATCGAACCCGGGTCTCCTGGGTGAGTGTCCTTGTGTTTGCAATGATTCGAACCCAAAACTTTGTCACCGAGTTTGGAACATCTTTATAAACGAAGAAAATGGAAAAAATTCCGTTGCCGGGAATTGAACCCGGGTCTCCTGGGTGAAAGCCAGATATCCTAACCGCTGGACGACAACGGAATATATGATATTATGCATCTAATTTCTTTTAACTTGTGAGCTATACGTGATAACTTTTTCCTCATTTTCCTCGTTTTGAAGAAGTTGTGTCTTCACTTCTTGTTAGAAGGTGAGGAAGCTTCTGGAGAATGTTAAACATATGTTAGAATAATGGAGACATATCATCTTTTATTTATTCATAATATACTTCCGGGTTCTTTATCAAATAGAAAAATATATCAAAAAAAATAATAATAGTAATATATAATGGATCTATTAACAAATTCGTATTGAGAAGTAGAATTTAGATAAGTTATCTAAGGTAGAATATATTGATTCAATATACTCAAGAAGTTCTTGGTTGTTAATGCAATATTGGATTTGTAATCTTATTGGTTCTGAAACTAAAATTTATTTCGGATTCAATTCGATATATACTATTCTATTGATATTCGAGTCGACTTGATTTTGGTCCTATTTTATATTCGAACTAAAGATCGAATTAGAATAAACATATTTTTATATAAATATTCGAATTCGAATAAAATATTTTCGCTCGAATATAATAATGATCATAATAAAAGTTATAATAATAAGGGGTGGAATAAATCAATGCAAAAAAGAGTAAAATAAAGTTCAATTTTCGTCAAATTTTAATATTTATAACAATAATGTGCGAATTGGTTTCCGTATTGATTCACAATACTAAAATTGATTTCAAATTCAATTCGTTTCGATGTGTATTATTTTATCGATATTCGAGTTTGGTTCGATGGTCAACTATTTTATATTGAAACTGAAAATTAAATTAGAATATACATATTTCCATATGAATTAATAAAATATTTATATAAATATGTGAATTCGAATCAAATACTTTGACTCGAATATAATAGTCATTATAATAAAATTAATATGAATAAGGGACGGGAACAAACAATAGAAAATGGAATCGAATTAAACTCGAACATCATCAAATTGTAATATTTATAATAATAATAATAATATTCGAATTGATATTCGTATTGGTCCGTATACTAAAATCGATTTCAAATTAGATTCGATTTGATACGTACTATGCTATCGGTATATTCGGGGCTCCAATATACGCACACCAAAACAGTAAAATACGCACTTGATTTGCCTAAATTGCCCCCAACGACCTCACCGGCCGTTATTAGCCTTAACAACGACCTCCATAGTCGTTATTAAGGCTCCTAACGGCTCCGGAGGTCGTTAATGGGGAACGACCTGAATGGTTCTCCAGTCGTTAGTAAGGCTACCAACGACTTCTCTGGTCGTTCGTAGCCTTACCAACGACTTTTTTTTAATGATAAATGTTCATAAAATTTATAATTTATTAATAACATAAATAAAACAATAACACTATATAATTTGGAGAAATCAAAAATTTAATTATTTAGATTCGAATGTTCAACGTAAAATTCATAAAGTATAACGTTCAACAAGCAAATATAATTTAAATGTTAAAACGTTTAATGCATAAAGATAAACGTTCAACAAACATTTAATTTAATTAGAACGTTTAGGTTTGAATATTAAATGTTTGTTAACATTAATTAAATAATAACACTGATAATATTAATAAAACTATGAAACATAATATCAAGAATTAAAATGAAACGAAAATAGACGCGAATAATTTACATAACATTTATCGTAAATACATATACTAATCATCATCACTATAGTCATAATCTTCATTGACGTGCCCAACATCATCATCATCATCATCATCATCGTCGTCATCATCATCGTCATCACCCGAATGAAGGTTCTCGTCATCCTCTGTCCGAACACGATTTGGATATTGTCCATGCCAGTTCGGTGGGACTTCTTCAAAGTTCGGTCTGACGTTCGGTTGACCCCACCACTGGTTCATGTGCGTTTGAGAAACCCCGAGCATGCCTCCAGTTCCTATATAACGACCCAAGTCATCAACCTGCTGCCTGATATATGGATATCCATGTTGTCCTGACGCGATGTGCTGGGTCAAGTTTCGGATGCTCTGTCGCGCTGGTTGCAACCGCTATTAAAAAATGAGGAAAGAAGATGGATTTAAAACATGGTAAAAATCTTATACGTTATTATCATATAAAATTTGAAGTAGTCATACCTGTTGTGATGCGGAGTACATAGTGGTTGTGCTGACACCTACATTTCCCAAGTCGGGGTTATGCACTCTAGGATGGGTCCTCGGCAAATACCAACTCATGTAATCATCAGTTGTTTGCGATGCTACGTACGCGTTGGGACCCAAAGAAACTTGAGGAACATGGTGAAATACCATGTCAACCCAAGCCCAATCAGAATCGGCGTAGACTTTGCAGAACGTCCGGGCGGAATCAGTGAGTGCGGTCCCGTCCAAGAGTGGGATAGGAGGTCTCGGGATCGTCTGTATTCTCCCGAACTGGCGCGCCACTCGGTTAGGCATATACGCCTCATTCACGGTCAAGAAGGATAGACAACCGTGGTAGTATGAGACGGGTGGAATCTGGGACGGAGGCCCGTATGGTGTCCAAATGACCTATTACGATAAAATTAAATCAATTAATTCATTTTTAATACAACATTATTGCAAAAGGAATTAGAGAAACAAAGTTTTCTTACATCTTCAGCTCTGATATGGTCCAGCTGGTTCCGGCAGGCTAGCAACTGTGTCGGATCAGTGTTACGGGTCTTCAGATCAGACCATCTTTGAGCACGAGGGAGCCCCTCCCGCCAGGTGTGTCCTGGTGTCCTGGCGAAGAACGGAAAGTACTCGAAGATCCAAACCTTTAATTTACATAAACAAAAATGAGTTAATTTTGATAATGTTTACCAATATAATTATGTTGTACTTATTTAAGTTTGGGACTACCTCGAGCAAAGTCAGGCATCCTGTCATTTGCTTCGACTCTCGGCGCGAAGCTTTCCCAAGCTGGACATAGAGGTACGCAAGTGTCGCCGCACCCCAAGCGAATCCTCCAACACCATTTACGTCTGACAATAAATTGCAGTATTGTATGTTGGAAATTGATGTGTCAATTTCCTCAATTAGTGCCCGTGAACTATATCATCTATATATACGGTTCAACAACCGATAGTTATCTGAACTATCAGTAGTCTCACCCGAGATAATGCCGGGGGTCATCGAATGGCAGACTAGGCTCTCACGATGATCTTCGGGATTCGTGTATACGGTCTTATACGTTGAATCCCGATGCCTTCGTTACTCGGGCTATGAGGTCACACACGTAACAATTACCGAAGATACTTTCGAGTAGTGACCCGAAAGTGAATAAGGGATTTGATCCATATTGAGGAATTTCGGTTCGATCGAGATCGAGTCCCGACCGAACCGATGGTGCGCCCGGAATTGGTTCCGGACACACCATTTGGGGTTTATGTATATATATATATGTGAGATATATATATATATTATCATTTATTGAAATGATTTAATTAATTAATGAATTAATTAAATAAGATATGATTTAATTAATGAATTAATTAAATAAGATATGATTTAATTAATTAATTAAGATTAATTAATTCCATCATCATGAATGGTTGACATCTTGGTGGCTACTTTATGCCTTGGGAAGGCTTTGTAAGTCTTGGGAAGAACTCTTGTAAGAGAATCTTCCATGGACCAAGAGGCATTAACCATATGGATGGTTAATGTGTTTGTTTAGTGTATAATGTGTTTCATCATCCATTCTATATCATAAGATGATATAGAATGGGTAGAGAATCAAGCTAAGTATCACACAACTCTTGTTAGAGAACACAAACAAACACACACACTTCATCTTCAAACCCTCTAGCAAAACTCTAAGTGTTGGAGTATAGAAATTGTTCTATAGTTTGCTATAGTAGTTAGACTACACACTCCTCAATAACACACACTAGTCCAAGTGTGTCTTATTGCTATCTAAGGTATTGGTGTGGACTATTTCATAGTAGTTCCATATCACCTTGGTGATAGAAATTTCTTCAAGAAGAAAGCAAGGAGCAAGGTGTGGGGATAAGCACTTGAAGATCATATCGCTTCCGCTCACGCTTCAAAGGTATATCTTTGTAGCCACACTCTTTGATTATGTTAGTTGTAGCATATTCACACTATCTTTAAACATATACTTCTATGAGCTAGTTCTATTGTGTAAGTTGTAACGATCAACGAATTAGGGTTTTCTAGACATATGAACTATCGTAGGGGGGTGAGGACCGTAGGTAACCTAAACAACGACTGGCGAGGTCGTTGATAAGGCTAACAACGACCGCGTCAGTCGTTCCTGCGGCATTCAGCTTTTGGCAGCGTCCCAGCAGTGGCTGACACGGACATAGCTCTTTTTGACTACTTTTGGCAGCGAATATTTTATAGGGAGTAGGGATTTTTGTACTATTGTGTAATAATGTGCTGAAATTTGATATTTTGTACTAACTTTTGCAAACACAATAGATATAAAGGAGCTGGATAAAATTATGCTCAATCGTTTATACTTGTTTCAGCTGCTATAAATTGTGCATTCGAGTAGAGAAGAACTGCAAACTACTAATCGTTATAGTTATATAGGCTTTCTACTAATAGTTAAATATATAGGGTTCAAATTTTATTATTTATACTACTTATATTAATATATAAAAATTCAAATGGATAATTACGATTTGATAAACCTCGATCATTACGAGTTTACCTTCGATGATGCAGTAAATTATTCAACCAACTATATCAAGCAGATGAACCACGCCGTCGTCGAGGATATCAACAAGCACGGAAGAGCAACTATTTTTGACCCATTATTGTATAATTTACATAGAAAAATTAATTCTTTCTCCAATTTAAACATAATTAAATTACTTTGTTCAACGAAATGTTATTATTTTTTTATGTTCTTACTATTAAAAAATTAATCATTAAAATTTTTTTTTTTAAAAAAAAAACGTTGGTAAGGTAACAAACGACCACAGAAGTCGTTCATAGCCTTAACAACAACTTCTGTGGTCGTTGCTTACCTTATAAACGACCAGGGAAGTCGTTACTCAGCCACGACCTCCGGAGTCGTTGGTTGCATTAACAACGACTGCTGATCGTTGTTAAGGCAACCAACGACTGTTGAGGTCGTTGGGGGCAATTTGGGCAATTCAATCCCGTATTTTACTGTTTTGGTGTGCGTATAACAGCTCAGCCCATATCTCCATCCCTTTTATTCTGATAGAGAAGGTGGTGAGTGGCGACCATCCATAAAAGGAGGTTCATGACTAACAAGTTTGTTTCTATCAAGAATTTGTTAATGAGCGTATGAATAAATTTGAGGGAGACTTAATCATTTACAAACTCGCAAGTAAGAAGAAGAAGAAGAAGATGTCTACCTCCATCACATAAAAACTAGTTGGAATAATCGGTAATGTAATTACATTTGGTATTATTAAATAAAGAGAAAAAATAATAAAATATCAATTAGAATTCTAACTAGTAAATAACAAAACCTGAGCCTAAAAAGAGAAGTAAAAAGAAACTCATAAAGTAGTTTACAACGATGAGATGTCTTAAGTTGTCGTTGGTGCCATAATATATAATGCACTCTCGAATGAATAGGAAAAAAAGTGATTTATAATCAATGATTAGAATAAAGCAAGTGAAGGTTTCTCAGTCGCCTTGCATTGTTCAGAACATCATACTCTATCAACAATCAACAATGCTTCAAGATCTTCTCTACGGCGTTCCAGTTCCTGTAATCATTTTTACGATAATGACTATGGTTCATTAATGATATGGTCCATTAACTTTCATTAATATGCATATATATTTAATTTCAACGTAGAACTAATATACTTTACCCAAAATGTATCATTCTAAGATGGTATAAATTAAAAAATCTAAAAAAATAAATACCAAAATGCACTAAACTGAGAAGAAGATGTATTATAAAATGGTGTCATTTGTAAGTATTCTGTTCAAGGAGCGCCAAGATAGTCTTATCACCATTTTTAAGACCTGAAAACTAGCTAATCTAAGTATTCAAGACGAAGAGTGCCAAGATACTCTATCGAACAAAGTAGTACAAACTTGCAAAGATCCTTGCAATGTAGTTTTATAATTCGATGAAAATGGTTACACTTGTGATTTCTAAAACGTTGCAGTGGCCATAGACACCATTATTTTAGGAAACGATGTTTACCTGAAGATCCTTAACTGTCTGTTCCCTAGAATATTCTTGTTTCTGGCGACAACGTTTGACCGCACCAATGCATAGAATTCCCTAAAATGGACATAGAATATCTTGAAGAGCTTCTTTATCTCTAAAATATATACACAAAGAAACATGATTACTTGGTTGTATCATATATGTGCATTTAATTACAAAAGATTTTGTAGTTATGCAAAAATATTGGTTGTATCATAAGGTATTGAAAGATTACACGAGACCACCAACCGTAAAATAGAAAGACACTTCGCATGCTTGATCGAGTTTACATGAATATTCAGTTATACCAACACTGCACATGAAGTGTTGTTAATAGATTTCTCCCAATATATACAAAAGAGACCACTTACAGATATAAGATATACTAGACCGCAGGCAAGGAGCAGGTAACCTGATAGGTTCTGCAGAACAACAAGTTGTTGTCGCTGCCCGAAGTAGTCAGGATAAGCTCGGGTCATTACTGCAGCACTTCACAGAAGTAAGAAGAAGGGTCAATTTCAACTAGATAGTCATTATGAGTTGCACAGTACACTCAAGAAGCTTTTAAGAGGATGAACTTTCCTATAAACAATTCAGAACGTCTAATCGACTCCCTCACTGCCATTAGTCTTGGACGTAGATGCATCTTGTTAAATATGACTTACATATCTAAAAATAGAACTTGGGAATTCTATGCATCTACTGATCATCACAGATAAACTGGAAGTCAAGTTATCCAGCTTCTTGAACTAGTACAACAGTATGTGTTTCTACCTCCATATCTGTTGCAATATCAATGCTCTAGTGTTCCCTTAAATAGATTACCAGCATGTTCTTTCGTCACGTCAACACATGAGGAACCATCGCATTGAAACATCAAATGTACCACATAATATCAGAAGTTTCAGCACATGCCACTACTATGTCAGGGACAAAACTATGGTGTTTATCTATCGAAGCAGCATAGGAGCTTGAAACAATTATTTACCGAAAGTAACCTATATAGAATTTATCGCACTTGAAAAGTATTTGATTCCGCGAGAAAGAGCAATAAGAAAACGGAAAGAAAGAAGTAGATTAACATATTTAAATGGTGTAACAGCAAAGTGAGCATACAAGATTTGCAGCATTCCCCTGCCTGTCCAATACTTTAAGACCTGCATGTTATTGATGGCAAACAACAATAGGCTTAGTGAAACCTATACATCTAACACCAAAGGCACGCATAAAAACTAACAAATTGTCTATGGGAAGAGTAGTGATTAAAAGAATGGCGGTTTTGGATGTGCGATTCTATAAACATCTTATTATGTATGAAAGCATTTGCTTCTGCGTTTACAGAAATACTATAAACTACTTCAGCGTGCATTTATCCTCAACATGAAAATGTATAATCTAACTAGGGCTGTAAAAGCATCAGGAAGAATTGCTAGGATGCTGGCGAGTGAGGGTGGACACCCCCCCCCCCCCCGGTATTGAGGGGCGTTTAATGTGTTCAATCGAACACATAAAAAATTAGGAGAAATCATTTTACTTCTAATTGTTTCTATTCCATATCTAGTTACGTCTAATCATTTTCAGATCAAATTTTGAACATCCAAATGCCAGGATATGTACAAACATATAAATCAGAAACTCGTAAATCACTTCACATTATCACTTACCCATGTAAATTTGAAGCACAAAAATAATACTATTAGCATTTTGTTTTAGACTAATGCATAAATTATCACAGAAAGAAAAAAAACAATTTGTATCCGAAGAAGGAAAGATAACAACCTTCCAATGTTGAGTAATAAAACTCCATTCAGTCTCGGCAAGAACCACAATTACCGCAATGGCAACAGCATAACATCGATAAATCCCATCAAACAGCTACAAAATACATATTCATTAGCTCCAAAAATTTGACATTTTCCTTAAAAAGTGATATTTTCATTGAACAAAAATTGAAATTTCCTTTAGAGTTTGATCTTCTCATCATAAAAATCAGATTTTTTAATAAAAAATATGAGTTTCGCAATAAAAATGAGCTCTTCCTAATACAAAAATTGGCCTCTGGTTCAAAAATTTTAGGTTTCTGAAAATTGCATGGTAAAATAATGAAAAGGGCAGTTTGATTTTCTTACATCTGATCCATTCCTGAAAGATCTGATTGCAGACAGAACATTCACAAAAATGCAGAGTATAGCTGCCACTGCTGTAACTAAGCTGAAACATCTGCATACCACCAAGAACGGGTCGGGTCTGTCCCGAACCCTGGAGGTGGTTAAATGGACTTCGCCGCCGCCATGGGGTTGCAACACCGGAGGTGGTGGTGGTTGTTGTTGTTGAATGTTGTCTTCTGTGATGTTTGTTGACATTTATTTTATAGTTGTCCAGTTTGGTATTAAATCAGGATTATTTAGGAAAGGTGTTTCATGATTTGATGATAATAATCATAATATGGTGTAATTATTTATGCAATTAAAGAAATGTGTTTCATGATTTAATAATAATATGGAGTAGTTATTTATGCAAATTTTGGAAATGTTGGATGATTTGATGATAATATGGAGTGATTATTGTGCAAAAACGTTGGATTTAGTAAGGATAGAGACAGGTGATAATGTCAGACAAAATATGTTTGATAGATTCTTGACCTTCCGAACAAGGAAATGAATTCTATTTGGTGGGGCACATAAATTACACGTGTCTTTCATGTTATTGGCAATTTAAAAAATATTTTGAAAAATACATTCAGTCAGATTGCTCAATTTTTTGATCGATAATATATAATTATTAATGTTTAATAATTCGCTCTTTCAAATTCACAATTTAAGGGATAGATTCGTCAATTTATACTTTCTTCTACTTAAAACTCCCAATTAATCTTTATTAATTCACTCAAATTTGATAAATTTAAGATCTGTCATCTCCACTCGTCCAAATAATGAACATTTATCTTTTCAAAATATTTTATAGTTATAATTTTTTTAGTTTTCGAAATCACTTTTGGCCACTCAAGCTAAAACTGAGTACCAATATATTTTTTGGCCTAATTTTTGTAGTGAAACTAGAAGAAAAAGAAGAATATTAGATTGAGGTTGTTTTTCGTACTGGACAATAATGATTTTTTGGGAAATATGAAGGAAGTGAAGCTGTTGCCTGTTGAGGATGAAAAGGGCAAAGGAGGTTTGGCTAGGGGTGGAAATATTAATTGAGAAATTTGTGGGGAGGAGGGAATAATGATAAGTTGAGGATATTAGGAGGAGAAAAATGATTTCTATATTTAGGTTAAATGGAAGTGAGTCGAGAAAATCACTTTCAAACATTAATGGTGCATTTGGATTGGGGTGAATTAGGGTAATCGAGGGGAATTTAAAAGAAGATTGTGTTTGGGAACTAAAATTGGTTCCTAAGTAGGATAATTCATTACCACTGATCCACCCCTATTACCAGTGATTACCCTCATATTTTCTCCCCTCCAAATCGGAGGAGACTGGAGAAGAATCACATTTTAAATTATATTTTCTCCCAGTGGCGGATGTGTTTGGGTTCAAGCCCGTTCACTCGAACAGGCACTTTTTTTTTGAAAAAAAATATTATATATATTTAAAGAAAAAATTAATGTAAAAATTAGAATTAAAATTTATATTTACATATATTTAAGTATTTTGAACGGCCACTTTGAAAATTATGCCAATTACGAACAGTCACTTTGATATTCTTGGATCCGCCACTGTTTTCTCCCATTCCCCCTGATTCTCCTAGTTTATAATTAGGCTAGCGATAATGCCAGAGCAATTTTCATATTGCTAGAGCAAAATCATGCTGAATTCCTTTTATACCCCTTTATCAAATTATATTTTCAACGTAATCTCAATTGTTAATTATAACATTTATTCATGTTTTCATTATTTAAATAGAAATCAAAGTATTCTATCATTAACAATCAATATTGTAATTATAAATCGTTTAACAATCAGTATTCTACTATTTGCCGATGGCTCAATAGCCTAGTGGCATCCGGCCCAACCTTTCATGTAAGAGGTCATGGGTTCGAACCTTGTTGGAGACATATTTGTCTCATATTATACTCTAACTTTCTATTAGTTAGCAATTTCTGTATTCATGTTTGTAATATCATTGTAGTCACAATTGATCGCTAATTATCAAAAAAAAAAAAAAAAAAAAAAAAAACAATCAGTATTCTACTATTTGGATGTGTGTAACAGATCAGCACTGATTCACCCCGACTTAAACACACCATAAATAAGATTTTAGGGTAATACATAATCATATCTTAGATTGCTTCAATAAACTCATCCTCTCGACACTCAAATGGCTCTACAATCTACAGCTCTCCTTCTCAACAAACCTCTCAATAACCTCTCCACAAATTCCTCAAATCTTCAAAACCACCCTTTTATTTCCTATAAAAGTTTGAAATCAACCCCAAAGATCAAATTTTTATGTGCGAAGAATCGAAGTGATGCAGACTTAGCATTGGAATTTGCCATAGAAGCTGGAAAATTGAGCAGCAATGAAGCCCAAGGGAAGGAAGCAATCCAGAAAAGCAAATCCCTTTTGTTTGAACAAGTATGCAAATATATGAGCTTGGAAGAAGATGATTTCAAGAAGAAATGGACCAAAATGAGTGATGATGAGAAATTTGTATTGGTTAAAGATTTTGTTGCAAATTGGGGGGCTCATTTTCATCCATTATCTGCTAAATCTGTTCAACAACTGGTTGATGAATATGTAATTATTCAAATTCCACCTTCTGATGATTTCTCTGTTTCAAAACCCTTTTCCATCTTCAAAAGACTCATGGGGTTTCTTGAAGATTGATGTCATTTTGCAGATTGTTCATTTGGATTGTTTTGATTTTATTACTAGTGTTCCTTGTTCACCGCCTTTGATCGGATAATGCGTAACCTTATTCCTTCCTGTGATAACACACATTGTTTTCGAATTGATCACGGAAACACTATTTACTATTTCACAATTGATATGAAGCGTGTAAATTTACTTTTGTGATAACATAAAGGGTGTTTTCGAATGTACTGAATTAATTTGATAATGATACAGTTTCTTTATATTTAATTTAATAGTCCATTTTCATGGTATGTATATATCTTGTATGATGAAGCTTGATGGAAAAACAATCTTCCTCTCCCCACACCATGCTTTCTTGTGATTGATTGCAATACCCAAGTCAAAAACCAGAAGAATGATCGTTACTAGGACGACTCAATATTTTGGCACTATCAAAATAGTGTTGGACTGAATGGAAATCAGGAACCCCGAACGAACTTCGTTCGGATGATCAGTAGCGGGTCAGAGAGGAAGATCATCCATTCGGAAATACATTCGCGGAACCTACCACGTACACCTGTTGGATATTGGAAAAAGATAGATGAATTACAGTAAAGTAAGCTTTCTTCGGATAAATCTGTTGATCAGGAAACTAGGTCAGCCAACTTCAGATTAAGATGCTTGTTTGAAGTACAATTTCAGTGAGGTATTACATATTACAAAGTGATCAACTTCAACATTATTCTGAGCTATTGTAGTTCACAATTGCTGGATGACTTGGACAACGTATGGCTGTATTCAGAAACCCGAGATATAAAGAAGGATGTTTTGCTATTTACAGAATGCAGGATTACTGCTAAACCTGATATGCCCACCATTGAATCCCAACCATAGCCACATTGAGAAGAGAACACCATCAGAACTGGAGTTGCCTGCACTGGGCAACCGCAGCATCTGAAGGACAGTATGGACACTTGAAGGGGCGTGAGTTGCTTCTTGAGAGTGTATATATAGATTTCTTGCAGAGAACATGCCCACATGGCAATAACATAGGCGGATTTTCTTCACTGGTTCGGTCCTTGCTAACAGGGCAGACAAAAACAGAGTGGAACTGGAATTGCTTGCCCAAATCTATTGGAACGGGCAAATGTGACATATCTTGCCATTCCTGCTTTTTAGCGGCCATTACATTTGCTAATTTTAGCATAGTAGGCAATCCCTCAGCCCCAGCAGCTAATGCTACACTGAGAGGGCTCCGAGTTGACTGTCCCAGCATAGTGCAAAATATTTGGTTCATCTCCTCGCTCAATTTCTCCCAGTGCGATGGACACAACAAATCAGTATAAGGAGATTTATCGAGCTTTCCTACCCACAAAAGGCAACCCATTAGCTTCTGTATCTCCTCGATGTGTTGTGCAGCCAATGGAGCAAGGTGAGACCTGGCATAACTGAGTGCTTCCTTTACACTACCATTTTTCACAATCTCCATATACTGTAGCCTATGAAGCTTGAGCAAAATATATGAACCAAGCTCCTTCAGTTTATCATGGTTTGCAGAAGCCCAACTGAGAGCATGTTTAAGGTCCTTAGTCTTTATAGCCTCCAATATTTGGTGCATCTCAAAGAAATGTAACCTTAAGGATAAGGCCTGTGAACCTTCAGATTCTTTCATCAAACTGTCGCCTATCTCAAACAAGCCTTCTTGATAAAGGTGTCTTGCAATGATGCTATTGATGTCATGCTTGTCAAAGTCAACCCTTTTGTAGGCCTTTGAGATGTCATTATTGAATGCCTTATCAAGAGCTTTTTGGAATTTGCTAATGTTTACATTGAGATCCTTCTGCACTCCATGTAGCTGGTTCAGGGGATCATTGAGCTTCCTTGTGAGACCCATAAGGACTGTCGTTTGATCAACAGGAACCGCAGGATCCTGATCTGGCTGCACACTCGCCAATGCTTGCTCAATTTCATGGCTAACCCGATCAATGACTTGAGAAGATTCGGAATGGGACAACTTTTGCTTCTTAACGACATGATCAAATGCATCACTGATGGTACTCAATTCCATTTTCTTCATCTACAAGAGCATTGCCATCAATACATTAGCCTTCCAGTATAAACTGAATCGATACAACACAAGAATATAAGTGATGATGAGTGACAATAAGTACTGTCCTGGTTCATGTTTAAAGCTAAAACGGGAAACGTCGGACGTAGTTCAACTTGAAAACAGCAAGAAATTCAATCGAAAATTATTCTTGGACTCATACATAAGCATATTTCTGCAGCATATGCATAGACTCACGTACTCACACCTAACAAGACATCGTTGGGATACATGGGTGAACCAGAACTCAGAAGTCAGTGGTAAAGCCACCATAAATAAGAATGCAATCCCAAAAGTTAAATTATCTACAACTATTTTAGAGTCACATACTCACATATAACAAGATACAACTAATAGGATATACAGCACTTTCATTCATCTACTACTCCACACTGGTCTTCCCTAACTCAGTCTCAAGCATCCCCGCTCGCCTAAAATGTTCACCCCATGAACCGATAATCATTAACTAACTCAACAATCCAATTACACCTCAAGAAACTGCCAACAAGTAAATTCTGGTTAAACCGTCTAATAATATTCCCATTTGGCCAATTACACCTAAAGTTCCCAAATGTAACACAGGGGACGACTCAACATATGGCTGATTGAAGACACCATATTCATATAGCCGCCTCCACCTTATGGGTTAAGGTTGGTTTAACTCATATATTCTGCAAACTGAGCTGCCATCTCACATTCACATCCACGTTTGAGTACTCCAAACAACCAAGCTAACAGAATTTCATTATAAGACACCATATAAAAGCTGCAAGAATAGCATATCCACCTACCAAGAAAGATAAAACTCCAAACATATAGCTAATTCACCATCCATATATCATCAAACACAATAAATATTCCATTTTTTTGTCAAATTTGAAGAAGATAAACAAAGATGCTTGCACATATAAATAACAAATAAAAAAAACATAGGAGTATGTTTTAGGATAAGTTATACAACCCCAAATAATAAAAAGAAGATCAAGAAACTGAAAGAAAATGTGATTTAGAAAATACCCAAAAATGGATCCACTGTAAAGTGCTGAACTGGTGCCAAGTTGTTAGATCGTTGAAGAAGAGGAAGTTAACACGACAACAAGCCTAAAAATTCAATCTTTGCCTTCTTATTTATTCCAAATTCTCCTTATTTTTATTTGTTTCTATATTTTCTAAAAATAAAACCTCACTCAATTGTCAATGTAATGGAATTGTATGATTAAACTCAAGGATCCCCTATATGATTAAAGCTACCACTATATCAATCTGATGTTATATTTCATCTTATTTCTATATATTTTTATTATTTATTATATATATCTAATATGTAATCATAATGTAATCATGAATGTCTTGTTTGCCCAAATTATCCCTATAAATTTTCTCAAATCTCAAATATTTATCCAAGATAATTTTATGATTATAAATGTGTAAATTTTAAAAATTTAATTTAGGTGAGGTCAATCGATGATAATTAAATCAGTAGTTTAACATTTTAAAAATTAAATACGTAACACTAACATCCATTGTATTAATATTGAGGGTAAATACATGTATTGTGAATTATAAAAATGATACAATGATTGAAATTTCAACGTCTAAATTTATAATTATAGTTAACTGAATGAATATTCATCCCAAAAACCAATTCTAAGGGTCAATACAATGAATGTATTGATAATTATAAAAATGATGCATTTTAATTAAATAATATGTTTGAAATCTCAATGTCTTAACTTATAACCATAGCTAATTGAAGGGAAATTTCATCTCAAAATAATGAACTAGGCAATGTAGTAAGAACTACGGTGAATAGAACTTAGCAATAAATTGAGCATATCGCAATTTGTAGCAATTCATGACACGTAAATTGAATGTTACACAATGTTGTAACAAAATAATGGGAATGACAATGATCATCACTCATGTTTTACTTCAAATACGATTCACTCACTTGTATTTAATATAGTATCATTCACTCACTCGTCTTCTTAATATGGTCCCATCCATTTATTTACTCCATTATGTTTTATGATAAGTCCACAGTTAGTCAACGACCGTTAACTTTTTAAGGGGCAAATGAGTCATTTCTCATATGAAAAATTTGAAAAACAAAAATAAAGCGAAAAGGGCAAATGGTGATGAACATCGCTCATGTTTCAATGCATTCACCGTTCCTTCGTGTTTAATATGGTCTCGTTCACTCACTTTGCTTTTTAATATGGTCTCATCCACTTACTTAGTTAAGCTAATTCACAAGGAACACAATTTGGATATTATCTAGCTAAATAACAAGAGCACCACTCCACTCTTATTACACACAACAATCAACCATAAAGTGCTAATATTTAAGAAAATTCACAATTACACACAAATTGATCAAATCAAACAAGTCAATTAAAAAAATAATATATAAACGAACTAATTGAGTGTATGTATATGTAGACCGTGGAGATACAAAGATGAAGGTAAATATTACATTGACGAGGGTGAGTGAGTTAGGGTTTAAAAGAAGGGGAAGATTTCAAAAATTCAAATTTGTAGCGAACTCTATCAGGTGCTGAAATCCTGATGAAGATTGATTTTGGGTGATATATTTCTCCTAATTTTTCGTTTTGTGACTAATGTGCCTTTAAAAGTCAACGACCACTGACTAACTACGGACTTACCAAAAAACTTAACCAAGTAAGTGGATGAGACCATATTAAAAAGACGAGTGAGTAAATTGAACTATATTAAACACGAGTGAGTGGAGAAAGAAGTGAAACACGAGTAATGGTCATGGTCATTCGCCCTTTTCGTTTCATTTTTCCCCTAAATTTTAAGGTGTAAAATGACTAATTTGCCCCTAAAAAGTCAACAACCATCGACTAACTATGGATGTATACAAAGAATTGGATGTTTATTACTCCACATAATGAATTAAATTGATGGATATACTTAGTTACTGTCATAGAGAAATTTGGAAAATTACCAACAAAAACTCTTACTTCAAACTCATACTACTAATAGTTTGTTGATACCATCATTTAGAAGAGGGGATTAATGGGTAGAGACCATAAGTAAAAATCAAGATAAACCAAAAGCACCAAGTGGGTATAGAAGGTTACATCTGTAATAAATCATTTCAGACGGTTACATCTGTAATACATTATAAGTGATAAAAAATGAAGACCTCCTCTCATTTGAGGTCCCTCCATTAGAAATACAAATGGAGGCCAAAACGAATAAGAGATGTAAGAATATGTGTGTATCCCAGTTGAATTCTGGAACTCATTGTTGCAGAAAGCCAGTCTCTGCAGCGCCGCAAGAATAAATAAAAAATCTACACTGTAACTCTCGCATAACACAAGCGTGTTAGAACGTTGATATGCTGTGCCACTTGGAAAACATCCTTCGCATCATGGGAAGTATAATAAATAATTCTTCTCTTATGTTATAGTTCATGAAGCTTCCGTCTGATTCTTTCCCAACTTTTTCCGTATTTTCTGTTGTAGTAACGAAATGTCTTTATCGAGACCAAATACTCTGTTAAGAGCATTCACATTCTCGAGCATATCAGTCTGTGTTCTGCTGTCACATCCATCAACTCTCAAATGCTGCATTGGACCCTGAAGTAGCTTGTTCACTATCCCCATACTAAGATCATAAATAGCTTTCTTTTTGTTCTGTGGTAGGTCATCTCCCATCTTTGATATACACTTTTCGAACTCAGAAGCTCTAATTCTTTCTGCATATGCTCTAAGCTTCTTGATTGTAGGAACAGCCTCTAAAGAATCCTTCCAAGCCTCGAATTTCTTTACTTCCTCTAAAACAATTGTTTGGGCTTCCATAGCTTCCCTCAAACGATCTTCTTTGTTAGTTTCCACAACTTCTTTGAGATCGTCGACATTGTATACACTTACACCACCGAGTTCAGTGACACAAGATTCTACATTCCTAGGAACAGATATATCAACAAACAACCTTCTCCCACCAACTTGAGGGCTTGTAGAGGGTAGTTTCTGAACATCTTCTTTCAACACCAATGGAGACTCTGAGGCAGTGCAGGTGAAGATGACATCAGCTTCAGCGGTGCATGAAAACATTTCTGAGAGAGGCTTGTACACTATCTCAACATCCTTCAGTTCATCCCGGATCGCAGCAACTCTATCTTCAGTTCTATTTATGACGACCATTTTTCTGATTCCCTTGGCTACTAAATGCTTGATCACAAGTTTCCCCATTTTACCAGCTCCAACAACTAACACTCTTGCATCAGTACAAGATTCTTCTGGGAGCTTCGATAGAGCAAGCTCCACAGAAGCCGAACTGACTGAAACGGACCCTGTGGATATACTAGTTTCAGACCTTACTCTCTTCCCCACACTTATAGCATGCTTAAACATACCACTGATTTTCTTGTCAAAACCTTCCACTCCTTGGCCAGTTTTGACCACCTGCTTTACCTGGGAAAGTATTTGTCCTTCTCCTAAAACAAGTGAATCAAGACCTGCAGAAACTTCAAACAGGTGTCTTGTAGCATCTTCATTGTACAGTAGAAATAGATGTCGGCAGAGCTCCTGGACAGGTACGCCACTGAACTGTTGAAAAAAAAAAGGCAAATGTGACTTTCCAAACAGATAACCTTCTTCTTGAGATGAAAAACAACCATATATGCTATTATAACACAGATGGGAGTATAAGCAATTAGGCATGAATCGGGACACATTTTAATTATCTCATTTCACCAAAAGCATAGCCTGCAAACACCAAATCTACACTGCATCATATATATATTTGTTTTTTATCTTCTAATCCCATTGTTCCTATTATCAGGGAGCTTTATTATCACGAAAAATGAAAAGCACTTCAAATAGTTCTTGCTACCCTGATCCAGTGATATGATAAGGATATATATTTGGCAAAAGGTAGAAGAAAAAGGTATTACCTTGGACATCCATTCAGTCACTTCTTTAACCCCCCGTTTCTGAGACAGTGCAACTACATATATCTCCATCCTATTGCAAGTGCTGAGAACAGCGGCCTCTTCTATATGATTCAGAGCACATAAACTGCCAATCGATTTAGGCCATTCCGCTTCTGGAATTGAAAGCTTCTCACGTATCTCCACAGGTGCTGTATGTACATTAATCCCAACCACAACTAAACTGCTACTTTCCTTCGTGTATCCTAAACGGAAGGGCAAAAGTATATCATATAACTGGAGAAAGGAAAAGCTCCAATCTATAAATTCTACTTCATTTGATAAGCACGGATCCCTCTAAAAAATACTTCAACGCGCATAAAGAAGTACCCCCTCCATCTCATCCCATCCCATCCCATCCCAGAAATATATTGTCAAGTTCGATTTCCAATTATCAGAATTAAGAAACTTTGCATACTTAATTGATACACATAATATTAATTTGAATCAAACTTATCAGGTCAATAACAAAATAGTTTATGAAAACCCATCTTTATATCTTCACCAAATACTATACAAGTTCAAAATTCAACAAATGTAACCAATCACAAGACTAATTTACTGTATATATGAGTGAAAAGTCAACAGAATGATAATTTAGAGCTTACGGTCAACAGAAGAGGTCTTGAGAAGCTGCAATGCAGAGACACTAGCCTCCCTAGAAGCAGATATACGATTCCCAATTGATTGATTAGAAGCCAATTCGCATCTAGGACTTACACTAACCGACGTCGTTTTGATCCTAGAACTGAAACAAGGCTGAAAACGGAAAGAACAAGAAGACCAACATGAAGAATAAGCAAAAGGGTATGCTAAAGAATCGTTATTAGTAGGAAATTTCAGGTTAATAGATCGATCCAATCCATATGAAGTTGCCATTCATATAAAAATTGAATTTTTTCTGGCGGTTTTGGAAGAATTCTTGAATCGAAGATAATTTTGGGGTTTGGATTTTGAATTTTTTTTGCAGGAATTCGTCTGGTCAAAGGTTTGATCTCATAAAAAAATTGGATCTTTTTGGGTAGTTTTGGATGAATTGTTAAGTTGATAAAAGAATTTTGGGGTTTGATAAATGGAGATGGAGGGTGGCGTGGGGTGGGGTGGGGTGGGGTGGAGGCTTTGGTATTTGACTTTTATTACAAGATTTAGTCAAGGTCAAAGGTTTGGTGTTTTTGGTGGCAAAGCAATGTTGACCAAAATTGGTCTCAACTAATATGCTCGTGGAGTAGGAGGATTCATACTAATGTTGGGTGGACTTTGTCATCAATGAAATTCATGTGATAAATTAATGTAAGTTGTGCTTACAATTTGATTAAAAAATTGATATTTGTTATAAATATGACTATAGAGAACAATCGAAAGTAGAAGATAAGAGGAGTATTTTATTGCTAATGAATTGTGTACAATACAATAGAATGATAATCTATTTATAGGCTTTCAATACATCATACTATGGTAATAATAATGAATAGAATAAATCATAATCAATCACACTTAATGCCTTCCTATAAATCACAATCAATCCTCCTTAATGTCTTCCTTCTTGTTCTCCAAGATATCCATTATTCCATAACAATATTTTTTTTTCTTTTTCCTTTTTGTAAATTAGTGGTGAGGTGAGTTTCGAATCCATGATCTTTTGATCACAAGTAAGAGTTTTTTCCACTAGACTATTCGATTGACTCTTAAAAAAATTGATATTCTTGAACCGTAATTTTAAAGGTCTCCTTGTCTTTTACTTTGAGAATCCGGTAAATCAGAGTCACGAGGAGGTAAATCGCGGGATGTATATCAATTTTAACAATATTACATATAAATATATTTATTAATTTTAAAAATAAGGTCACATACTCTTTATGTATAAGGTTTTAAATATTCTTAAGGGGCCATATTTGTGAACTTTATCGGCTTGATACCGTGTCATGTCGGGTGTTGGTCCGTTTGACTTTTTACGGTTAACGAGATAGGACTTAAAATATAAATATTTTAATTTTATAAGCATAAAAATTGCAAAAAATTTAATATTTCAAAAATATATATTGAAACATTTAAAAAAAATATCATATGACATTGTTATTCGATAGTGGCTACTAAGAATTCATCATCAAATTTAACTCTAAAAATAAAAGACCCTTAATTGATATGCATGCCACACAATCTATAATAAAATATTTAACTAACAAAATATGATATTAAAATACCAACTAATTAGTAGGTGACAATGTAATCGAGAGTGTGGTGATTTTGCCTATGGTTGATGATGATGGTAATTGTATTTTGAAGAAGAGAAAAATATAAGAATAAAAAAAAGACAAAAGATTCGATAGCTAATCAAGTGTAGACATTGTTTAGTTAAAGATAAAAATGTGAATTATATATAATCATAAGAATTTACTTTCGCTTAAGTTAATTATGAAATTTTATCATCATCTAGATTTAATTCGATCTAAACGCACCATTAATAAGGTAAAGGAAAAAATGTGGATTATATTTAATTTGTCATGTTTTGCTCAGGTGTACGTGTATGAATTTGAGCCCACTCGATAGCCAATCAAGTGTAGTGAACATTCACTAAAACGAATTTATATTCATCCAAATCCAAATGGGTTCACAAATCCTGAGAATTTCACCATTTGCTTCATCAAGTTTCTTGATTTTCAGGTCCACACCTTTATCAACCAAGACCATAAAGCAAAGCTTCTGCTCAGTGGGCTTTGGTGGGTTGATTGTTCATCATCACCCAAAGAGAAGATTCAGAGGCACTCTTTCAATGGCTACAAATGGTGGGTCTGTTCAGAAATCAGAGGAAGAGTGGCGTGCTGTTCTATCTCCTGAACAATTCCACATTCTTAGGCAGAAAGGCACTGAGTAATGTTTTCTTATTTAAAGATTCGGTTTTTTTCGTTTTATTTATACTGATTCTTGTGTAATTGGCATGTCTTAATAGCTCATACGTCGAATTATTCATATAGCTGACCTCATTTAGTGGTATAAGGCTTGGTTGGTATTAGCTAAATTGGGTATTGATTATTAGTAAGTTGATCAAGTTTGGCTTTTTCGAAAATTTGATATTTTTGGCGTTGTTTATGTTGATGCTTGTTTAATTGGCATGTATTGGTAGCTCATATGTCGAATTATCATATAGCCGACCCTATTTAGTGGTATAAGGCTTGGTTGGTATTAGCCAAATTGTGTACTAAGTTGCTCAAGTTTGGCTTTTTCGAAGATTCGATCTTTTTGGCTTTGTTTATATTGATGCTTATTTGATCATGACAATTTCAGATGATGATTTTGCGTAGTTTATTGGCCAAGTTTCAGATTTGGACATATAATTTTAGGTGTCCAATTGATGGATTGATTTCGTTGTATTAAATATGTTCTTATTCAATTAGTGATCATATGAGTTTTTGCATACATGCTAATTGGAATCGTCTCGTGTATTATAATGATTGAATGTGTAAGACTTCTGTCATAGTACTATGCATCAGTTTTCTACATTGAGTTATTTTTTTAGCTGTTCAGTCTCCAAGCAACTTGCTCATTTAGATTTGTACTACTACTAGTAGAATACTTCTCACTAATTCTTCTTGTTATAATTGCACAGTACAGTCACCTAATTGAGTTATTCGAAGGCCATGTGTCTTCTTATCAGGATATCGTTTTGTCTGTGCTAATGAGAATGTATGGTTTTGTCATAGGTGCAACGTTACCTATTAAAGAGTGAGGCGTTGTTGATTACAGTTGGAAACTTTATCTATGAAGTAACATTTGTTATGGATATAAGTGATTAATTGGATATGTGGAAGAACTTTCTCTAGTCATTTTTGGAATTTGCGGCTATATGAACAATAAGATCATGTATTTTTTGGAACTCCTGATTCTCTAGTCCTGAGCATGTAATGATTAATAATAGTTCTGGATTTGAGACTCGGTGAATGTACTCGTAACATGTTGAATAATATGTAAATTCATTTTTATGTAACCTGGGATTATCCGTAATTTAGTTTATGGCTGGATATTGCTACTAGAGTATCATTGATGGATTTATAGAAAGCAGCAAGATAGAGCTTTCTCTTTGGTGTATAGTCTACACTTGGACTGTTAACCCATTCACATATGGACATGGTTATTCATATGTCCACTTATCTGGCATACATACAGGTATCCCGGCACCGGAGAGTACAACAAGTTGTCTGATGAGGGTATCTACAAATGTGCCGGTTGTGCAACTCCTCTCTACAAGTCGACTACCAAGTTCAACTCCGGGTGTGGATGGCCAGCATTCTATGAAGGCCTCCCTGGAGCCATAAAACGAACAGTAAGCCCCAAACTTCATTTTTCTTTGTTCTTTAATAGATTATCTATTAGTATGTCCACTCAAACCAACGGCAATCTTGTTGCTTTTCAGGCCGATCCTGATGGAAGGAGGGTAGAAATCACTTGTGCAGCATGTGGAGGACATCTAGGTCATGTTTTTAAGGGTGAAGGATTCCCTACACCGACAGATGAACGTCATTGCGTCAATAGTGTTTCCTTGAAGTTCACTCCTGCAAACGACGATGTTTCCAACTAAACCTTGATCACGTGATACTTGTTAGATATATGCCAATGCAATTCACAATGATCTTCAAATAATATGTAACATAAGCTCGTCATTGTTTAGAACTTTCTTGTTCAAATAAATTGCAAAAGTTACGTTACTGGCAGTAGCAAGATAATCTGGTTTAGTTCCTGGATATAGCGATATCCGAATTCCGAGCTGCAATCTTTTCTCGTACTTCTTTTTCTTGGAGATAAATCAATGGTTAGCTACTTCTTGCTATATGACCTCTTAACATTACACACATCGAAAATAACATGCTCCAATATCCTTGAAAGGTTCCCGTCTAAGCGGGATATGAGGGGGTTGGATGTTCCTCACAGACCACATAAATAAAGACGAACAGTCAGCAATAGAATCACAAACACCCTTATAAGAGTATAGTAACAACACGCTGTTTAGATTTTTGTCTGAAACAGAATTTTGATGCGTTTGATGTGAGTCACATAAATACATAAGAAGTCAAAAATGTGGCAATTGGTCATCCTCTTGTTTATTGCCTCTCAAACTTACAAAATCCATTTCTTCGTTCTTTATTTCGGCACTTATTCCTTAAGTTGCTCTTCATAATCGTCATTCAATGTTTCATGCATCTGTTGTTGCTTAATGAAAGTTATCATGTTGGACTCCGTCGCTCACTCTCCTTCTCCATTCAAGGTAGAAACAAGATTGTTCCAATTTTCAAATTTACTCTCTTCATTAATGCATACCATTCTATATTTCAACATGAATATTTTGTAGGGATATTATATCCAATCATATTGGAAATATTGCGTATATGACGAGTATTGTTAACACGATATTATCTCTTACTCGATTGAGTATGATGTTCTTTTGTTTTAAAGCATATTAATATCGTGCAGTTTCTTGTTTAAAGCTTTCAGACTGCAACTCAAGTTACCAATCAATTTAAGAGTCGAAGGATGCTGCTTTCTTGCGTTGCAGTATATCCTGTTCTTACCAATTGTTGCTTTAAGTTTCAATATTGTAGATTACCTAGACAACTTATTTCAGCTCATCCATAACAGTATAACAGAGAGGTTATGTAACATGTTGAACCTTCTTTTGATATAATCAATTTGCTGGAAAATTTGAATGTAGTTAGGCAAGATCCGCTTTGATAAATGTACTCAGCACTTAGTGAGTTGTAGTCCATTTAAAAAAAATCATATTTTGCCATGAGAGACACTTTTTTTACAATGGTTGGATGTTATCCTACATGTTCTCTTGTCAAGTGATTTATTTCTTACTATGAATGTTTTCTGTTTTTCTTTTGCAGTACTCACGCATTGTATATCAGGCAAGCTCTGCAAAGGTTGATGATTTAGCTCAATGCCCATATAGAAGACACTTGTCCAGTGTCATTTTTGCTCGTAACGAGCTAATGCACTTGCCATCATTGTCTCTAGAACATAAGATGCGTCTTAGCCTTTCTAGTTCACAAAATAGACCTACTACATACCCATTGTTCTTCAGTGGAAAAGGGTTATCAAGAAAGCATGTACATTCTCAGAGAAATGGGGTCCGTACATATGCAGCAGCAGATATTGCTAGTGCTGTTGATGTCGTTAATGATTTGGGTCTTGACACACTGACATTTCTAGCAGTGACTGTCTTGGTTGTTCCTGCCTTTAAGCTTATCAAAGCAAGCCCGGTAAATTTTCTTCTTTGGTTTGAAGTGAAATAATCCAGCTTCTTGTCCCGTTTGCTAAATGTTCCTCATATCAATAAATAAAGGTGAATTTGCATCAGTATGGAACTTATGACATAATATGGATATGTCCTTGTTCTCTCACAATTTTGTGGGTGTAAGAGAGGTCCCTTTTCCCGTTATAAGAGAGAGCTACTATTTGATTAACTAACGCAGATAGGAATTGTTGGTGCAAACTGCCATATTGGATGCAGATACTAGGTTTCTTCTTTGCTGGAGTTGTCCTTAACCAATTTGGCCTGATTAGAAATCTTACTGATGTCAAAATTCTATCCGAATGGGGGATTCTGTTCCTGGTAAGCTTGGCCATTTCTTCCTCTTTTCGCTTCCAGTTCTAAATGATTGAATCATGTTTGATCTAGATCCTCGGATGAACCTTATACTATTAAAAGTTTGTTGCAATAAATTTTCAATAAACATCTACTAAAACCATATTAATATTGTTGGTTCTTGTGTTAGTAGTATCAATTTTCCTCATTGAATAGACATTAAAAGTCGAGTTCACGTGTTCGAAAAGTATCCCATACTGTTACATTTTGTCAGCGTGGTTTTTTTAATTGGCACAAAACAACCTTAAAGTGGTGCACCATTCCAATATTTTTTGTTTTTAGATCTCGCCAATATAAATGCTTTATATATATGCAGCTTTTCGAGATGGGCTTGGAGCTGTCACTTGCACGTCTGAAAGCACTTGCGAAGTTTGCTTTTGGCATGGGATTGACTCAGGTAGTCTAATGAACTCTTATGGGTGAATGAGTTAAAATATCCCTGCTCAAACTTATAGGTATACAATAATTCTGTTTTTCTGTTTACATGAAGTCTTCCTCTCAGATACAACTGATCCGCACAACTCTTGTCACTGCGAGACTAATTAACTTTTAGAAAGTTACTCGTTGGACAATTCCTAGATTAGTTCATTTAAATTATTGAATATAAAAGAGAGAGAGAGAGAGAGAGAGAGAGAGAGAGAGAGAGAGAAGCTCTTCAGAGTCTTGTTACAATGGTTACGGAGATTAGAAGCTGTTCATGGTTTCTAATATTTGTATTTAATTTTTATTCTTTCCATGTCGTATGGGGTCAAAGATCATCTATTATATGGCTCTTGGATATAATGGAACAAATTAAAATGGCTCATTACACTCCCTACAATTTCTTATCTATTGTGAGTAGATAACGTTTGCACTTTACTGTTATGTCAATCGGAAACAGCCTCCTTGTTATCTTAGGGGTCAGGCTGTATACTATCCGACCCCTCTAACCTGCTTAGGCAGGACTCTGGAACCTATCACAGGCATTGGCACATGTTGATGTAAATAGGTATAGATGGCAGAACTCCGTTGAACAGGCCCATTCTAAAACTGTGCCTTTCCCATTTGAGCAAAATTGCACTTGGAAGTATCAACTTGTTAGCTGTATAACAATTAATGTTGTGGTAAAGTAATATTTAGGAGTATTTCTTTTCCTTCTAACATCAGATATTTTTTTCTTAGGTTGTATTATGTACTCTTGCTTTCACGGCATTTGAATTACCTCCTAATGATGCTATTGGGACAAGGATTCTGGTGTTCCTGTTTAACTCAAGACCTGATTTGGTAAATGATTTTGATAAACCTCAATAATTTCATGTCTACTAGAAACTCGTTCATATAGTAAAATGAATGCGGTTATTAAACCGTACTATGTAAGCAAAATATATGATACATGCATTTTAGTGTTTGTTTATTATGCTTTAGTTTTCATCAGGTAGTTGAAATTCATGTGTCAGTATTTGTGTATCTGTCTGTTATTTTTTTCTTACCTTGCTGCTTCGCTAATGTTTTAATTGGCATGTAGGTTAACATCAGAAGTATAGATGAGGCTATAGTGATTGGTGCTGCTTTATCATTATCTTCTTCAGCTTTCGTATTGCAGGTACAAGATCTCTGACTATGACAAAAATATTTGGTCACCATGAGCCAGGTTGCATGCATATTTACAAATTATGTAGTAGTTAAGAACTATTCCTCAATTTGAAGTAAGAGGTGGTATGAAATGAAGAATCGAGTCAAAGAGAAACTCCATAGTGCCCTGGGATTGGCCTGTTTCTTTTCCATTTTGGCAAGATACGGGGATTGAATTCCTATCAATCAAAATTACCAAGAATGTGAATTGATGCTTGTAACGAATCCCAGCTTGTCATGCTTATGAAGTGTGTACACAGCTTCTTGCAGAAAAAGGTGAGCTGCCCACAAGATTTGGCTCAGCGACATTGGGGATACTTCTATTGCAGGTTTTTTCTTCTTCTCCTTTCCGTCTTCATTTGTATTACCTTCTGATTACTTCTCTTCAATACAATTATGTACATCATCATGCAATTTATATGCTAACTTTCCTTTCCTGCAGGATATTGCTGTTGTCCCTCTTTTAGTCATACTTCCTGTTCTAGAAAGTCAGGTAGGTACGCGTGCCAAGACTTGTAAATTATTTTCACAGGCTTAGTTTTCTATTCCCTGTTAATTATAAGTGAACTATATTAAGTAGTTTATAAATCAGAATTAATACCTGCAATTGTCTCGACAATTTTCACCTCCGGCAAAAGTTCAATGCAGACTATAGTGGAAGGAAGTATCTGGCCGAAGCTTCTTCAAGAAAGTTTGAAGGCTTTACTTGGCCTAGGTCTGCTCTCTTTTGGAGGAAAATTTTTATGGAGACGGATTTTTGAGGTTTGTTTTTGTTGTGTAAACTACTGATTAAGCTTTAAAGGCCACAGTGGTAAAGCACCAATATTATACTGCAATAGGTCGTTGCAGAAACTAGAAGCTCAGAAGCTTTTGTTGCTCTCTGCCTCCTGACTGTATCAGGAACCTCACTCATAACGCAGAGGTTGGGCTTCAGTGACACGGTTTGTGTTATTTTTACTCGTATAAACCAATGCAAATAGCATGCATTATATTTATGTGTAATTACTGATTTTTTCATGGATGCAGCTTGGAGCCTTCCTAGCGGGTGCCCTACTTGCAGAAACTAATTTCAGAACACAGATTGAAGCTGATATAAGGCCTTTTAGAGGTTTGCTTCTCGGATTATTTTTTGTGACAACTGGGACTTCTATTGACATGCAGGTATTTTATCTTAGAACGTCATGGTTACATGGTTCAAATGTTATTTAGTTGAAGAAAGTTGAGATACTTCCTTTTTGTAGTGTAGTTTCTATTTTGGTCTGTTAACATGCGCATCAATAACATACTCAACGACCTCTTCCTCTATGCAGCTTTTATTCCGAGAATGGCCAAATGTACTTTCATTATTGGGAGGGTTGATCGTCATAAAGACATTAATAATTTCGGCCATAGGTCCCCTGGTTGGATTAACCCTACAAGAAAGTGTACGCATAGGGCTGCTTCTGTCACAGGGAGGTGAATTTGGATTTGTAGTTTTTTCTCTGGCAAACAGGTTAGCTGCTGAGACTAACTTCATTTCTAGTCATTTATTTACGCTTGCCTCTTATTTTGTTTGAATTTTTGTTCCTTATTTCAGGCTTGGGGTTCTCCCACTAGAGCTGAACAAACTTTTAATAATCGTTGTTGTGCTATCAATGGCGCTTACCCCTTTACTAAATGATATTGGGCGAAAAGCTGCTGATTATATTAGCCAGAAGATTGGCACTGATAATGTATGTTACTGGTCAGTTAGCTTAATTTAAAGTTAGTTTAAAATATGGGAGGATCTGCAGTTTCGTCAAAATCTGTTCAAGGGTCTTATAAATCCTCAAATCTGAAAAGAGTAACATGACAGGAACCTACAGATGTTGTAAACTTTGATGCTAAAGAACCTGTTGTCATAGTTGGTTTCGGCCAGATGGGTCAGGTACAACGACTTAACAAAAACTTGTTTTAACATGGTAAAAAGTTCTCATATTGATCATTTTCCCTGCGATATAGGTGCTTGCAAATTTCTTAGCTACACCCTTATCATCAGGCCTAGATTCTGATTCTGGAGGATGGCCTTTCGTGGCTTTTGATCTTGACCACTCCGTTGTGAAGGTGCGAACCACACATTTCCCTTAATCTCTAGTTCACTGAACAGTTCTTTTGGTCTGACTATGATATGGTTCTTCATATCCTCTTCACATGAGGAGTTACACTTATCTCTGCTTATCCCTATGTAGGCATCCAAAGAACTTGGCTTCCCTGTCCTGTATGGCGATGGATCACGCCCAGCAATTCTACAGTCTGCTGGTATTTCTACTCCACGAGCGGTGATGGTCATGTACACAGGTAGAGAGAGGACTCTTGAAGCAGTTGAGAGACTTAGGCTCGCCTTCCCTGCGGTAAATTTTCTCTTTCAATCTTCCAGTCTTGCCCAACATCTATGTGACTATCCATCTCAATAACACATTCTCTGAACTTGAATATACTTCAGCTTTGTGGACAATATTATGATCATAGCCCTTTTAGCTTTGTAATTTGTAAAATGATGTATAACAAAAGCATACTGAAAATGCAAGTACTCTTTGAAAGGCAAACGTACTAAAACAAGTGTACCTAGGGAAAGTGTAAAACATGATTCTGAATATGGTCATCGTAAAGAATCTTATTGTTTACTGTAAATTGCTGATGTCCGGTTCACCTACATAGATACCGATATATGCCAAAGCGCGGGACATGAAACATCTGCTAGATCTAAAGAAAGTTGGTGCCACAGATGCCATACTCGAAAGTGCGGAGGTCTGGTGATTATTTGTGTTTTTTCCTTTCTGAGTTCTTACTTTTTTCGTTGCGAAGTCTTGTTTGAAAATCATATCCTTCTCACTCTTTTCTCCATTTTACGTGTGCAGACAAGTTTACAGCTTGGCTCTAAACTCTTGAAGGGGTTCGGTGTTATGTCTGACGATGTGTCGTTCTTAAGCCAACTTATTAGAGATTCAATGGAGCTTCAAGCTCAAGAAGTGCTTGACAGAACTGAGGATGAACAGGTTGATGTGATGAAACCACTTCAGGTATCTCAAGATCTCCATATTGCATGCATATTTGGCATCCGTTGCATCTCTGCAAGAAAAAGATAACATAGTGCAGACCTGCACTTCTGCAAATCTACAGAATGGTGATATCTTATCTAATTGCTAGCTCACTAGCCTCGACCTATCTTCACTATCTATGCATGTTTCTCATTTCGTTAAGTCAGAGTTGATATATTTTACATTTTCAAACTCTATCTTTCTTCTTCTAACAAATGAGAGAACCATTGTACATCAAAGATGAGAGTTGCAGACATCGTTGGAGAGCAAACACCTGTAGAGTTGGTATCAGTGGAAGGGAATTTCTCCAGAATTAACCATGTGGGTGGAGGTGTTGTCACCATGGGGGAGGAAGGAGATATATCCATTGATGATGAGGACAAATACGACGACGAGGATGATGAAGCCAGTGAATCAAATGATTCCTAAGAGAGATATCCAGAGGACTCATAGTCAACTATATGGGCCACTTCTGCGGAGTGAAAGTTCATGAAGGATACAACTCGAGTAGTCTTGTGCATACAGTCATTTTATGGTCCGTTTGGATTGGGTGAACATATGTGATTCAAGGGATCTCTCTTCGAGAACTTAAGTTTTGACATTTGTAGTTCACTTTAACCATTTCTCATGTGCAGTCTCAGAATGCAAACTGTAATTGCAATTATATACGGTTGAAAGACCTGGGAGCTACTTCTCTAATAGAAAGCAGTATGCTCTGTGTATGAAGTCTGAATCTCAGAGAATGTCGTCATACCAATTTCTTTTAACTCATCTGATAAAACAATTGATAAATTTTCTTTTAACGGTTAAAGAATTAACCGGAAGCGATTAACTCATTAAGCAGCGAGGATTTAGTCAGTAGATTAACACAATAAGAAAGCAAGGAACTAGCCTGAAGTCAATAAGCCAACACTTATACCTATACTCGAGGAGAATATGAAAAATGAATGCGTTGAGTGTCAACTAAGTGCATCTTTCCAAGACAATGTACATTCTGCTGTAAAGCATATCTACTAAAAGATGCCTATTGGCCTTTTCAGTTCCATTTGGGTTCTAGAAGATGAATTACATGTAGCACCAAATAAGTAGCACCAGATATTGTTCTGCACTTACGCCTTAGCCTATTAGTGTAGCGATTCTATCCTCTCACTCTCTCACCGTCGTCAGATCAGCAATGCCCTCTCAACATCGTCAGATCAGCAATGGGGACAACAGTGTATATATCATCTCAAGGATGCCAACTAAGATAAGCTTACTCATTGATCAAATATCATTGTTCCCTAGTAAGGTGAAGCTACATATTTTACAAATGCCAATGACCAGTTCAGGCTATCAAAAGCCTCATACATGAAGAAAAGTTTGCTTAATGAAATGGTTTCTGAACTGAAAACTACCCAGATTTCTGGGGTTCAACATTCACATTATTTCTGTTCTATATTCTGATTTGAGCCTTGGTTATTGTTCATATCTATTTGTGCTAGAGCCTTATATCATCAGCAATGTGTGTTGGGTGCGTGCATGTACACAATCAGGGGCATGCATTTCCATGCCGGTAATGGTATTAACAAAACAAGAACATTCTTGAAGATGGCTCAAATTAATCATACAGCCGATGTTTCCATTATCAATCTCATTAAGTTATTGTCATGGAAACCTTACAATGGGGATTTATTTTCTGATAACAAAATCAGGCGCTGAACCTCTAGCTGAAATATGTATCATTTGAAGTTTTTGAATCAGAACTACAGAAGTGAAAGCTCACCAGCTGGAATAGATCTTTTGACAAGTTTAGCCCAAGACTCATTGGTCTCAGTAATGACCTTAAGAGCATAATCCTGAAATCAAATACGGAGTATCAGTACATTGAAATCATGAGGAAACAGCACTAAAATAGCAGTAAAAGGCATTGATAGAACAAGGTCCAGTAGGACGATATTCAAGTTTTAAAATCAATTAGACCATCAACTCACAATTTAAATGAGATTTTTTTCCAATGGATGGTCAACCTACTTCAAACAATAAGTGATCCACACACGTTTGATTTTATATGAAAAATTTATACCATTACATAGAACACACTAAAATATATATTGTACCTTATTAGCTGGTTTGTTTCCCAGACCAAACTTGTTAGCAGGTTTTCCATCAGGAATTTTGTAGTCTCTAAACCAGTCTCTGATTGCAGTTAGAGTCCCCTGAAAAAGAAAAATATGGTTAAATTTCAATACTAATTAGAGAGACGAAGGTTGTAAAGTCACTAACATCTTAATCTATGCTTCATTGATATAGATACAGAGAGAGTAATTGAACGGTTTTGATATAGGTTTGCAGGCACTATAACAAGTATATAACTACTCTGAACAGAAACCATACTGGGAAGTGCTTCTCAACATCATCAACATCGTTCACAAGGGAAGCTCTAGGATCATCCAAAGAAATTGCAATTATCTTCCAGTCTAGTTCACCCTCATCAATCATTGCTAAGGCACCGAGTGGCTTAACTTTCAGAATCTGACCAATAGCAGCACGGCTCTCCCCTATCTCGACAACATCAACTGCAGATACAGAAAAAATTTATCATTACATCCAGATTTTTTATCAGCAAAAGAACTTTGCAGATTATGATATTATGGCATTCATGTTATCGACTTCAGTAGCAGTATATACCAGGATCATTATCCCCAAAAGCTCCATCAACTTCGGAATTTGCAAATGAGGGGTCTTCCCATGTTTGTGGAAGCAATCCATAGTTCCAATTGATATTGTACCTAGAAGAAAACAGGAAGATGAGTTACCACTTTCAGAGTTAGCCACAGAAGACCTCTAAAAATACAACAGAAGAAATGAAGTCCTTCAACATATTCTTGAATAAACACCTATTACTATTACGCCTCACTTTGAAAGATCCTTAAAGAGAGTGATTGCACCATAGAAGACAATTACTTATGTAACCATTTATACAAAGTCAAGGAGCTCATTCAAATTTGAAGGAAGGAAGTAATTGTAACTTACAAAAGTTCCACAAAACTATTGGGATTATACAAACAAAATCCAAATTAAACAAAGAAGATGGCCAGCAATATCTTACGGGTAATATCTTAGTTTTCCCTTTTTCGTGTCTTGTTTGATAGGAGTGAACTGCTCATCAGTAGCAACCTCCATTTTTGCGCTTGATTCTTTCGGAATCTCAACAACGAAATTGAACACCCCATCACCAAGGTGTAGGGGTATGTCATGCCAAGGTGAGATCTGTAAAACAAGTTAAACCATGTTTCCTCCGATCAGTACCTCACAATAATATAGGACTGAAGTCCCAAAAGTTTAGTGATCGGCACATTTTAAGACTACATGTATAGAGAAAAAAATTCATTAAAGATTACAAGAAACCAATAACTTTTCTAAACAGCCCATAAACAATCACCCCTTTCCTCACCATTATAATGAATGAAGCTTTTGAACATTCATCAAACAAAAACACAAACCAAACCAATTAGTTCAGTAAAAAAGAACCGAAACAATGGTTATCAACATATAACTATTAGAAACAACCGAATGAAATCATTCATTTCATCACCATTATATTCAATAAAGCTTTAACCTTTAAACATACATTAGACGAAAACACAAGTACACAACCTAAAACTAATAAATCCCATGAAAAGGAAAAGATTTCAAATAATGGGCACCAACAGCAATATATCACCATTATTTACATATATAATCAATAAAGACTGCAGCTTTACACATACATTAGACAAAAACACAACCAACAACAGATTAATTTAAGCTAAAAAAGGGATTTCAGATAATGGGCACAAACATTTGAACATTCTTTACATATATACCATATTAAAATGATTTAGAAATAGAAAAAGATTTGACCTTCTTGTCGGAGTTGTCAAGGAAGAAGACACGGTAGTCAAGAGTTTCAGGCTTCCCTTGGTCTTTGGTCTGAATTTGTTGGGGGTTGTAAATAGCATTGCAACTCAAATGCCTTCTCTTGTTTGTGAAGCTTAAGGTGAAGGCATTTGGTCTCCGAAGTTGGGTTTTGCAAAGGAGTGAAGTGGTTATGGATGATGATATTGCTCTAGTGGCTGCCATTGATGCTTCTGATGGTGGGTGGGGTGGGGTGGGTGGGGTGGGTAGGTGGACTGGGTGCTGTCTCAGTTGAGAATTGAGATGTTGGATTCTTGTCAGAATCACATCATATATATATCTCTCAATCACACTCCTTATTGGTCATCTTAACTCTCTATACACCATACATTAGTTAAGGTGGGGAAATTTCGGGGATCCACTATACACACCTCGATTACTGTAGCAGTAAATGATCATTTTGTTCTCCTATTTAATTCTCTCAACTACTATACTTTCAAATAGGGAGGAACAGAATTGTCATTTCACGCTAGAGTAACTCATTATTTGGGTGTGTATAACAGATCAGGAAATTTCGATATTTCCCAACTTTAACTTACAATATTTTGTTAAAATATTATATAGACAAGATTTCTGTTTATTTTTTTTCATGATATTATTAAAATAGTCATTCATTTTTTACAATTCAATGATTTAAGGACTTAATATCATTATACCTTAAACTAATACTACTCGTCTAAGTTGACAACATCTCGTTGAACAACTTAATTTTTAAAATTTCATATTATAATAATTTTAATATTTAAAAGATGTTGAGTATTAAATACTCATTATTTTGATCTGTCATCGAATTTATATTAAAACCTCAGACATATCACTTCTTCTTATACATTGTTAAGACATTATTTATGTAATAAAATACTTGATAATTAATTGAATAAAGAACCTCTTTAATCAATTAAGTATATCATGAATGAAATGTATTTAATTTTTATCATTAAATAAAATTTATATATCATGCTCAAATTAAATTTCAAAATGGCTACAACAAAATAAGGATCTTATCAACAACATAAAGACAGTTTAGAGGTAAATGACTAAAAAACCAGATATAAACGTTCCAACTATTGTAGAAGTCATCTCATCCCATGATAATAATCGCATCATTACCACGTATTGCCCACGGGGCATAGCTCGAATTATCACGGGTCTCACTATAAAAGTATGCTACTCCATGTGGGTTCAATTTCACGACAGGTGCATGAGTAATTCTGCATTTGTTCAAGGAAGTATCTGCTAGTGGATAATTACCCTGAGTCTGAACACTCTTGAGATGAAGTATCGGACCATTAGAAATATATTTTGAATTTACCTCTTTTATTAAATGATGGGCTAGCCAAACGAAGCCAAATAAGATGAGCTTATCATCATTACCACGTATTAAGGTTTGTAGATTTCCAACCACATGGAATTTTGGATCATGCTCTCGTCTCCCATTGGCCGATCCCTCCACGTCATCAATCATCACCACTGCTACTTCTTTTATATATATAGTCAAAATTGTTCTTTTTTAATTAAAATAATTTGCAATCAAGTTTTCAAACATTCTTGAACAAAATCAGTTTTTTTTTTTTCTGATTTGGAGGTAAAACCAACTTCATTGTTGAAAAAGATGAGGTTTCTTTAATCCCGAATTAAAACCAAGTTCATCATTGAGAAAAATATCAGTTTTTTTTAATCCTGAATTAAAACCAAGTTCATAACATATCGATTTTTTCCCAAACCTTTTTCTTGGAAGAATTCTGTGGTTGCAAGCATTCGAACTTGGACCTCGTTATTACGAGTAATATCAACTTTATTATCGAAAAAATATCAGATTTTTATTTATTTATAACTCTATATTGAGGTTAGGAGAATGGGATTCATCAATATTGTTGCAATTGGTTTGGTGCTATTGACTATTGAAGCATCTTTCACAACAGCTGATATTTCTCCTGGAGTTGCATATCCAAAAGCCATCTCTGTAACTACTTCTATCTTTAGCTAACTTTTCATCAGTCTTTGTTTATATTTTTGTAAGAGAATTTGTGTTGTTGAGCTTGTTCAGAAATTCGAAATTCGGTTGATTGATAATTTGATTTTGCTGTTAAAAGTTTGGTGTTTTTTAGTTTTAGAATTTGATAATTTGTTTGCTGTGATAATCTAATTCAGCTTCTTGTGTGGCATAGTTGATGAATTTGCTTAGGTAGGTATTGATATTTGTTTTACTTTCGAAGTATTACCTCCCTCTAAAAAAATTGTCTAGTTTGATTGTCGAATATTATCAATTAACAATGTTGGTGCCTTGATTAACATATAATACTTTGATTTTAATCAAAATTGTCATGTTTATAGTAAAATAGGTTGAAAGTACTATCTTTTGTTATATTTTTCATAATATTGAAAACTAATTGAGTTCAAAATTTGAAGTCAAATAATTAGACGTTTTTTAGATGGATGAGTATTTTGTTTATCTGAATTTGGCTGGCTTGTTGCGTTATATCAAGTAATGTAGTTTGATTGCCTGAAACTAAATGATTGATTGATGTAGATGCTCATTCATTGTTTTGAATTAATAGGATTTGAAGGACGCGATTGTTAAGGGAATGGGGTTGCAAGCAGATGATTTTAAGGTAGCGGGGTTTGATTTGAGGGACGTATTGGTAGGGAAATCAGTAGCCTATGAATTTGATGTCGAGATAGATAACAAGGTTCTTCCATTAAAGCTTTTGGAGGATGTGAATAGGTGGGAGTATGTTGATTTGCCTATTTTCCAAATGGAAGGTCAGGCGAGGCCTGGTGATGAAAAGGGATTGATCGAAAGGGAAAAATCTGAAGAAATGCCTGTTTTGGCTCCCTTTCAGTTGGCGGGACCAATGGAGCTCTGGATTCAGGATGGCAAGGACATGAGGATCTCCCTTCCAGTAAGTTCACTTTTGCAATTCATATGCCCTCAAGTATGTTACAGACACATAATTATCCCCGGTTGAAAACTTGTATTTTTATCTTACCATAGAAGATATATATTAAATCCAATAAATGTACATACGCCTCATTCCAAAGGTTTGATCGTAGAAATAATTTGATTATTGATAAAATATCGCAATTTCTATATGTCATGATTATTTGATGTGATTATGATTTATGATGTAAATGGTATTCGATTTAGTTTAAGTGTCGTGATTTGAAATCTCCTATGAAGACAAATTCTAAGGTCTATTATTAAGATCAGAGTTTTGGAGTAGCCATTGTATTTCTCGAGCAAGTTATTATGGTGTTTATTGCATAGCAAAATTGCTAAACTGAGGCTGGAGAGCTTAGAATTAAACTAAGAATTTCCTGCTTCTGCTTTTTTTTTTTCTCACTCTTTCTCTTTCCCTAGATTCATTGTTTCTTTAATGATGTTCTGCAGCATGATGTTGATGCTGGTGTGCTTAAGAAAGTGGTCTTAGCAGATGGGGCGGTGATCACTGTCAAGGGTGCTAAATCAGTAAGCTTGCGTCATCCCATCCAGTTTCCGCTCCCCTTTAATCGTACAAACAGTGGTTTTGCATCTGGTCTAGTGACTTTGGCAGAACGTTTACGCCATGCTTCCCGTGCTCAAAACAGCCCTCTCTTATCCCTGCGCATTGTAGGCCCGACATCCCTCACATCCCCTTCTACATCATCAGCATCCTCCAGTAACAAACTGAAGCTTAAGCGCCTTTCTCCTGGCCTTGTCGAGCTGTCTTCTGTACCAAAGATCAAACCCATGGAAACCAACTCAGAGATTGATATCCAAGGAGAAGCAACTGCTCTTCTAACACCTGACCGCTTCACTGCATTATGGCCACTGACATCAATTAATGGTTCTAATTCCAACTTGCTTGGGTTTGAAACACTGCTCTCCTCTCTACTGGGCGCTAGAGGAACTAAAGAGGGGTCCTTTAAATTGTTGAAGGCTGATGTATCTGCTCAGACTTTCGTTAAAATAGGTTTTGGTGTAGAGAAAAAATTGAAAGAAGGAGATGAACCCATTTTTCAGGGGTTACCTGAGTGGAGGACTAAACCCGAGACTGTGAGGATGCATTTCGAAGTGTTGGCTAAAGTTGATGGGAAGAAGATTGTGCCTGAGAGAGTTGTTCAGGTTCTCCCTACAGCGATCGAGGACAGTGCGTCACCTAATGTACTTCTGGGAAACGCTACTATGTCGAAGTCTCCAATTGTTCACCCACCTCCTATTCCATTCACCTTATAAACACAATAGAGTGAGCTTTTTGAAACTGCTTAAATTGTATATTTATTAGTTTTCTATTTCTACCTTTATAAGAAGTTCATCTATGAGAGATGACACTGTAAAGATCTGTGATGATTATGTAGACTATTATTAGAAGAAACTAAATTGTTCCACATATAAACTAATGCTTTTGTATAGTCTATGATCTTTCGAATTGCTTGTTAAAACCTTTTATATGCAACCATATATTATGTGTTTGTATCAACAATTTTCTAGGTTTAGAGAGTATATTGCAGATCTTGACTAACACTTAATCTTATATTCTTATATGTTGGTCGCCCTGGAATCAACACATTGTATCTCCGTTCCTGACATGTAATTATTGACTCCTTGTGATTAGGTGATTCGTTATTTTAGATTAAAATTTTAATTTAAAAAAAGATTCTTGCTCATGTGTTTTTTTTCTATCTCGTCAACAAGATATCAATCGCTACAGTGTAATGATTCGTCCCGGACTTTGTGAATCGGTATGCTATTAGATTTGATGGATTGGTCTCACAGTCTATCACATGTATTTCCAACATATTTTGTCTTCACTCATGCGCTCCTGAAAATTTTCTAAGATGGTCATACAGCCCATAATTATTTTAGGACAAGCATCCGTAACCTTAAAGTTCTTATGATTCCGACTCCGGAAATAAGGTGCATTTTGATGATATAAATAGTACCAACCAAATCATATTAATCTTCTGACATCGTCCACTTTGGGTCGAGATACGTTATACAGAATATCGAGATAACGTTGTCACTTCAGTAGCATGACAATTCTGAAGAGGCTTTCTTTTTTTGTCAACATTGGTGGCCACTAGCTTCCAAGAATATAATTTGATTGAGAGTACAAATTTCTCATAAAGTTGGTGGAGGTTATAGTCATATAGAAACTCTACTGATTGTCTATAATGTCTGCCCAACATGTGTTTCAATTTCATATTGAATTACTAGAACATTCTTACAGGATATGAGAGTTCGCATTTTCCAAGAAACATCATATTTCATGTACTATGAACTGAACACATACTATGATTGAGTGGAAACTTCTCACCTCCACTTTTCTTACTACAAAATCCTACTAAAAGCTACCTTGATTTGACATCATTGATATATCATTGATTGAAAAGTTGCTTCTTCCTTACATTTGAGTAACAAATGAGGCAGTGTTTCTATATGTGAATTGTTGGCCTCCAACCCCCGCAGAGGATTTTTTTCTCTTGTCTGAAAATGGCAGTAAAATCCATTTTTCAGCTCATACTGCTTAATGTTCTTCTCTTCCTCTTGCTTATTTTCTCATCTCATGCTGATGAACTTGAACTCCTTATGCATTTTAAGTCCAATCTGAAAGAATCGATTCCATTTGTTTTCGATTCATGGATTCCTGAGAACCATGTTTGTAACTTCACTGGTGTAGTCTGTGATACAAACCAAAAGGTAAAAGAAATCAATCTTGCTGAAAAGAATTTGTCTGGTACAGTTTCATTTGATTCTTTATGCTCACTTGAGCATATAGAAAGGGTATCTCTCGGTTCGAATTCCTTGGTTGGGAGTATTAGCGATCATCTGTTGAATTGCACCAGCTTGAAATATTTGGACTTGGGATTCAATGTCTTTTATGGGGAAGTTCCAGCTTTGTCTTCCTTATCGAAGTTGGAGTTCTTGAATTTGAATCAAAGTGGATTTACTGGTGCATTCCCTTGGAAAAGTCTACAGAATCTGACTAATTTGACATTTTTGAGCTTGGGTGATAATGTCTTCGATAGAAGTTCATTTCCTCTTGAAGTTCTAAATCTTCGAAAATTGTATTGGCTGTATCTTAGCAACTGCAGCATTGAAGGGCAAATCCCAGAAAGTATTGGAAATCTTACACTGCTTGAGAATCTTGAGCTTTCTCATAATTACCTTTCTGGAAGGATTCCAGGTGGCATTAGTAAACTTTCAAAGCTTCGCCAGCTTGAGCTCTACGAGAATTCTCTCACGGGGAATTTTCCAGCCGGATTTGGAAATCTAACTAGTCTTGTCTCCTTTGATTGTTCAAGTAACAATCTTGAAGGTGACATTTCAGAGCTCAGATTTTTAACTAAACTTGTTTCGTTACAGCTCTTTGAAAACAACTTTTCAGGCGAGGTTCCTGAAGAATTTGGAGAGTTCAGGTTCCTGGAAGACTTTTCCCTTTACACCAACCAATTTACAGGTCGTCTACCTCAAACCATTGGATCTTGGGCAGATTTTAATTACATTGATGTGTCTGAGAATTCATTTTCCGGTCCAATACCACCTGATATGTGCAGTAAAGGAAAATTGGCTGATCTTCTAATGCTGCAGAATAAGTTCACTGGTGGTCTGCCTGCCACCTATGGAAAATGTTCATCTCTGGTTAGATTGAGGGTAAAAAATAATTCACTTTCAGGTATAGTTCCTACTGGGATATGGAGCCTGCCAAAGTTAAGTATAATTGATCTCGCTTTGAACCAATTTGAAGGCACTATTGCACCAAATATAGGTGAAGCAAAATCTTTAGCTCAGTTGTGCCTTGCCAATAATAATTTTTCGGGTGTGTTACCAGAGAGAATATCAGAAGATACTTCATTGGTGGCTATCGATTTAAGTTTAAATCAGTTTTCTGGAAATATTCCAAGAACGGTTGGGAAACTACGGGCATTGAGTTCATTGCATTTAGAAAATAACTTTTTTGCTGGTCCTATACCAGATTCATTAGGCTCATGTGTTTCTCTCTCTGACATAAACTTGGCAAGCAATTTGTTGTCAGCAAATATCCCAGCTAGTCTTGGTCATTTACCAAGCTTGAACTCTCTCAACCTATCCAATAACAACCTTTCAGGAGAAATCCCCAATAGCTTTTCATCATTAAGACTAAGCCTTCTTGATTTGGCCAATAATGAGTTGGTTGGCAGGGTACCATCTTCTTTATCAATATTTAAGAGCAGCTTTAGAGGAAATCCAGGGATTTGCATCGATAAGAATGGAGATAATGTCAGGGGTTGTTCTTCCAGTGTTAATATTGCTAAGGGACACAACAAAACCGCACTTATAGCTTCTTGTTTCATAGCTGGTGCCCTGGTTCTGGTGTTGTCGCTCTCATATTTCTTGTATATGAAATCCAGGAAAAGTAATAAGGAGATTCCGCTAAGGAGCTTTAATTCTTGGGACATGAAACAATTTCATGTGTTGCAGATCAGTGAAGAGCATGTAATAAAGGCTCTTAAGCAAGAGAATTTGATAGGAAAGGGTGGATCAGGAAATGTATACAGGTTGGTTCTAGCTGGTGGTAAACAATTTGCTGTGAAACACATCTTGAACGGAGAAAGAAACAGGACTTGTCGAGCCAGCTCAACGTTAGTAGCGAAGGAGAATGGACGGGCTAGCGAATTTGATGCAGAAGTGGCCATGCTGAGCTCAATTAGGCATGTGAATGTTGTGAAACTGTATTGCAGCATAACCAGTGAGGACTCGAATATGCTTGTTTATGAATACTTACCTAATGGCAGCTTGTGGGACAAACTGCATTGTCCTTACGGGGGAAATACAAGCATGGAGTGGAAAATCAGGTATGATATTGCAGTGGGAGCTGCTAAGGGATTAGAGTACCTCCACCATGGATGCAAGAGGCTTATACTACATAGAGATGTGAAGTCCAGCAACATTTTGTTGGATGAGCATATGAAGCCAAGAATCGCGGATTTTGGACTAGCTAAGATACTGCAGGCCAGTGGTGAAAGACATTCTGCATCTATTGTAGCAGGAACATATGGTTACATGGCTCCTGGTAAGTTTCCTTTATCCCTTCCCGCAACTCGAGTCCATAACTAACTTAAATGCATATCGACATATCCTTCTCTTATTGCACTGGAAAGTGATTTTGTTTTCTGTATTCCTCTTATAGAATATGCATACACAACAAAAGTGGATCAGAAAAGCGATGTATACAGTTTTGGCGTGGTTCTGCTGGAGTTGGTTACTGGAAAGAAGCCTGTCGAGAAGGAATTTGGAGAGTACGGAGATATAGTGCATTGGGTATGTAGCAGCATGGCAAATGACAAGAACATGGTGGACTTGGTCGACTCCAGAATTTCAGATAGTTCGAAAGAAGATGCTTCTGAAGTATTGAAGATTGCAGTTTATTGCACAACTAAAATGCCAACCTCAAGACCATCCATGAGAATGGTCGTGCAAATGTTGGAGGATGTTAAAGCATTAGCTTGCAAATTAGAAGGTGTGCAAGAGTATATAGTGTAGAAAGATTGTAATAATTCTTCTTCCCTGCCAATATCCAATTAAATCTTGAAAGTGGAATAATAACAATTATTTTTCGATCTTTAATTTAATAATAGCAACAATCACTTAGGTCTATTGCTAATTCGATTGGAAGACCCATCAGAATCGACTCTAGAAACCTTAATAAAACTATGATTAATTGTGCTAGAGTGTGTGTGGAGCTCGATGTCTCCAAACAGTTTATTGATGCTATTTGGCTCTCCTTCGTTGATGATGTTACGGGCATTGAGGTTGAGGGTCTTTGGCTTCAAGTATTCTGTGATATTGTTCCAAACTATTGTGTATCTTGCTACCATATTGGACATGGAATCACTACTACGGCTACTGCAACATCTTCGACAGGTCTTGGAGCTGGCAATTGACAACCATCCTCTGACAGATCAGTCGAACTCCATGAAGGTTTGGCTTCCAGTGGACCGAAGGAAGGATGTGATTCTACTTGAGCAAGGCGATAAGGAACTAAATTAAAACATTCCTCATTCGGATCAGACAACAGCTTGGAATTTTGGAAAATCAGTTCATCTAGATGTGGGGAACGCCAAGTCTTTATTGCAGGTTAATAAGGCAGTCGAGAAGGATGGCAATGCCAATGTATTCGAAGCTTCCAGTTCTAGTTCCGGTATTGTAGAGGGAGCAAACAAGCAAGTAGCTCAGATTGAACCTTGCATTTCCACGGTTGTTGCTCAACCTGCGAATCGCGCTGTTTGTTCGGGTTGGAACATCTGTGAAACCTGGGCAGATTGCTCCTTCGCGTGATGACAGCTCCTAGGAGGAACAAGCTCGGATGAATCTTGCTATTGGAAGTCTATAGTAGTGTAGTTGGCCACAAATGTGTCTGATTTCATACATGTTAAATACTTCAAATAATTTGTGAACTTAACATTTTTGATTTCATACACGTTAGTAATTCAAGTAGTTAGTAACTGAATTATTTCATTTTCCACACTAAACCATTCAACTCATGATATTCAATTCCAATCAATTTTCAGTTTTGATCGACATAAATGGATCGGATATTAAAGTTCATCAATAATAATCACGTCGTCTTTAAATTTACCATTAAATTTACATTTTATAGAAATAATTGTATACTTAGTACCACCATCAGTAGAAATTAGTACTCATTTCAATTCAAAATTTATCGTTTTCGTTTTTGTCCAACTTTAATAACAATAACGAATTAGTTATATTATAAAAAGTTACAAAAATTTACTTTTATAAAAATTCTTTTAAACAAAAATTTATTGATGTTAATTTTATATTTTTCAAAATTGAAGAATCTACACTATATATAATTGGGGAAGGGGGGAATTAGTTTTTTTTATGAAGCCCCATGTTTCGTTTTCCTAGATTTTAGCACAGTTCAACCTGTGCGAGGTCGTTTCTCATATTTAAAATATATGTTGTTACATTAACTTTTACATGGATATATTATGTTAAAATATTTCTTGTGAAATTCAAAATTTATACATGATAAAAATCGTTGAATAAATATATAATTATATATATGTAACTATTTTATTCATCTTAACTATGCTTAATATTTTAATATATAAAATAATAATATACCTTTGCAAATTTTCAAAAAAGATAAACTAAATGGGAGTCAGTAGTTAGTATGCAATTTAAACATGTGTCACTTGCTTATTCGTTAAAAATGATCATGAGGCTTCATTAAAAAAATAACTAATTCCCCCCTTCCCCAATTAAATATAGTGTAGATATTATTTTTTTTTTCACTTTTTTCGATTATACAAAAATAAGATGAAATTTTTCAATATTTTTTAACATATATAAATATAAATTAAAAAGATCTTCCATCTAATATTCATATTTGGTACTCCTATATTAATTTGTATTTTTAAAGATTCAACTATATCTTAGATTATTAGTGAGATATTTGAATTTTTTTCAATTTTTTTGTATGTAATAATATTTTTGTATATATATTTTATCTTTTTGTGCATGAGCAATGAATAAACAAGATATTAAAATTCGCACATATATTAACAGTGTCAGTGCGCATCAATTTTACTAATTTTAATAGTTCATAAAGAATACTTTATCATTAGAATTTTGTATAAAAATTAATCTAAATCAGAGTACATCATAAATATGATGAACATATTTGTACAAGCTAGACTGTGTACAGACAGCTAGTAATAAGTAATTAATAATTAAAGATGGGCACATAAAAACGAAAACAACAAACATTTTGAATGGGAGGGAGTATATGCTAGACATTTGCCGGACATTCTCAACTACTTATTAGTAAATCATACGGAGTATAGAAGCAGCTTCACTTTCCCATTTAGTCACAGTTTACAACACTTTTCTTTAGCTTCTCAAGGTATGCTAAATGATTAATTAATTCTATCTACCTATTCTTGTTTTTCCATTATTGTTCAATTTTCTCAAGACCACTAAGTCATTTTCAAGTATATATGTTGTTCGTGTTGATGCATTTATTTTATTCTTCTTTTTGTTCTTTAATCTTTACTTATATGTGCTATTAAGTTGAACTAAAAGGTACCTTTATTTTATTTTCGGGTTTTGCTATTGAGTTAATGATTTGATTTTTTTTCTTCTTCTCAAGGTTTAGCTATTCAATTTTGGTGTTCTTGAATATTGATGCTAAGGATGCTTATGTGCTATATTGTTGAACTAATTGGTATCTTATTGGTTAATTTGCTTGATGGGTTCTGCTATTCAGTTAAAGATTTGAACTTTATTCACTTTTCTCAAGGTTTAGAGTTTGGATTTGGCTAAAGATATGATCTTTATTGTGTTTTTCAAGATTTATTTTGTTGGGATAATTATGTTCTTTGGGTATTAAAAATGTCTTTAGGGTTTAATATATAGTTTGGTCTCAGGTTGCTAAATTCTTGACTTCGATTTTCTGTTGATATGTTTGTAGCTTGTACTTTCTGGTAATCTTCAAGTGAATATTTTGTTGGTATGTTCAAATATGGTTTCTATGTTCACTAAGCCTGGTCATTTTCGTCTTCGCAGTTGTTTAGTTACTACATTCTATATTATTAGCCATAACTCTGTAAGTAGCGTAAAATTTTATGTTCGTCATACACTTTCGAGAATTGAAAATTTTGTAATGTTGTTACTGAGCACATTTCAAGCTGAGCTTGCTCCAGAAGTATACAAGTGCCTTCTTTAGTTATAAAATCTGGTTTGCATCAAGATGAATGTCCCCTCTTGAGAAATATAATCAAGCCCAATTAACTTGTTTTCGTATATTCTAGTGCATGACATACCTCTTTAAACCTCTCGTTTGTTTGTCAATCGATAATGATAAATTTTATGACAGATGAATGAACGATAGTGTTCTCCATGTATAACATTAGGCTAGTCTCTCCAACATTTTCAACTCTGGTCCTTACCCTATATCCACGTGTCGTCTTTGCAGTCCCGACTATTATGTTTCAACCCATGTTGTATGAAATTTTCTTGGTACCTTGTCTGGCACTGAAAACTTAACTCATTCTATCTTTCATTTCCTCTCTGTGGGTTTGTACCTCAGTTGTGAAAATCGGGGAGAAGGTAAGCGGAGACACCTTTCAGAAGTCTCATCATGTACAAGCGTTCGCCTAGCAGAAACCAGAGATCCAAGGGGTTCCAGATTAAACATATTCTTCAGGTCTTTTTGTTGGTTGCTGTGTGTTTTTGGTTAATTTACCAAGTCAAACATTCTCATGATAAGAAAAGAGAATTTGATGATAGTACCAAAAGTTCACTTGCCACTGAACAAAAGGATGGAGTCGTTAAACTTGGAAGAAAATATCTCAATCCAAGGATGGAAGATAAGGTTGTTAAAATCGGCAAGCAAGATGAGGAAGAAGACGATGAAACTCCAGTAGAAGAAGAGGATAATAAGCATGAAGAGACTGAAGACCAAGGAGACAGTAAAACTGAAGAGAAAGAAGAAGAAGACGAAGACATTGATGAAGAGAGGAACGGTGGAGAGGAAATTGATGATCAGAATCAAGAGAATTCTGATACAGATAATGACCCAGAAGTTGATTTCGAAGATGAGGAAAAAGAACGAGACAATGTTGATGAGCAAACACTTAAGGATAAAGATGTTGAAGACAACAACGGACAAACAGAGAATGATAGTGTTTCACGAGAACACTACAAAGAAGGAGATATAACAAAAATACATGAAGCACGAGAAGAAAATTATAAAGCTGATGATGCTTCTAGCGCAGTGATTCATGATACTCAAATAAAGATCCCTGACAACCAGACAAGTATCGTGGGGAAATCAAACCAGCAAGCTGAAGTAAATGAGTTGGAACATCAAAATCAATCCATAATCCCTGATGAAGTTGGCACAGGTCAAAACCATCCAGTGAAGGATGAAGGTGGTAAAACTGCTAATAATGGCAGTTACTTGGCTTCGAAAACCATTGGACAAAGCGAAACTGCTATAGCAACTTTGAATATGATAGAGGAGTTTAAGGTCCATAAAAACAATAATAACTTGACTGCAGTGAGAATTGAGCCTCAAGAGTTGCCTTTGGCTAAACGGAACAGGACATTTTCAGAACATAATCAAGATGAGAATGTTGTTGAAGGGCATAAGAATACAAGAAACATCTCCAAGTTTCAGATTACTGATAACAAGCTGGAAGACAGTTCTACTCTACCTAGCAGAAATGATCCGGATGATTTTAGGTCAACAATCCACATAGACACTAAGGACATTGATCCAAAACTTAAAGATTCGGAGAAATCAGATGGTTCGGAGCCTTCTTTTTCGAAGGTTCAGTCAAATCTCTCTGCAAAGACAAAGGAGTCATTCCATGATGCAAAAGATAATGGGGCCGCTGAAATGAATGGAAAATTGGACATATCTTACTCTGAGACTTCAGATGAATTACTAATCGATCCAATCGATTCATCTGATACTACAAACTCTTTGGAGGAAAAGTAGATTCAGTGAACATCTTTAAACTCTGGACAAGTAACATCGAAGAAGATGCTGCTGCTGCAAAATGAGATGATATTGTAAATCTTCAGTAGGTTAGTTTTTCCAGTGACAGAACATTTTTAACCTTCACTAGTTAAAGTTTAAGGAGCACAAACCTATCCTCAATGGTGTAGAATGTTTAAAGTCAACTTTGCTGGCAAAAGTGTTCGCAAGTTGATTAACATCCAAAGAACTTTAAGCTGTAATCTATATGGGGTCCCCTTAGTCTCTTGTTTCATTGTTCTGCTTCTTTATAATTGTGAGGCCTAAAAAACGCTAGTATGACCACCAACAAAAGAATAAATATATGATATTACGTTAGTTCGAGAGTTACTCACTGTGCACTGGATAAGTAGGGGTTGCGGCATTGCGGGTCTTCTGCTACAAAATAGAAGTGAATATACCATCAATGGGTCCACTTTTTACTATAAATCTCCACACTTTTTACTGAAGCCAATTGTTTGTTACCTCAATTGGACTGAAGAGACATGAACTTGTTATTTCCTATTCTCACATAATTGTCATAATTGAACATATGAAACCAACTATAATGTATCCCATTACCCTCCCCACATAGAACTTTGTCAGCCAACATGTATATAGTACATCAAATAGTAACATGCAAAGTGTTTTAGTTGCACACACGTATACAAGTACGGATGTACATGAGTCGAGCCAGTCTAAGTTGATGGAATTTTAGGTCGGCTTGGTGACTGTTCGAATCTAGCCAAGCTAGTTGCACCCTCTATTTTACCTAGCTCAAGAGGTGCGAGACATGTGCAACTCAAGCACATTTCACAATTTTGGTTCTTCTCGGCTCATGCACACCTTTACATGCCTCAACGCATAAAAATTAACATGACCCCTAATCGGTGCTAACTCCTAATTTCGATTTCATTTTTCTGTGATTTATATATCAAAATAAAATAAAGAGACTAGTATAAATAAATATCTACAAGTAGCATACTTCCAAAATGTAATTCTAAATTCGTGACCACAAACAGCAGTGTGCACGTTAGTAAACTAGAACCAAAATTTCTATACTACGCATGTATCGAGTGTGTGATTGCTTGTACGCTTCTTCACCACTTCTTCACCACTTCTTCTCCTTCACGCAATTTTCCAGAAATTCAGTTACTCCAAATAATTAAATATTTCCCTTTTCAAAGAACAATTTTTTTTTTTTTGTAATGTTCTTGAAATTTTGATATTGAAAAAGTTTTGTAAAAATGGCAGCATCTATTCAGATAATGAAGTCTTCGTTTTCGTTTTGTCAAAAAGGAGCTGACTTTAACATACCAAGTTGCACCAAAAGAAGATTTACAAGACTTCCAAATTCAAGGCCCTCTTTTGGTACAAAAATGCCCCAAAAGTTTTATTGTAAGATTCAAGAAAGTGATAATCCAAATAAGGGTATGTCCTATTTGCTCTCTTAATGTACTGTTTTATGATAAACCGAACCAAACCAAGTCTTATCCCATCAAATGGGGTCGTCTATATGAATACGAGGTCTCCAGTTTAGCTCTATGTTGTTGGGAATTCACTGTTTATGATCATATTTTGCAATTTTACTTTGGCCTTTGTTTTAGTGTAGGTGAATGTTTGCATGTGTATGCTTTGTGTACTGTTATTATGAGTATGGTTGTTTACTTGACGGAGGTTTGCTTCACCAGTATGCAGTCAAGAATCACCAATATATCAACTTGCCCCAGTAGGCCTCTGCCTAAGCAGAGTAAGAGGAGGAGGAGGAGGAGGAGGAGGAGGAGGAGGAGGAGGAGGGGGGTAGTATGCAGCCTTGCCCCTGTGATAACGGGGAGGCTATTTATAAAATTGACCCAGGAGTGAAGTGCAAACAACTATCTACTACTTCATAAAAAATGAGAAGCGGAGGTAGTGTCATGACTCATGAGCCATTTTGATTCATTCCATTAGACACGAAAGAGCCGGAGAATATAAAATACATGTCTATATAGGACATCGATTCCAGAACCAACAATAATGAATTAGAATTGTTACCATTCAGTGTGACATAGTCAAGTGTATTGACTATTGAGGATGAATCTGAAACTCATTTTGTGTGTCTTGGCTTAGCAAACTAGTTCATGGTGTAAGTATCAATTGATTTTTATGTGAGGTTTCGTTTAATGGACTGGCTATATAATCATTACACATTAGTAATGTATTTCTTTCTTCTTCTTCAGGATGTTTACTGATGTTGTAGATGGTTGATTTTCAGGTGAAGAACCTCCTGAGTCATTGTTCATGAAAGAACTGAGGAGACGAGGTATGACACCTACATCATTGCTTGAGGAGACCAAAAGAAGCGTTTATGAAGATGGGGAAAATACTTCTAAGGAAGAAGAAAGACAATCCTCTTCAAGGAATGCGGTATCAACAGATTCAGGAAGAAACCTATTCAATCAAAGGGAGCAGTCTATGGCATTGAATAGCGAAGGCCTTGAGGTCCAACCTACTTCTTTTTAAATGTTTTATCTGTTCAAGTTAAGATTTTTATATGTTGTCATCTGGGGTATTGAGCTGGTTCTATTGAATTTATATTCGCTAAGCTAAACATTCAATGTTATTTCATAGATTCAACTAAAAATTCTCACTTAATTAGTCCCCTTCCCTCTCAAGTTTAATTGTGTTTACCTCAAAAAGCATTCAATGGTATGCTATATTTTCTTCACTTATCCTCTGCTTATTGTTTTGTCCTAAAGGACACTCTGTTAGTATTCTAAACGAAATGATATAGTTTCGACGACATTAATGATATATTTGCACCAGAAGAACGAAGGATTAGTTGTTCTTTTCAAAACGTGTAGTCCTGGAACTTTGGTTGCATTAATTTTTCTGTCATCTTCTATTTTTCAGGGTCTTATTCCTCGAGCTAAACTTTTACTCAGACTTGGGGGGACGTTTTTCCTGGCTTTTTGGCCTTTGATCATCGTAACTATTGCATTCACCTCTGCCATGTACCTGGTAATGTCTCCTTATCTAGTGCAGCCATTCTATATGTTCCAACAATCGAGTGGATAACTTCCAATGTTTCTTGAACTTCGTAATTGTTTTCCCGGTGCTTGGCTTTTATATGTTAATCCATCAACCGAATGGCCTGCATCCATTTTCACAACAATTAAGGAAAGTGCTTATCTTAGTGTAATATACCCAATTTTGATAACTAAGACCTTAAACCAGTAACCATATCATATACGAGTTTGAGCACCTTTAATATCTTAGGTTAAGCCAATACCTAAGTGAGTTTATGAATCATCTCACCTTCAAGAACGGTCCGATATATTCTTGTTCAAACTGTTATGACAGCAATAACATATTGAACTACTTGAAGAAGAAAGGATATCGAAAATGTGTTCAATTACCTTCCATTGTCTTCTTATTCATGACTTTAACCTTCATTTGGTCCATTCTCTTTCAGTATTTTGGACCAGCATTCATCCATGATGGAAGAGATACTCCAATAACACAACCTCAATACATAGATCCATACGAACTACTTGAAGAAGAAAGGATATCGCAAGTTGCTCCCCCACGAAACTGATGGTTTATTAGAAAAAAGTTGAAGAGTAGAGCAGGGTCTCCCGTCTCTCTTGTAAATCTCCTTTGTTATAGAAGCTTTGCTGCAACTGTATGATGCTTATAAAAACCAGTTGCAATTTTTTCATTTTGTAGAACCTCCAAATGTACACTGGATTGAATATATTATAAGAATTGCAATTAGATTTCATGTGCATCAGATGAATATTTTGTATGTATATTTAGATCGATGCAAGTTAACTTTCTTTAAAGACACTGCATTGCAACTTCAAAATGGTCCTACACTGCCTGTATAAACATGACCTAAAATCTTGACATATTATTTCGATAAGATCATGTAAAAAGCACTCAGCACTCGCTTGAGTTGAATCGATTTTATCCACGTCTTTACTATAATTCGTTCTAATCAATTCAAACGATAGTCAATCCGAAATTGGTTAGGCGCATAATCAAGTTTAAGAGTAACACATGGAATTTACTTGAAATATGGTTAATAGATTGACACCCTCTGCAGGAGATACGTAAAATCTAATCGGTAAATGACAATAAAGTGGTTTGATGAGACAACTTTGTTTACAACATGTCGATATGTCCGAGTGGTTAAGGAGACAGACTTGAAATCTGTTGGGCTTCGCCCGCGCAGGTTCGAACCCTGCTGTCGACGATTTAAATTTTAGTGTTTTGCATTTCTTTTCATTCACTCACCTAATTATTATGACTATGCTCACTTTAAATTAGTATTAGTACAAGCTTTCGAAATCACATCATTTGTGCATCAATCATCCAAGTATCATATACTTCTTATTAAATTAATAATTGTAACTTGTTACTTTCATAATTATTCAAAAAACAATCACAAAATATAATTAGAAGGCATGCTACAAATGTGATAGATCGCCATGCATCCGTCATTGCCATGCATCCACACATATGACGGATACAATTGTGTTAGTGTCACACTAGCTCTGACCACCACCGACAACGAGCGCGGCAACGATGAGGTGGCTTCCCTCCTAATCGATCTTATTAGCTGCCAATTCTCGCTTAAAAAAGATTGTCAAATTTTAAATTTTATTTCTCTATTAAAAAATTTGTGGCTAAAATTAGTCGTCCCTCTAGATGTGGAGAATCTTTATTTGTAGACTTTGCAACAATAAAGAGCGCCCAAATAATTTGTCGAGGTAGAGATCAATGCTCGACTAATTACAATGGCGAACATTCGTACATTTCTATTTATTATGGTGAAATAGTTATACGATTGGGTACGGGTGGGGTATGTTGAAGAAGAAGAAGGCGGGATGGAGCAGAAATGGTGATAAGGGCAAGATAATCATTTCACTTTTAAAATGTAATATTAAAGTAGGGTTCCAGGGCTACATAGACAAGATAGATAATTCAGGAGGCACATAGACAAGATAAATATAATTCAAGGGCAAACGACTAAAAAACCTAACATAAATTAGGTACCATCGAAACATGAACGCGCCAAGACAATTAATCCAAATAATAAAAGGATTGAATTTGATAAGAGATATTTTTAATGTAATTATGATGTTGAAATTACATTAAAATATCTTTATGTCCTTCGTTTTATAATGTTGTATCACATACTGACAATATTATGGTCAGTTTTGACGTAACCACTAGGACGATTAAAGAGTCGAGTTCGAGCGAATAGTTACTTTATCTAGTACAAATTGGTGGTACTCGGATCCGACTCTCTAAGTTTTCGGAGGTATTTCTAGTTAAGTAGACAAGATATGATAAATCACCCAAATAAATGCCGTCAATATACATGTTTGGGTATACACAACACGTATGCTAGACCTAGTGGGCTAATAATTAGAAAGACCCAACCTATAATAATCATACAATATTATATCGTCTAATACCACCTATGAGATGCTATTGTCGGATCAGTTTTGAAATGCTATATATGTTGTGGGTCTTATTTAGTCAAAAAAAATCTTTCGTTTACAATGAATAAAATTCACCTCATGGCTGGGATTTATATAGGGAAATAAAGTGATGACTATTCCTGCCGCACCTCCCCCACCCCATCCCGCTTCTTCAAAGGCATTAGGACATGATCATGTTAATTCTCTATGCCATTGAGAAATGTAAATGTTCTTTATAAGTAGTACATCCGGGTTTGTAATTCACTCTTTGGTCAATACAATTTGTGACGAAGAGGCACAATGGAAGTCATATAAAGGAGGTAAAAGTGAAATTTTTGAATTTTATGCAGAACCACCACAAAAACAACATGCCCAAACGCCTATTCCGCTTAAGCAAGGTGGGGATAGGACGCAACATTACCTCCATGATAACATAGTTGTTGTTTCCGTACTACTTTACAATAGATAAGAAGCGTAGGTAGTGTAATGAACCATTTTGAAGTTTGAACGTACTTCTGTAATTCTGTTCCTTACTTGGTTCTGCTCAAACTTCAAAATAGCTCAGTTCTAATACTTGTGGCTGAAGGCATTATACTAACACTAATCCAAATTAAGCCTAAGGATTTACTCTTTTCGGACTAGCTCCCTCTCCATTTTCTCTATGGCATACGCTAGGATAAATTTATATACAACGACTATGGTCAAAACCAACAAAAACAATGCAACAACTCCTATGGAAAATCCAATCACCCGCCTTTTCCAAGGCCATGTTTTTCTTCTTTCTTTCATTTCTTCATCTTTCTTTCTGGAAATGAACCACAACAGAAAATTTTCCCTGAGAATGAGAAAAACATGTGATCATACTGATTGTGTTGCTAAATTCGACATCTGCATTATATCTAAATCAAACACATATTAGTGTGACATTACTATATTGTGGGACTTGAACATTTGTAACATGACCCTGAATTGGATCTCACATGACAGTATGCACAATCAAACATCTGCATTATATCTAAATCAAACACATATTAGAAAACCCGTCAACTGGAGCTACAAACGTGTGATTAAGCATGTCGAAGTAACTAGTAGTCCGGTTTCCTAGACTTTGATAAACAATATCAAATCTTTTACCCGGAGGCCATGCCAATACTCTTGGTGGGATTTGAAAGAAACTATATCTAATGCTTATGTTTACGCTAAATAATTTTTGACATCACTTATATCTAAAAAAAAGTTTAGTGAAATTATTTATATTTCAAATCGATCAAATATAATTACTAATATTTAAAAAATATTTCGTTTGAGTCAATTCGTCAGTTTTCGAAAGGTATTTTCGTTTGAACAAAATCCCATAACATTTGAACCTATACAAATTACAAAAAATCCTCCAGACTATAAAAATTACATTTCAACCCAAGAACCCATCACATTTATTTTTTACTATTAGTCAACTAAGATATAGTTAGTTTAAGGACCAAAATTACAAAAAATCCTTCAGACTAATTTGTTACATTGCTATTATCAAGGGCCAAACTGCATCAAAATTATACTTACTGAGATTATTTTGACAATTAGCTCCAAAATTATTAGACAACTTCTATGAATAAAGGTTAATGATATGTATAAGTGGTCTGTAAATTAAAATGTACTTTAAATGGATTAAATTAAGCGTTTAACGATGCATAGTTCCAATATCACAATGCGGGCTGGACTCAAGTTTAATGGTCATGGTTGGTTGGTCCAGGAGGCCGGAGGGGTTATGATTTATATGGGTGTTTTTTTAATAATATACATAACCTAATGTATACTCGAGCATTTTTGTGATGATGCCATTCTGAACAGCTTTTGAACTTGAATAAAACGAAAATTAAAAAACGTCAAACTTACTTGAAGTAAACACATACACCCTAGAAGGTTGTAGACTTGGTATCAACTCAATTGCATCATCAGTCATTGTCTCCTTAAGGTGCAGTAAACTAATATGTTGCTATTCAGTTCAATATATTCAATAATCTTGTTTGTCAATTATATACGTTTATATCATATATATGTAGAATTTTACTCATTAATTGATGGCGTTATAAATTGTCTAATTGAGATCGTAACATCTTTGAATATGAAGATAAACTTATGTGACCCGATTGTGTGATTAATAAAACATACTATTAGGATTAGGGTTTAATGTAGGGTTAGTTTTCTTGATTCTTTTTTATTGTGTTTAATACTACATGCATGGTCTGCATCCCAAAAAGATTCTCCAATTTCGGTCTAAATTGTGACTGTTGAATTTCTTTTGTTCTCAACTGATCTAATTTTATATAATTTGTACAATATTCGGTGAAATATATATGATGATATGTAAGTTGTTCGACATTCAATGAAAAATAGATTAAATATTATGTGTATTAAATATGGCTCATAACTAATGTAATAGATCAATGCTTATTATCTTGCATTTGTATACTATTTTACATGGATTACTAAGGCTACAAAGTTTGTTACGTTTTGTCCGATAGTGTAAAGCGTAATAAACTCGAACTTTTTGGGGTTTATTCTATGTAATGAATTGTAATTTGTGTGACTATGGATGTAGAGGTGTTGATGCTGATTATAGGAGAAATTGATTTTAGGTTTTCTGATATTCGAATTATTTGACCAATGTTTATTACATAATCATTGGTTTGGAACAGAATGGCTAGTGAGATTAATGCTTCGACAGGGGCGCCTCCCGAGAGTTTGTCTTCTTCACCAAGTGAGAGTAAAGATGTTGCTGACTTCGAATGCAATATATGTTTTGAACTCTTGTTGGCCATGTTTGTATCAATGGTTGCATCTTCATCATTCGCAAGCACAGGATTGCCCTGTGTGCAAGGCCTTAATCCTGGAGGAAGGAGTGATCCCTTTATATGGAAGAGGAAATATGTCGAGCAATCCTAGATCAAACCCGAGTCCTGGACTTGAAATTCCAAATCGACCAGCAGGACAACGCCCAGGGCAGCTGTCCAAGAAACAGGACCGGGAAACTCCCCCAATTTTTCTTCCAGATTTCTTGGAGGATTCTTCCCAATAGCTAGGGCTACAGCAATTTTCGGCGCATGCTTTGTAGTATGCAGTTTGATGCGTTTTCTGGTCGAGCTACAAATGGTGCCGAAAATTGCTGTAGCCCTAGCTATTGGGAAGAATCCTCCAAGAAATCTGGAAGAAAAATTGGGGGAGTTTCCCGGTCCTGTTTCTGGGACAGCTGCCCTGGGGCGTTGTCCTGCTGGTCGATTTGGAATTTCAAGTCCAGGACTCGGGTTTGATCTAGGATTTCTCGACATCTTAGGCCTTGCACACAGGGCAATCCTGTGCTTGCGAATGATGAAGATGCAACCATTGGTACAAACATGGCCAGCAATAGAGGTGACCACAATGGGTAACTACTGGGTCTTGTGCGAGTTCAAAACATATATTGCATTCGAAGTCAGCAACATCTTTACTCTCACTTGGTGAAGAAGACAAACTCTCGGGAGGCGCCCCTGTCGAAGCATTAATCTCACGAGCCATTCTGTTCCAAACCAATGATTACGTAATAAGCATTGGTCAAATAATTCGAATATCAGAAAACCTAAAATCAATTTCTCCTATAATCAGCATCAACACCTCTACATCCATAGTCACACAAATTACAATTCATTACATAGAATAAACCCCAAAAAGTTCGAGTTTATTACGCTTTACACTATCGGACAAAACGTAACAAACTTTGTAGCCTTAGTAATACATGTAAAATAGAATACAAATGCAAGATAATAAGCATTGATCTAAAATTACATAATTATTAACCTAAAAAAATTACATAGCCTCGGATACCATGTAGAAATATAGGGAGAGATATTTTATTGAGAATAATTGTTGTTGTTCTTGTTGGTCTTACAATATAGAGATCACCTATATTTATAGGTGAATATACCTTAACCCTAACGTACCCTACGGGCTTATGGGCTAGGGTTGCCCATTAGCCTAACAGGAGTATTTCTTAATTGGTAGAGTTACGTTTATTACCTATTAATAATTTATTATTGAAGTTTCATAATTTGTAGAGTACAATAGTTTTAATTTTAATTTTTAATATTTTAATAGTAAAATAATTTTTCGATTTGTGAATAATTTTAATTTTATTATAATTTTGATAGTTAAATATTTTAATAATGGATGATTGATTTCTTTCAGATTATTTGGTTATTTATACTGAAAATGAATTAGCCAAAAAAAGTTTTACCGATAGAACAAATGATATAGTAAATTGATGGTTATGGTAAAATAAAAGGTCGTAAAGTAGAGTACATTTCAGATAAATTTTGTAATTTTCACTATGTCGTATTTTGTTTAAGTAACTAAATCTATATTTGTTTCAACTTGGCCCCCACTGAGTTTTCATCCTGGTTTCGCCCCTATTGCTATCAATGATACACTATATTGTAAGTTATAGATTTATATAAGAATTCTAATATTTAGGTTGTTCTAACATTTAGGTTGTTATATTTTATATCAAACTCTTAATTGTTTCAATACCATAATATATATGGTGAATCTTTTTAGTACTTATACTTACCATTAACATACAAAGAATAGTTAAAAAATACTATTTAGTACTTATACTTACCATTTTGCTCCTCCGTAAATTCTTTTTTAGAGTGTGAAGCTGCTACATATTTTCCACGTTTAACGGGTATATTCCATATTGAACAACATAAATTTAAATATATTTGCTTACCTTTAATATGATTTTTATTGTCTCTCAAAGTTCTCTTGTTCTTGTCACAACAATTGTTGAAATAGTAGGTGAATGTGCTATGAAAAAAGAAATTTTGTTAGTTTAATTAGATTATATGTGGTTAGTATTGTATATAAATCTAAACATGTTTTCTTATTTTTGATGTGATTTTTATTAGAGAAAGAAATCTTATATATTTATATTGAACAACATAAATTTAAATATATAAATAGCTCAGTTCTAATACTTGTGGCTGAAGGCATTATACTAACACTAATCCAAATTAAGCCTAATGATTTACTCTTTTCGGACTAGCTCCCTCTCCATTTTCTCTATGGTATACGCTAGGATAAATTTATATACAACAACTATGGTCAAAACCAACAAAACCAACGCAACAACTCCTACGGAAAATCCAATCACCCGCCTTTTCCAAGGCCATGTTTTTCTTCTTTCTTTCATTTCTTCATCTTTCTTTCTTGAAATGAACCACAACAGAAAATTTTCCCTGAGAATGAGAAAAACATGTGATCATACTGATTGTGTTGCTAAATTCGACATCTGCATTATATCTAAATCAAACACATATTAGTGTGACATTACTATATTGTGGGACTTGAACATTTGTAACATGACCCTGAATTGGATCTCACATGACAGTATGCACAATCAAACATCTGCATTATATCTAAATCAAACACATATTAGAAAACCTGTCAACTGGAGCTATGAACGTGTGATTAAGCATGTCGAAGTAACTAGTAGTCCGGTTTCCTAGACTTTGATAAACAATATCAAATCTTTTACCTTGAGGCCATGCCAATACTCTTGGTGGGATTTGAAAGAAACTATTATTCACCCCTCAGTTACAGAAACTTCCACTCCTCACCGAATAATGGAAACATCTAATCAAGAAAAAAGGGAAGGGTGTTAGGCTAATGGGCAACCTAGCCCATAAGCCCTTAGAGTAGGGTTAAGTTATATTCACCTATAAATATAGGTGATCTCTGTATTGTATGAACAACAACAATTACCAATGAAATATCTCCCTCTATATTTCTACATGGTATCCGAGCCTATCGATTCTTGAGGCCTATATAAACATTCCGCTGCCCTGCCGGTGGGTTTTCTACTATGTAATACTCACCGGCGGGATTCGTTGATCTTTTTTGATATTATTTTTTGCAATTTGATTTTTTATTTTCTTGAAATTTACTAATATTAATATTGTTGCAAACTCATGGAAATTTAGACAAATTACCATGAGTTTGAGGGAGGGAGATAGGGATTATGAACAATGGGAGTAGCCCATTGAAAAGAAAAAAAAAATATTGATTTATTCTACTTCGAGTTGAAGTGGAATTTTGAACAAGATCTGACAGGTTCGAAAAGGATGGCGTTCCTGGCAGTTAGTGATTGGCGAATTACGCAGAGTCTGGCGAGTCCTATACGCAGCGATACGACAGGTTCGAAAAGAATGGCGTTCCTGGCAATTGATTATTGATGATACGCATTATCTGGGGATTCCGATACGCGTTGTCTGGCGAGTCCTATACGCACTGATCACGGATCCGGCTTGATCCAAATTACTTTTTTTTTTATGATTATTGTTGATGTATTGCAAACTCATGGAAATTATATCAAATTACCATGAGTTTGAGGGAGGGTGTTAGGCTAATGGGCAACCTAGCCCATAAGCCCTTAGAGTAGGGTTAAGTTATATTCACCTATAAATATAGGTGATCTCTGTATTGTATGAACAACAACAATTACCAATGAAATATCTCCCTCTATATTTCTACAGAGTGGAATGTTGTACACTCTACCTCTAACGAGGATAGTAGAAAACCAACACTATGACATTTCAGGACTAATATAAAGGTCTTGACTCTTCATAGACAGCTCAGCTCGGAGATGGAGATTGTCATTGATGAAATACTGACTTTCATCCGCCACAAATGATGACCATGATATTCCCAATAAGTTCCTATAGCCGACTGCTTTCGCACTCGAGAATGTATAGCTACCTTTGTATTTTGGTACAAACTCCTCAGTCGGTTTTGACCAGGCAGAAAACTCGTAATCAACTGCAAGAGAGACTGATCCCTTTTCCTGCATTCCCAGAAATAGACCAAAGCAATGCATAGAGTTTTGTGGATCTGTGTTGCAATGTGCCGAAAGAAAGAAACTGTGGCCACATAGATGGAATGTCTGGGAGTAGACTGTTCCGGATGGATACAGAGCCTCACACTCTTTACGCTTGAGGTCCAAGTACACCACACACTGTGGTTGTGGGAGCTCGAGTTCAATTACCTTCACAGGGCAGTACTTGTAGGCGCGATTCACACCACGATGAGCTGATCCAGCATCGTCAAGTATTTGGATTCGTTGGTGATGTTGAGGCTCTGACTTATAGAAGAGGGCCTCGAGTACTACCTTGGATGCTAGCTCGGCATTGAAGTCATTGCAGGTTAGGACCTTTCTGAGCTTTCGGCAGCTCATCAAAGGGAAACGAATTAAGGGAGCAAGGCGTGAACTAAGAATTTCCTGCCTCTCCTCCAGATTTGGATAATGTGTTCTTGCCCACTTCAACGTGAGGTCGTACACAACATCTTCAGAAGCAACCTGAAGGCCATCGCTTGCTAGTATCGCTTCAATTCCAGCAAGGGGCAAATTCATCACCTCATTTTCAAACCTGCACTGCCACATTCTTGTTTTAGGAAACAGGCAGAAATACGCAAACATATTTTGTACTTGAAGAGCATCACGCGAAATTTCTCATATGATAGAAAATTCAACACTATCTAATGATTGATATTAGATTACTAATTAAAAAACTGCTGTTCATGCGAAATTTCTCACACGATAAAACATTCTAATACTTATATGGTAAAACCACGTTGCCAAAGAAAGAATCTTACTTCATTATGTCTTTATACTGTGCAGCAAGAAACTGCTTTGCGGAATCTGTTAAGGGCTGAACGGCTTCACTCATTAGGACGCTGTGCGTGAGGTCCAATGATGGCACCTGCAATACCTCGTGCACCAAGCAACCTCGAATTTATGAGAAGTCCTATGTAATTGAAGAGTATACTCAAGCTTTTGTGATGGCTGGCAATTCCTGCTATGCGGCGGCTAAACGTAAAGAGCATTATAAAGAGACGAAGTAGAAGAATATTATTTGTTAGAAACTGGGAATCTCCCATTATAGCCGCCCACAGACTCATATCAATCGAGTCTTTCAGAGAAACTTCCATAGCCCCTCTAATTTATATAATACTACGTAATGTTTTCTGTATAGTTATTTACTTCAATTCCAATTATGCCAAGTCAAAAACTGCAAGCCGACTAATGAAAAGTCATCAAGATTTAACATTTATATATTCAAATATACAATACAACATGTGTTCAATTATTATTTCACACTTCATAATCAATTATTGAACTTCAGAAAATGAATTATTTCACCAAGTTACAACTCAATTTGTTTTTATTTTCAGCAATATTTTGGAGTTGAATTTTCAAGGAGAGTTTGTTCTTGTAAAGGGCTACTTCTACCTCCCCTGCTTAATCCAATAGAAACAACAAAAAGTGAAAGAGATATGTCATACAAATGTATCAAGCAAACCAGAAGGCTCTAAGACTAATTCAAAACTGTGACATTCCCGGCCTGAGAATGCGACGTCTGCTTATTACTTATGTATAATTCATTTCCAATGTTTGGTATAAGACTTCCAGCAAAGTTGTCGTATACAGAAACACGAGTCAATCACGCACGCCAGTAAACAAGATACTATTAGGGATTATTAACAGTGGGTGGACACTTCCGGTATTGCTAAGCTGGTTCATAAAGCCCTAACATGTGGCCATCCAAGCATCTTAATGATGCCACCTGAAACAGTCACGAGAAGATGAACATCAGCCTTTCAATATTTAAGCTCCATACAAACTGAAACAATCATTGAATATTGATTATGGAAAATTAATTCCACGAATTTTGACCCTAAATCGAATTGGCAATAATGTTCAAAACGGCACAAACCACCTCCTATGCTACGATATTCATTAATGGAAAATGTTGTCGTTCAATACTACTGCATACTTAACTTCAAACAAATGAGTAAAAAGAACAAAATGTCAGAAGTGGGATTTGAACCCACGCCCTCTTACGAAGACCAGAACTTGAGTCTGGCGCCTTAGACCACTCGGCCATCCTGACTTCATGTTAGCTTGAGATAGTAGAAAAATTAATTCTTGAATAACTATTGTTTGGTTTCAAATTTTATGATTAACATTGTAAATCTTAACTCAACTAATTTAGATATCAAAAACAGTATTTTTCAAACTAGCTTACGAATATAATAGAGAGTATATGTGTAGTGGTTAATCAAACTTATAATATGTATCAAATTAAGATTATAAATTTTTATTAATTTGACCATTGACAATTAAACTAAGCATTTTATTTAAATAGAGGATTTATATGGTATAGGCCAATATATTGCATGTTATATGTAATTTAAGATGAATATATAAAGAGAGTAACGTGTATAATATTCTGAGATTAGTGTACATGCACTACTTGCTTGACATTATACTCAAGTTTAATATTCTATATAAATCTGAGTTTAATGTCATATAGTAATACTAAGATAATCAATTTAAAATATTTGTTATACATTGTCGGATTATCTAATGAGGCTTCGAAAAGATATAAATGGGATCGGAAGTGATTTGGTTGTTTGATTCGGATTTTATTGATTTGTTGCCGCTTTTATCGGTAATATTTAAATATACGCCTCTGTGAGATTCGAACCGAGACCTCTTGGAATTAGGCTCTTGTCCGATACTACTAGGCTAGATTGATTGATCGATTTTTATATATGTATATTTATTAATAGGGGTGAACATAGTTTCATAAATATTGTCATGCCAAAAAAAATTATGGATTGTTTTATCTGTATCTCGTTACTGTTTAATAATGCTTGAATTTATAAAAGCATCGTATACATTGAATGTATTAGATAAAAGGATTATATAGTAACCTATTAATTGTAGCAAATTATTAGAGGATGTGTCCGAATCCTATATTCTTTAATATGCCCTTCATCATTTTATTCTTGATCCATGTCATCTCATATTTAATGATATGGAATGTAAGGTTGCAAGAGAGCAGGTAGGAATCAGTTTGAATTCAATTTGTTTTGTCAACCTCACATTGTTTTTTATGATTTTTATTTTCGTAGGGTTATTTTTTACTTTTTAGGATGTTTTTAAACATTCTTATTTTGATGGACCAGGTGTTTTAATGATGACGGATTACTTGTCATTAGTTTCATAAAATGCAGTCATGTAAACGTATATATTTTTGTAAGGAGTCCAGGTAAAATACTCGTTTAAACTGAAAAGCATACCGTTTTGGGTAAAATGTTATCCAATAACCCGGGAAGGACGAGCTTAGTTTTCAGGGCTCCACACCCGAATTGGGTTCGAGTGAGAAGTTTGCTAACCGTCTCGATAGTATGCTCATTGAAATTCAAACTGACTCCTACCCTGCTCTCTTGCAACCTTAAATTTCATATCATTAAATATGAGATGACATGGATCAAGAATAAAATGATGAGGGCCATATTAAAGAATATAGGATTCGGACACATCCTCTAATAATTTGCTATAATTAATGGGTTACTATATAATCTTTTTATCTAATACATTCAATATATACGATGCTTCTACAAATTCAAGCATTATTAAGCAGTAACGTACAGATAAAACAATCCATAAATGTTTTTGCATGACAATATTTATGAAACTATGTTCGCCCTTATTAATAAATATACATAAAAATCGATCAATCAATCTAGCCTAGTGGTACCGGACTCGAGCCTCTTTCCAAGAGGTCTCGGTTCGAATCTCGCAGAGGCGTATATTTAAATATTGCCGACAAAAGCGACAACAAATCAATAAAAATCCGAATCAAACAACCAAATTACTTCCGATCCCATTTATATCTTATCGAAGTCTCATTAGATAATCGGATAATGTATAACAAATATTTTAAATTGATTATCTTAGTATTACTATATGACATTAATTAAAATTATGTCATCAAATTACCAATTTCTCATCATATATATACTACAAAGAGCATAATTGATATCATTTGTGCGATTTAATACTCCCTCCGTTTTTTATTAATTGTCTTTCTAGCCTTCAACACGTTGATTAAGAAATCATGTAAATTTATCTATTTGTCCTTCAATAGAGAATTAATTATTGTAGCAATAAATTTGATTGAATAAATAAAGACAACTTTCTATTAATTGATTGTTCCTTAAATTCCATCATCACTTCAAGTCTCAATAAAATCATTTATTGAAATGATGCATGTTACCTCAATTATCATTAATGAAACAAATCAACTAAATACGTTTACAAATTTTTCAACCAATTTCAATGAGAATTAACACTCCATTAAACTTCATCCAATGAGAATTAAATACTCCATTAAACTTCATCCAATGAAAATTAAATTGACTATTGGTATCTAATGACATTTATTAGGGCTAAAAGAGGAAAAAGTTGATGAAATATGCATTGGAATTCTAGGAAAACAAACATTTTGAAACAAAAAAAATAGCTAGAAAGACAACTAATTAAGAACGGAGGAAGTATCATAAAATGAAATAAGAAGCGACACCCACCAATTAAAATTGGATAAAATACAATAAATCCACCCACTCAGGTTCCCGAAAGTTATTACTCTTTCAAAAACAATAGTCCATATATAAATTCTAGAAAAAAGTAAATACATGGTAAACAAAATTGAAAAAATGATAAGAAAAAAAAGGTAATAATTACCATCTCCAATTTGAACTCAGCAGCGTTTTCTTCTTCTTCTCCGGACTTGATCGTTTAGAGAGAGAGGGGGAGAGGAGTTTTTTCTTGCAACCTAACTACTTAAGAGAGGGTTAGTAAAACCTAACTCTATAATAGTTAGGCTCTAAATATAACTCATGTGTGTTAGTTCCTGGCCCAACTCGAAACATAGGATACAGGCCCATATTTGAAAGAAAATCCGTTTCGAAAATTAGATATTTAATCTGTGTTTTCGGTTACATCTCGAGTCAATCTTTTGAATAGTCATAATATTAATAGTTTGGAAGGATAATAATTAAGTTAATAATATACTCCCTCCATCCCTAAATAATTAGTAGATTTTGACTTTTGTTGTCAAATTTTAAAAAGTTTGATCAAGAATTCTCATTAAACGATAAGAAATAATATAGTCATGTGGAATCTTGTTAGATTCGTCTTAATATATATTTTGAAATATCAACTTTTTTATAATTTTTTTGCATGTAGAATAAGAGATATTTACGTTTTAAATCGTATTTATTGACCTTGAAAATCAAAATGTTTCAATCATTTAGTACTTTAGGAATTGAAGGAGTAGCTTATTAAACTTCATTTAAAATGAGTTAAATAATTATTTTATTCGCATTTTCTTTGTCATCATGCGTTGTATTGGGCGTTATCAATAATTACAAATCCTGTAATTAGAATGGACACTAACACCCAGGGGCGGATCCAAGGGGGTGGGGTGGGCACCGGCCCCCCCTTAGAGTTTTAGGTATCGTTATATCTATATACGATTTTTTTGAATTTTTTGTGATATATACACTAAAAAGTGTAAGTAAACTAAGTAGAAATGTAGTTTAGTTGGTTAGAATCTTCATTTATTGGGTAGAGGTCATGGGTTCAAGTCCTCTAAGATTCATTTTTAACATTTTTTTTATACTTTAACTATTTTTTATTTATTTTGCCCCCCCTAATTTTCATCCTGGTTTCGCCCCTGCTAACACCCATCGGATGTTCTATCCTCAGAGACTGCTCTTTCGTACAATGCTGTCAGATTGTCTCAGAAAATCTAGAGCTGGAGTCCTTCCACGTCCCGAGTATTACAATGGCCAATGTGTCGTTGTAGCTGTGAATGTTCACCTTAGGTATAATCAAGCGGATTCTCTAGTAATGAACCGTGATCACTGGAGCGTGGCATGTTTCGCACTGAACATCTCAGAAGTTATAAAAGTGAAATTGAAAACAAAAAAGGAGCTCCGAAGAAGATGAAACCAGAAGATGTTGTAAATTTTGGGAAGACCCAGAGCAAAATAGGCCGTGTTGATAGCGTAGACGATGATGGTTTCCCATTTATTGGTGCAAACCTCCAGAGTGGGGATATCGTGATAGGGAAGTACTCTTAATCTGGCATTGATCACAATGTAAAACTTAAGCACACAGAAAGAGGCATGGTTCAGAGGGTGGCTGTCTATGCTAATGATGTTGAGAAAAATTTGCCGCGGTATCATTGAGACAGGTGAGTTTTTTCATGTTGCTGAAGTATGCATTTAAATGATAAACTGATATGGTTCTGCATAGTGATCTAATCTCGTTCCTAGAAGGGCACGATGATTTGTTGCTCATTTGAGTGTACCACCTCCTTTGGCGTAATCTGATTCAATATTCACTTGGTTGTTAAATGTTAAAATTTCCTTGTGTAGATACGTTCTCCATGTCTCGGGGACAAATTTTCAAGTATGCATGGGCAAAAGGGAGTCCTTGGTTTTCGCGAGTGCCAGGAAAACTTCCCTTTCACAAAGCAAGGAGTTGTTCCAGATATTGTGATAAATCCCCATGCATTTTCTTCACGTCAAACTTTTGGGCAACTGCTAGAGGCTGTATTAGAGAAAGGAATAGCCCTTGGAGGTGGCCTAAAATATGCTACTCCATTTTCCACTTTGACAGTTGAAGCTATTACATCTCAGCTTCATAGGTAAATGCATTGTCAAGTAATTCTGCTTTGCTTTTATTTGTTCGTTTATCACATTAGTCGATGTGTATGTTCATTGTTTGTTAATTGCTCCTCCTCACTATTGGCAGGCTTGAATTTACGAGATGGGGTAATGAGAGAGTCTACAGTGGGCGAACTGGTGAAATGGTCGAGTCACTTGTGTTCATGGGCCCCACGTTCTACCAGCGCCTCACTCACATGTCTGACTACAAGGTGAAATTCCAAAATAATGGGCCAGTCCACCCTTTCACACATCAGCCAGTAGCAGACAGGAAGCGATTTGGTGGGATCAAATTTGTCAAGGTGGGGATAGAACGCAACGTTACCTCCATAATAACATAGGTGTTGTTTCCGTACTACTTTATAATAGATAAGAAGCGTAGGTGGTGTAATGAACCATTTTGAAGTTTGAGTATAACCAAGTAAACAAAATTAAGGAGCAGAACTACAGAAGTATGTTCAAGACCTGATTCAGTTCTAATACTTGCAGCTGAAGGCATTTTACTAACACCAATCCAAATTAAGCCTAATGATTTACTCTTTTCAGACTCCCTCTCCATTTTCTCTATGGTATACGCTAGGATAAATTAATATACAACAACTACGGTCAAAACCAACAAAAACAATGCAACAACTCCTACGAAAAATCCAATCACCCGCCTTTTCCAAGGCCACGTTTTTTCTTCTTTCTTTCTTGAAATGAACCAGAACAGAAAAATTCCCCTGAGAATGAGAAAAACATGTGGTCATACTGGTTGTGTTTCTAAATTCGACATCTACATTATATCTAAATCAAACACATTTTAGTGTGACATTACTATATTGTGGGACTTGAACATTTGCAATATGACCCTGAATTGGATCTCTCACGACAGTAGGCACAATCAAACATCTGCATTATATCTAAATCAAACACATTTTAGAAAAACCGACAACTGGAGCTACGAACGTGTGATTAAGCACGTCGAAGTAACTAGTAGTTCAGTTACCTAGACTTTGATAAACAGTATCAAACCTTTTAACCGGGGGCCATGCTAATACTCTTGGTGGGACTAGAAAGAAGCTATTACTCACCCCTCGGTTCCAGAAACTTCCACTCCTCAGCCGAACAATGGAAACATCTAATCAAGAAAAAATGGAAGGGAGTGGAATGTTGTACACTCTACCTCTAACGAGGATAGTAGAAAACCAACACTATGACATTTCAGGACTAATATAAAGGTCTTGACTCTTCATAGACAGCTCAGCTCGGAGATGAAGATTGTCATTGATGAAATACTGACTTTCATCCGCCACAAATGATGACCATGATATTCCCAATAAGTTCCTATAGCCGACTGCTTTTGCACTCGAAAATGTATAGCTACCTTTGTATTTTGGTACAAACTCCTCAGTCGCTTTTGACCGGGCAGAAAACTCGTAATCAACTGCATAAGAGACTGATCCCTTTTCCGGCATTCCCAGATAGAGACCAAAACAGTGCATAGAGTTTTGTGGATCTGTGTTGCAATGTGCCGAAAGAAAGAAACTGTGTCCACATAGATTGAATGGGTGGGAGTAGACTATTCCGGATGGATACAGAGCCTCACACTCTTTACGCTTGAGGTCCAAGTATACCACACACTGTGGTTGTGGGAGCTCGAGATGAATCACCTTCACAGGGCGGTACTTGTAGGCGCGATTCACACCACGATGAGCTGATCCAGCATCGTCAAGTATTTGGATTCGTTGGTGATGTTGGGGCTCTGACTTATAGAAGAGGGCCTCGAGTACTACCTTGGATGCTAGCTCAGCATTAAAGTCATTGCAGGTTAGGACCTTTCTAAGCTTTCGGCAGCTCATCAAAGGGAAACGAATTAAGGGAGCAAGGCGTGAACTAAGAATTTCCTGCCTCTCCTCCAGATTTGGATAATGTGTTCTTGCCCACTTCAATGTGAGGTCATACACGATATCTTCAGAAGCAACCTGAAGGCCATCGCTTGCTAGTATCGCTTCAATTCCAGCAAGGGGCAAATTCATCACCTCATTTTGAAACCTGCATTGCCACATTCTTGTTTTAGGAAACAGGCAGAAATAGGCAAACATATTCTGTAGTTGAAGAGCATCACGCGAAATTTCTCATATGATAGAACATTCAATGCTTTCTAATGATCGATTTTAGATTACTAATCAAGAAACTGCAGTTCACGTGAAATTTCACATACGATAAAACATTCTAATACTTATATGGTAAAACCACGTTGCCAAAGAAAGAATCTTACTTCATTATGTCTTTATACTGTGCAGCAAGAAACTGCTTTGCGGTATCTGTTAAGGGCTGAACGGCTTCACTCATTAGGACGCTGTGCGGGAGGTCCAATGATGGCGCCTGCAATACCTCGTGCACCAAGCAACAACGAATTTATGAGAAGTTCCTAGTGTAATTGGAGAGTTTACTCAAGCTATGCGGCAGCTAAAACGGAAGAGCATTACAACGAGACGAAGTAGTAGAAGAATATTATTTGTTAGAAACTTGGAATCTCCCATTATAGGAGTACTAAACAGAAGCTAGCCGCCCACTGACTGATACCAATCGAGTCTTTCAGAGAAACTTCAATAGCCACCTTTGTATTCAATGAAAATTTACATGCGTATATAATAATGTTTTATATTTTGTTATCTACTTGAAATCCAATTTTGCCAAGTCAAAAACTGCAGCCAAACTAATGAAAAGTCATCAAGATTTAACATTTGTATATTCAAATATACAATACAACATGTGTTAAATTATTATTTCACACTTCAGAATCAATTATTAAACTTCAGAAAATGCATTATTTTACCAAGTTACTACTCAGTTTGTTGTTATTTTCAGCAATATTTTGGAGTTGAATTTTCAAGGAGAGGGTGTTCTTGTAAAGGGCTACTTCTTCCTCCCCTTCTTCAAACTCTGATTCGTATATTTCCTGGACAAATATCGATTTTATCTAATCGATCAGTTTAGACTTGAACAAGGACTATATGGAAAATGGAGTATTTTTATCTGTACAGTCTATCAAATTCCCAGACCCCATTCCCTGCTTAATCCAATAAAAACAACAAAAAGTGAAAGAGATATGTCATACAAATGTATCAAGCAAACCAGAAGGCTCTAAGACTAATTCAAAACTGTGACATTCCCGGCCTGAGAATGCGACGTCTGCTTATTACTTACGTATAATTCATTTCCAAGGTTTGTTATAAGACTTCAAGCAAAGTTGTCGTATACAGAAACACGAGTCAATCACACCAGTAAAAAAGATACTATTAGGGACTATTAACAGTGGGTGGACACTTCCGGCATTGCTAAGCTGGTTCATAAAGCCCTAACATGTGGCCATCCAAGCATCTTAATGATGCCACCTGAAACAGTCACGAGAAGATGAACATCAGACTTTCAATATTTAAGCTCCATACAAACTGAAACAATCATTGGATATTTCACCTTGCCATGGATCTCATATTTGATAGGACCATCTAGCTCTGCACCTAAAGACATTAACTTTGTTACTGAAGTATTAATGTCAGTCACGGTGAACGACAGTAGTGATGAATAGCCTTTCTGCAGAACATTGTCACTGTGAAACCAGTAAGTAGCTACTCTATGAGACTACAACTAAATGAAGTCCATAATCAAATAAAATAGATAACTTAAGGCATTACACAAAGCAACAAAAGGAATAGCTAAAACTCCAAACTTCAACATGCGAACACATAACCCAGAAGACCCACAAGTACAATAAGTGTGTAGTTCCTCGCTGATAAATAAAGACCTTCCGGCTTACTAAATAATGCCTTAGACTAGTCTTCCTATTAAAACTAATTTTAAGACAGAAACACACCAATTCTAAACAAAAACAACGATAAAGAACACTAACTCATTGTCGAACTCATTAGCATATCTATATATTACTATCACTCATAAGTATGTATACATCATAATTCATACTGAACTGATGCACCTCAGCTAAAACAAATATGCCAAACAAGAAAAACAAATAACCAATCCTAAATACTCAATGGGGTTTCCATACAACATAAAAAAGAACAACCAACAGATTAGTAGTACTTGTTAGAACTTGGAATCCAATTGGCAATAATGTTCAAAATGGCACAAACCACCTCCTATGCTATGAATATTCAATAATGGAAAATGTTCTCGTTCAATACTACTCCATACTAAACTTCAAACAAATGAGTTTCCAGCAACTAAAGTAGTCATTGAAGTGTAAAGATCTAATCTTTACAGAGAATGCAGCATTTAAACTTCAACGCGCAAATGCTCATAACACGACATACCCTTATTAATTTTTAAGTAGTTAATGGACAAAATACCTAGGAGAATGCAAGAGGGCAAGCTTAAGGGGTCCAGAGTGGAGCTCGGCAAAACGAAGAGTGCAGACATTAATGGTGAATCCTAACCCCTGTGAGTAAAAACTTGCTGCTTTCGGCACATCCTTATGCAGCTGCAATAGCCATCTGAATGAGGCTGCCCCCATTTTCTTGATTTCCTTTCTTCTCCAACGCCACGGGACGAATCTTGTATTTATCGAATTAACTCCAAATCTACTCCAAACCCAGATTTTATAATAGATAATTAAATTATTATACATAATAATTGTCCACTCGATTATGTGTCTGGAAAAAATTAAACGAGCTCAACTTTCATTTGGCATTTTTGTAATGGTAGGTATGCTAAGAACTTATGAAAAAATTACATTTGAATTATACTAATTCCATTGCAACCAGTTGAATTTGGAAACGTTAAATTGAATTTTTTCTTTATTTTAATCGAAAAATTAAACAATTAAACCTGTATTTTGGTGGCTGCTTGCTCTGGGGATTCTCACACAACAGAGAGTTCCATTTCTTTATTTTAAGAGTGTGTTTATATCATAATTGACTGAGAACTAAGAAGTGAGAAATCGAGAAGGCTTTTATAGGCTATTAGACGGGCGGCCTAAGATGGATCGATTACTCCTTAGTAGATCATCCATCGAACGAGGACTCGACTTCTAAATAAATCACTTTATTCCTTAAACAATTTTTGGATAAGTTTACTTTCGAGACAATCATTTAAAAACAAGTTTATCTCTTATCTTGATTTTTTGTTAAGGGTAAAACAGCGCTCTCACAAATATTTAAATTTTGTGAAATTATCCAAAAATTTAGTACTTGTAAAATCCACATTTTACCCATAATGAAAAATCATGATAGGAGACAAAGTGATTTAAAATAATTGTTCAAGAGGCACACTGATTTGAACTTTTAAATAAATTATTTTATCCCTTAGACAAATTTTAGATAAGTTTGCTCTCTAAACAATTATTTAAGTTTATGTGTTGTCTTGATTTTTTATTAAGGGTAAAACAACATTTTCACAAATATTAAAATTTTGTGAAATTGTCCAAAATTTTAATTTTTATAAAATCCTCATTTTATTCATAATGAAAAATCACGATAGGAGGCAAAGTGATCTAAAATAATTGTTCAAGAGTCACACTTATTTAAACTAATTTTTCATGGGCAAATTGACATATTCAAAAGTTCATTTGGTATGAACAATTGTCCATAATTTAGGGAGCCCTATGAAAGTTATTCTTATTTTGCGTGCATAAACTTCCTTCATCCTCAAATGATAGGGTCAATTAGTTTTTAACGATCACCAAGACACGACTTAAAACGAAAATATCTTTAATTTTACATGCATAAAATTTAGGTTGAAAAATATTGTTATTGATATACGTTGGAGAGACTAATACTCCCTCCTCCGTCTCTAAAAGATTGTCATATTTTGACTTTTGTTGGTCAAACATAACAAAATTTGATCATGAATTCTCATTAAATAATAAGAAATAATATAGTCTTGTAGGACCTTGTTAGATTCGTCTCAATATATATTTTTAAAATATCAACTTGTTATAATTTTTTTGCATGTAAAGTATTAGATATTTACGTTTTAAATCGTGTTTTGTTGACTATCAAAAGTCAAAATATGATAATCTTTTAGGGACGGAAGGAGTATTCTTTAGAAGAGTTGCATAATTGTAAAGTATGGCATTGAATTAATATAAACAGACTTGGTTAAAGATGTAGATGGCGAAATGAAAAAATTACATTTGAATTATACTAATTCCATTGCAACCAGTTGAATTTGGAAACGTTAAATTGAATTTTTTTTCTTTATTTTAATCGAAAAATTAAACAATTAAACCTGTATTTTGGTGGCTGCTTGCTCTGGGGATTCTCACACAACAGAGAGTTCCATTTCTTTATTTTAAGAGTGTGTTTACATCATAATTGACAGAGAACTAAGAAGTGAGAAATCGAGAAGGCTTTTATAGGCTATTAGACGGGCGGCCTAAGATGGATCGATTACTCCTTAGTAGATCATCCATCGAACGAGGACTCGACTTCTAAATAAATCACTTTATTCTTTAAACAATTTTTGGATAAGTTTACTTTCGAGACAATCATTTAAAAACAAGTTTATCTCTTATCTTGATTTTTTGTTAAGGGTAAAACAGCGCTCTCACAAATATTTAAATTTTGTGAAATTATCCAAAAATTTAGTACTTGTAAAATCCACATTTTACCCATAATGAAAAATCATGATAGGAGACAAAGTGATTTAAAATAATTGTTCAAGAGGCACACTGATTTGAACTTTTAAATAAATTATTTTATCCCTTAGACAAATTTTAGATAAGTTTGCTCTCTAAACAATTATTTAAGTTTATGTGTTGTCTTGATTTTTTATTAAGGGTAAAACAACATTTTCACAAATATTAAAATTTTGTGAAATTGTCCAAAATTTTAATTTTTATAAAATCCTCATTTTATTCATAATGAAAAATCACGATAGGAGGCAAAGTGATCTAAAATAATTGTTCAAGAGTCACACTTATTTAAACTAATTTTTCATGGGCAAATTGACATATTCAAAAGTTCATTTGGTATGAACAATTGTCCATAATTTAGGGAGCCCTATGAAAGTTATTCTTATTTTGCGTGCATAAACTTCCTTCATCCTCAAATGATAGGGTCAATTAGTTTTTAACGATCACCAAGACACGACTTAAAACGAAAATATCTTTAATTTTACATGCATAAAATTTAGGTTGAAAAATATTGTTATTGATATACGTTGGAGAGACTAATACTCCCTCCTCCGTCTCTAAAAGATTGTCATATTTTGACTTTTGTTGGTCAAACATAACAAAATTTGATCATGAATTCTCATTAAATAATAAGAAATAATATAGTCTTGTAGGACCTTGTTAGATTCGTCTCAATATATATTTTTAAAATATCAACTTGTTATAATTTTTTTGCATGTAAAGTATTAGATATTTACGTTTTAAATCGTGTTTTGTTGACTATCAAAAGTCAAAATATGATAATCTTTTAGGGACGGAAGGAGTATTCTTTAGAAGAGTTGCATAATTGTAAAGTATGGCATTGAATTAATATAAACAGACTTGGTTAAAGATGTAGATGGCGAAATGAAAAAATTACATTTGAATTATACTAATTCCATTGCAACCAGTTGAATTTGGAAACGTTAAATTGAATTTTTTTTCTTTATTTTAATCGAAAAATTAAACAATTAAACCTGTATTTTGGTGGCTGCTTGCTCTGGGGATTCTCACACAACAGAGAGTTCCATTTCTTTATTTTAAGAGTGTGTTTACATCATAATTGACAGAGAACTAAGAAGTGAGAAATCGAGAAGGCTTTTATAGGCTATTAGACGGGCGGCCTAAGATGGATCGATTACTCCTTAGTAGATCATCCATCGAACGAGGACTCGACTTCTAAATAAATCACTTTATTCTTTAAACAATTTTTGGATAAGTTTACTTTCGAGACAATCATTTAAAAACAAGTTTATCTCTTATCTTGATTTTTTGTTAAGGGTAAAACAGCGCTCTCACAAATATTTAAATTTTGTGAAATTATCCAAAAATTTAGTACTTGTAAAATCCACATTTTACCCATAATGAAAAATCATGATAGGAGACAAAGTGATTTAAAATAATTGTTCAAGAGGCACACTGATTTGAACTTTTAAATAAATTATTTTATCCCTTAGACAAATTTTAGATAAGTTTGCTCTCTAAACAATTATTTAAGTTTATGTGTTGTCTAGATTTTTTATTAAGGGTAAAACAACATTTTCACAAATATTTAAATTTTGTGAAATTGTCCAAAATTTTAATATTTATAAAATCCTCATTTTATTCATAATGAAAATCACGATAGGAGGCAAAGTGATCTAAAATAATTGTTCAAGAGTCACACTTATTTAAACTAATTTTTCATGGGCAAATTGACATATTCAAAAGTTCATTTGGTATGAACAATTGTCCATAATTTAGGGAGCCCTATGAAAGTTATTCTTATTTTGCGTGCATAAACTTCCTTCATCCTCAAATGATAGGGTCAATTAGTTTTTAACGATCACCAAGACACGACTTAAAACGAAAAAATCTTTAATTTTACATGCATAAAATTTAGGTTGAAAAATATTGTTATTGATATACGTTGGAGAGACTAATACTCCCTCCTCCGTCTCTAAAAGATTGTCATATTTTGACTTTTGTTGGTCAAACATAACAAAATTTGATCATGAATTCTCATTAAATAATAAGAAATAATATAGTCTTGTAGGACCTTGTTAGATTCGTCTCAATATATATTTTTAAAATATCAACTTGTTATAATTTTTTTGCATGTAAAGTATTAGATATTTACGTTTTAAATCGTGTTTTGTTGACTATCAAAAGTCAAAATATGATAATCTTTTAGGGACGGAAGGAGTATTCTTTAGAAGAGTTGCACAATTGTAAAGTATGGCATTGAATTAATATAAACAGACTTGGTTAAAGATGTAGATGGCGAAATGAAAACAGTGAAGGAAGAAAAATAAAATGTCAGAAGTGGGATTTGAACCCACGCCCTCTTACGAAGACCAGAACTTGAGTCTGGCGCCTTAGACCACTCGGCCATCCTGACTTTACGTTCACTTGAGATATTAAAAACTTAAATAACAAACGATTGTTTGGTGTCAAATTTTATGATTTCTAATTTAGTTAAAGTATATCAATAACAGTATTTTTCAACCTAATTTACTAATATAATAGAGAGTATATGAGTAGTGGTTAATTAAAGTTATATAATATGTACCACTTAAGATTATAAATTTGACCATTGACAATTAAATAAAAAACAGAGAGGAAATATAAGGTATATTCATATCTAATTTTTGATCTTTATTAAAAAAGGAGCGGATATATATGGTATAGGGCAATACATTGCGTGTTATATGTAATTCAATATGAATATGTATAACTTATTGAGTAACGTGTATAAATACCCGAGACTAATAACCTAGTGTAACACGCTCCTGCTTGTAACAAAAAGGTTTTGGATTTAAAACTCATTATATTCATACTTTTTAAAAAAAAAAAAAATACTTGTATATAAATATTAGTCACGATCAACATATTATTGATAAGGATTTGCACCACTAATAATTCAGAGTCTGATAGTTGCCTTCGCATAATCTCACGAGTAGGGGAGGCAGTTTCTACCCAATCCAACGGATACACAACCTTTCAGAGATTGGGTCTTTTTTGTTGTTTTCGAGTTATGAGTTTTAGATTTCAAAACTAGTACGGATAAGAGTTGGATCGTGGGCATATGATAAACCCTACCCATATATATTATATATAATATTTATATATTATAGTAAATTTATATTAGAAAAATTACGAATTTTTTTAATATTTTTTATTAATAAGAAAATAAAAGGTAATGATTAAAATTTGAAAAAACTTAAAGACAAAGGCAAAGATTTTAAGTTTTTGTTAACTTTCCTAAGGGGGCCAAATAAACCCTAAGTTATCGTATTTGATTTCAGTAGATTATAATGTTTATCTGCTTCCTCTTTATATCACATATCAAATGTTCAAAATTTCAAAGCTTTTTTCTTTTTATTATTATGAAAAGAAATCCTCAATCTACTTTAACTTTCATAAGTCTAATAGAAGGAGATAACATCAACAACAATCTTGATATAGATCCTATTTCGAAGAGTTAAATTAAATATTTTTGTTGTTTAGTTATTTACTTTCAAATTCCTCTTGAATTCATATTTTTCTCGACTTGGCCACTTGTTTTTTGTGAAGTTTTATTTTTGCCTTTTTGGTGTATCTGTTTAGAATGAACTAGTCTGAAATTTTTGTTTTTGCCTTTTTGGTGTATCTGTTTAGAATGAACTAGTCTGGTCCATTTGATTACTCATTATTTTGCTGGTGATTATTTTTTTTGTATTTCTTCAATAATATAATAGTAAATACTATATTGTAACATAATATTTATTTTTAACAATTTTCTTGATGTATAGTAATTTCATTATGAAACAAATACAAGTTAGATACAAAACCTACGGTATTACATGTACCCATTGGTTCTTTAAATACAGTAGTATCGATAATGAATTGATACATCAAGGGGTCGGGCCAAATTTTGAAATGGCGGGATAATAGCCCTACCGATTGCCATCCTTACATCAATCATGCCTTTCCTTGTGAATATTTATTGAGCTATTCTAATGAAGAGACTCGTATCCTTGCAATTGTTGATGCTATAGTCATTATCTACACTATATTTAATTGGGGAAGGGGGTAATTAGTTTTTTTAGTGAAGCCCCATGTTCTAAAAATCCCATAATTGTAGGAGAAGTTATAAATAAAATTTAAATTCAAAATCAATATTTTATAAATTACTTTAAATATAAATTTGAATAAATATTTTTACACGACAAATTGTCAACGATTGTTTCCATAATTATTAATTTTATATTTTTATTTAATGATTATTTTATTAAGATGCACAAGCATGGATTGTGCCCAAAAGACTAGTCTTAGTAATTAAACATCATTAATTTATTGATGTAAATCAGCTTTCTCAATAGTTATTATTGGACTTCAATAATTAGAAGTACAAAAAAAATAGTGTTTTATCAGCTCCCCTAAAATAGTTTGAGCCCTCAAATTATTTTTCACACTCATACAACGGTGAATATAGCAGTTACCACACACACTTGACACTTCCATATAGTTTCTCTTTTTCCCTCCAATCCTCCAATATTTGTCACCATTTTTTTCTCCTTAATAATTTGTGCAAATCATTTAAGCACTTTGTTTCTCCTTGATGTTACAAGCCATTTAGTAACAAAAAAAAAATTACATTACAAATAAATTAAAAAATTACCTTTTAATTTAAAAATAAAAGAATTACCTTGTAAAAATTTGTTGACAACTTTTTGAGAAATTTTTCAATTTATTCGTCAGCTATTTGACTTACATATGCACTTAAAAAATATAGTTGTTGGAAATTTTAGAAATAGTAACATACTTGAAATATTAATTTTTTATTGGGTTGGTGAATAATTGGGAAGCTATCAAAGTACAAATATAAAATGTTAGTGCCAAAAATAAGAAAATGACGGTTGAGAGTGAATTATAGAGAATATTTTAGGGGAGCTGATGTACATGCTCTAAGCCCAACATAAACCCGGCCCCCTCAAATTCATGGATTTTTTAACTTTTCTTTTAAAATTTGTACCTTTATTTTTACATAGTTTTATATTTTATTGATACTTTAACTATTCATTTACAATTTTAGCACTCCTATTATATTTTTTAGCTTGACTTTTCATTCTTTTTCATCTTTGTTTCGTCCGTTCTAATATGTCATGTATGTAACGAGAAAACACTATTTTTTCTCTTGTAATTGTTTTGGTAAATTTATATATATATATACATCAAGTAATAATGACCTATAAACTTCAATTTTATCACCATTAATATGCTTAGTTTGTTAGTTATATATAGAATGAGAATAAGAAAGCCAATTGTATGATTCATCCTCATCTGAAGTTATCTAACTTCATTATTAGTTGAATAAAATAATTTAAGTAATAATCTTCAAAGTGTACACGTAACTGGTATTGAATAATTGTGGATGCAGTTTGCTACGTAAGCATACTTTTGTACGTAATTTCAATTAGTCCTTTTCATTCCTTAATCTAAAAATTGTATTTCTTAAAAATAACAATGTTTTTGCAGGGTTACATTTATCAAATTTGATCTGGAAAAAAGTCATGGAAAAATTATGTTTGTAAAATAAATTCAACTTTTTCTTAAATTTTATACGAAAATAAATAGTCTTTAGAAAAATAAACGGAAAGAATATATTTTGAGTATAATTACGTTTTCATAAGTGCTCTTTTCTTTTCTCTCAATGTCATCCATCTAGAGGTTTGAGAACTTGTGCAGTAAACAAAGGGATCTCGAATTCTACCTTTAGCACCAAATCAAAATGTAACATGCATTGTAAAAATATCAAGGCGAAGTGTAATCTTGTCTACATTGCAAGCATCCTTAAATGTACCATCTCGGTAATGTACCCGCTTGGTCTTTAATAAGACGACTTTGAAAGTTTCAATTAAGAAAGAAATGATATTCGCTGTGAATCATTCAAATTCAAAAGACGATTGATTCTCGATTCAAAGATGGTCATATGTATGTGTATCATACAAACTAAGACTTGTGTAAGATGAAAAACGTATCCATTCGAATTATAACCGAGATAATGGTGGGACTAATTTGAATGGTTATAAATGAGGGCAAGACTTTATTCCTGAATCCTGAGGTTGAAACTAGCACTTAAAAAGGGTGGCCAAAAAGCTTCTTGTTAAAAGGTATTTGTCTCTACCAGAGCATCTGCATATACATCACAACCATACATATTTAACAGATGAGCTGTGAGCATTAAACTAAAGCACCTAACATCAGATATCAACTGTATTACAGCTTAAATCATTTACATTCATTTTATATTCGTACTCAAGGCGGATAGTGAAAGATTTGAAGTACACGGGTGACCGTTGATGGACATTAGTCGAGGTGCACAAAAGCTGACCTGATATCTGTGGCAACCAAAACAAGAAGTGAATCTTCAATGAACTAGGATAGCATCCCAAGCTATACAAAACGGCTTCTCTGTTTTCCAGTGTTTGAATGGACAGCGTCGCAGAGGCAACACCCGAAAGGAAAGGGGAAATTTGTGAAACTACTACTTACTAGTATAGCTTAGCAGATGACACATGCATTTGGGTTCTCCTCAACGCTGTGATTGACATAGTAGGATGAGTTCATGGGTGGATAATATGGCTTGTATGTGTTCATTGGAGGATAGTATGGTCTATACGGTAGAACTGTCCCGACCACAGTCGGTGCTTGGTCTGCCTTCTTTTCATCTTCCTTCTTGGTTTCGTCTTTCTTCCCTTCCTCCTTCTTAGTCTCATCTTTCTTCTGTTCATCACCTTTCGCTTCTTCTTTCTTCCCCTCTTCCTTCTTTGGTTCTTCTTTCTTCTCAGGCTCCTTCGCTGGTCCTACTGAGATGATGTCTGCTGGCCAGAATTTGCGCAACTTGCTCACGACACTTACTGGATCAACTGTCCCAATCACAGTTAACTTTTTCCCCTTCATGTCCATGGATATTTCATCAATTCCTAAAAATGCATGGCGCAGAATGTATCAAGATATTAATACATCATTTTCTCATTTATTTTCTTGTATTAATGGACCCGAATACTAGATGCAATATTATCTTATCATGCACATATTGTTGACACCACAAGTCCTGAAGTTCATAAGTCCTGAAGTTCATGATTCAGCAAGTGCATAAAGCCACACGAATGAGATTCTAAAGGGCAAATATGATGGTACTACTACATGACGCAGATTATCATCACCCATTTAGTAATCATGCGAGAAACACAGTGTCAAAGTATATCATAGAAATAGAGTGACTCCGCTTATCAAATGAATTATGCTCAGCTCAACTCAGCAGGCGCGACCTCAATATCCGACCAGCTACAAAAATAGGCCATAAACTTCCATACCTCATGGATATAATGACAATTTCAGAAAAATATAGCAGGCCTAATAACTCATCAAACCTAAGAGTCTACTTAAATCTAGTTCAGGAACTACATGAGCTCATCAAATTCCATTAATATTTTGCTAAATTCAATCGAGCTCAAACGACCAACTAGTTTATCGTAGCTCATACCTGGAAGTGCAGAAACAGTCTTCAAAGCTTTTCTTTTTTCTCTATCATCAAACAACTCCAATTTCAACACAAGCTTCTGCAGTATTTTAGTTCAAAGATCACATTTAACCATCCAAAAAACTTTGATCACATAACTCAATAAATCAGAACATGGTTAACTAAAAATACCATCTTTATTGTATATATGTTCAATACAGTCTCCAAAAATGTGATTAAAGTAACAAAACATTAACACTAATCGAAGTCTTAATAAGCTCCCACCCCACCTAAACAGAATAAGAGGGTCGGATAATAAACAGACTTATTCTAACAAGAACACTCTTAACGAACCGATTTGCGAGCCAACCGGTTGGCTAGTAGGCATAAGTGTAGCTAGTCATTCTAATATATTTCATTTTATCCAAGAATCGAATATGAATATTTTCTTATCGACATAATGTATAATCTTTGACATTGACACAATTACTTTAAAGTAGAAAAGTGTAATCAATCTGTAAATTATCATCGATCCAAGAATATAAAAGCAGCTTTTGCAAAGTAAGATTCTTAAAGTTGTTGAAAAAGTTGCAGAGAAGCAAAAGGACCATCTTGGTACTTTTAAGTTCCAATAGAAAGTACAAAAAGATAAATTAAATGAAATTATTACCTTCATTAGTATGGTCTTTTTACAGTGATGATGCAAGAAATGCAGGTGGGATTTGAGGAAAAAGCTAGAGATGTAGTAGAGTGAAGGAAAAAAAAGGAAATATTTGATGTTGATAAGATTCAAAATTGGACAAGTAAAGGAGAAAAAGGAGAATTGAGATATGAAATTGTGAGCATTAGAAAAACAAACCGACAATCAAAAGCATGAGTTCAGAATATAAACAGCAAATGCAGAATCAGAAGCCAATTTAGAAGACCTCCAATACTAATGGTCCCACTGGATCCCGATCGAAGACGCCAATTTAGATAAAATTTAGGCTAAATTTCATAAAGCCCGTGAATTATTGTCAAGTAATCAAATCAAGGACTGAACTTATGAGTTAGTCAATGTGCCCTTTAAACTTTTAAATCGGTTAGGTTGCTCCCTATATTATGAAAAAACTGGTTAGTTCGGGAAATTTTCACCATAAAATTGAAAGTTGTTGGGGTTCATGGTAGTGTGGGTACGGTTTGGTGGGAAGATGAAGGGAGGGGGGAAGACACATGGAGAATGTGACAAAGGGAGAATGTGGGGAGGGACTAGTTTATTTCAAAAGAGGTCTATAATATTTTTGTATATTATAAACTATTATCAAATACATATACTATTTTGAATTCCTATTTTACCCTGTATTAAAAACTATCAATTTTATGGCAAAAATTTCTAAACTGATCAGTTCATTATAGTTCAGGTGGCAAATTGACATATTTAAAGTTTAGGGGGCACATTGAATGACTCAGAAGTTCAGTCCCTTATTTGATCAGTTGACAATAGTTCATGGGGCATTGTGAAATTTAGCCTAAAATTTATGTATCATTTATTTCATTTGGAACCGAAAAAATTAATTTTCAAATTAATGTAGGTTAAAAGATTCATCATCATTTTCCATCAAATTCTTTATGGTGTATTTGGACTGGGGTGAATCAGAGGGAAGATAATTTTTTGAAATTAACTTATCGGGAGGGAATTCATGGGATTTTGGAAAAATATTTTTTATTGTTGTTTGTGTACCATAATTGTAAACTAGGAGAATCAGGAGGATTTGAGGAAAAATATAACTAAATATGTGATTCTCCTTCATTCTCCTCCGATTTAGAGTGGAGAAAATTTGAGGAAATCAGTGGTTGGATTATTGGTAACAAATTATCTTACCTAGAAATCAGTTTTGTTCCCAAACACAAAAAATTGTTAAATTCCCTCGGTTCCCCTGATTCCCATTTAATTTGCAAACAAAACCAATATAAATGGGATAATTTAAGATATTTCTTATATTTGTTTTTTGAGGGGAATCAGTAGTAACGGGGTGAATTAGCTTTTTGGTTCTTATTTTAAGATATTTTTTATATTTATTTTTTGTTAAATATATTTATGTTTTGCTAATGTTTTTATTTTAATCACATTTAATTTGCAAACAAAATCAATATAAACGGGATGTTTTGTATAGAAAAAAGGAAAAAAGATATAAATGTCAGTTTAGTGGTCTATAATTTCATAATAACATTTTTAAAGTTATTAATTCTCTTATTCACATAGTAAAGGTAATTGTATCACGAGAATTGTAATATTTTGACTTACATTGACCTGACTTAGGTTAACTTTAATGGTGCGTTTGGATTGGGGTAAATCTAGGTGATCATTCACCTTGTTTGAAACCAAAAATAAATAAAAATCAAGGTTAATGTAGTTGAATCTAGGTTAACACATTCACCTCCATTCCCCTTCAAATTATTCATCCCAAATCGGTGGATAATGCTAAGTTAACGAATTAATAGTTTTAGTTATTATTATTTTAGACTAAAAGACCCAATAAAATTATTTTCTTTTATCAAAATTATCTCTCCAAACAACATGCTTCTATTAAATAAAAGCTCAAAAAAAAGAAAAACACACAACACCAGCCACTCATGGTTGCCGTAATTTTTTTCTTTTCACATCTATTCTTTCTTTTTCCTTTAGTTATTTGTTTCCAATTTGGCATTTGTAGAAATTTTCTTATTAAGTTCACTTTATCATCGCTCACAAGTCACAATCGAATATGGATTTGAATTATACACCTATTCTTCTTAATTTGTACTGACTAACGTGATACTGTTTGTTTTCACAATTATTAATAATTGTGATAAGTAATGTCCATTATAAGAGTGTACTATTTTAGTGATGGGCAGTTTGGTATATATGCCGTTTATTAATATGTTATTTGTGCGTTGACAAATTGTTGAACATATTTATATTTTTTTATGAAAGATTATTTATATGTTTCTTATATTTATTATTGTTGGAAATGGTTTGCTAATGTTTTTATTCTAATCACATCTAACTTGCAAACAAAACATCAATTTAAACCAGATATTTTATGTAAAAATAAGAGGAAATATTTAATTGTCACTTCAATCTTCTTATAATTTTAATCTAATATTTTTGTATATGGTTTCACCTAGTGAAGGATAATGACATCCAAACAGATTTTATAATAGTTTCACCTACATTCACCTACATTTCCCTACATTCCCCCAACCTAGGTTAATGATAAGAGTTTACCCTCACTTAGATTCACCCCAATCCAAACATACCATAAATGTTTACCTTCAATTAAATTCACCCAAATCCAAATGCACCCTAAATATAAACTCTTTTTCCTTATCTACAATAATATGGTGGTGTAACTTAATATAATGGCGAAATTAGTGGTATTTGGCCTATTTTCTCGAAATAGGCAGACACTAGACATGTATGGCCAATTTTCGGGCAACAAGACAGTGGTTTTTTCGGTATGAAATTTTGATTTTGTCCCCTAACTGATTTTTGTTTTTCATTACCTTTCAAATAGGGAGGCAGAATCATAACTAGTATTATTAATTATTAATTACACATCAAAATTCTACTGTTTTGGCGAGTGTAAAGATCAGCCAATTTACGATCCAACTCGGTCAGAAATTAGTTTCAGTCTTTCAATTTGAGATGATTCTATTAAATGGGCTTTTCGCACAACCCAACTAAGTCCAAGATCTGATTCATCTCTTTAGCTCTGCAAAAGATTTCATAATCATTTCCAAATCGAATCCAAAATCTAATCAAAATCTCTCTAAATCCATTTCTTCTCAAGGTATGTATTTCTACGTTTCAGATCATACTTTTCAGTATAAATATAAATATTTTTTGAAACCAATTTATTATTAAATTTAATTATCGATCTAATTTGAAGACTATAATTATGTAGAACAATTTTGCATTAATAATTTATTGAATTCATGTTTTTTGAAGTTTGATGAGAAAATTACGCTAGAAATTATTATTAATTTTGTTAAGAAAGTCATCGCTGGGAGATTTGAAGGTTGAGCTGAAGATTATAGGTGCGCGTTATATATAGTGTAGATTTTAGTTTGTACAAATAACTTAGGGTGTATACATATTAGTGACTTGGAAGATTGTGGGTATGGGTAGGTGATGTGTGTTAGAAAATGGTTATTGAGCTATCTAATTCCTGATCGATAAGTTTTTTTTTTGTCGAATAATTGGTTTTCGCAAGTACTATGCACTAAGAGTGTAGTTACCTCGTCTAAGATCTTTGGTCAGCACTCAGCATATTGATTATGCTTTCAGTTATGCTCGGTTCTTAATAGTATTGTTTGGTTTCATGATCTTTGAAATTCGATCTGATGCTCGATCTGATTTGTGTGAGAATCATAGTGGAGCATTTGAGTTTTTTGGAACCCAAGGCCGCTTATCTAGATTGCATACTTTGGAATTGTCTCCCTTACATAAAATGCATAATCTGTTTCGTTGTTTGAATATTTAGCTGTGAGGATTTAATGTTCAAATTGCGTGCTAGATCTATTTACTTGTATCAATCAAGTTCTGAAATGCATGCTGTCCTGTCAACTCACTGCCTACACTCGCGTCTGGGTGTGCTAATGTATGAACTTTGCATGTGAAATTCTATTCATCTTGTAAAAGAAAGTGGAATATGTCTTTCTGTACTTGGGCAGCCATGGTCATCTAGTTCTATAGTATTTACGCCCAAATAAGCGTTATTAGTTTCTAACTGTCTTCCCCTTTGTCAATTCATACTTTAGTACTTAATAACAGGGCATTAAGTTTGTCCTGAATTTGTGGCTATACTCCAAGGCTGCTAAGGAAATATGTCGGGCACTGAGGAAGTCAAAGTCCAAACTGATGTAAATGTTGCGGAGGATGCTGGGATATCCGCGCCCTCACCGCAGCAGGAAGTTCTGTTCTGATCAAAGAAGTTCCTTTTTTTCTTCTTTTAAGCATCTAGCTGTATTTTTATGAAAATATTGCATAATGTTTTCTCCAGGAGGCGGTTGTAAAGAGTAAGTATGGGGGAATTATTCCTAAGAAACCACCACTTATCTCCAAGGTACTTCGATTTGTTAGTTCATCAGTTGTGTCATTGTCATTGACATTTGAATAACACGTGGGTTGTTTCATTTCTTTTCATATGAAACATGTTTTATGATAATTTCAGGATCATGAGCGTGCTTATTTTGATTCTGCTGACTGGGCACTGGGGAAGGTACTGGCTTAATCTATCCAGTTCAATGGAATCGGTCTTTAACTTCAAATTACCATTCTCAACGTACTAACATTTTCTTGTGTGAACTTATTAGCAAGGGGCAGGGAAGCCCAAAGGACCACTCGAGGCACTCCGGCCAAAATTACAGGTAATCAGATAGGATTTAGCAAGTTATTGCCTATACCTATAAGCACCACAAAAAGCCAGTGCCAAGTGCATAAAACAAAGAGAACATTTCATTAGGACTTTGATATGTAATATCTAGACTCCTGTGGCTTATCTGTAGGAAAAGATAACTGGAAATTAGAAGTGACACATGTCCTCAACTTATATATGAAGTTTATAGCATGATGTTTTGATCTTATATGAGGCATATATAGTTTCTCTTGAGTCTTGAAAATTGTTCAAAGACTGAACAGGCTGAACTAGTATATCCATGGCTTTGAGCACATTGTATTGAATTGTTATACTGTCAACTGTTGTATTGAGATGTCTTATGTTAGTAGGTTACCTTCATTTTTGGTTTAGCAATTACTTACTCAATGATTTTTGCTTCTTAATTTCTACTCCTTTTGCAGCCAACACAACAGCAAACTCGTTACCGCAAATCTCCTTGTGCCCCTTCTGGCGAAGGTATAACTATTCATTACTTGTTTCACTTATTTGCCTTGCTATTACAGTACCTCCTTCTCTATATTTGAATGACCCACCTTGACGTCTCATATGAGTAAACCAATAGAGGGTGCTGAATTTGTGATGCTACATGGCTACATTAGTTTAAGTGGGAAATGTGACAAACTTTTGTTAGAAATTAATAAAGGTCATTATTCTTGCACAAAACTTTTTAGAAAGTAGACCACTGAAATTAAATTTGTGAAAATGTATTTCATTACTGCAACTTGTTACAACTTTTAATCCAAGTGTTGATGGAATCTGTTGATAAATTGTAGGATATATAGTTTGGTAGATGATAAGAGTCGACCATTCTGCTGATTTATTCCTTGAGTACATAATTGTTTTCCTTTGTTTATATCTGTTTTTTTTCAAATGTCAATACAACCATTTTGGGCAGTATTTTAATGCTAATTTTCGATTCTTCTTTTCGTTTCTTTCTTCATACAGAGGGAGGTAATGCCTCTCAGGATGATGGGAGTAATAATGAATGAAGAAGCAGATGCTGTTCATTGTATCTCGGTGAAGGTTCATTGTTGTTTCACATCTAATACTTGAGATAGTTTCTCTTGGACAATAAGACTTTAAAGAGTTATTGATGTATGAGAAAAAAATCAAATTGACAATAATATATTACTTGTGCCATTTGAACTTTCCGGATCTGACATCATGATGTTGCTCGTGATGCAAGATTTTCTACATTGCCATCTATATAATGAACGGTAGGAACTAGGTTCATTGTTGTTTCATATTGGAGAAACTTATTTAAGAAATCATTTTACACGAGTTCTTGGATTGCTATATTTTCCAGAATATAGATTGATGTTTCCCTTCAAATTCTCTATTCGGTTTCCCTTTAAATTCCATTGATTTGAGCTGCTGATAAACTTGCTTCATCTTGAACTAGCCTAGTAATCCCTTTAAATTGACTGGCTTGCTATTAGAACTTAGAAGTGTATGAAATATCCCCATCAACATTGTCATTAACGGTTGATGTGTTTTGTTCGATTGGCATAAGGGGCTTTGTATGGTAGAAAATGGTAAGGTTCTTTGGTTGTGAATTAGTAGAGGAGACTAGTAAAAGACATGCTATAGTACAAGAAACCATGAGTGAATAACAAGCCATGGAAAACAGTTGACCTTAATGATGAATTGAGGTGTGCCTTCAAGCTTACCGAACCCAGGATTCTCCTGTGGTATTTTTGGTAAGAAAGTGTAATTTTCCCCATATGGGTTGGAAATTTTTCGCTAGACGACTTATAAATAGAGGTGTGTTCTAGTAGCAATTATGTTAAAGAGAAGAGACAGGTTATAAATCGAAGAATGTGTCCTCATTACGGTCTTGAAGCGAGAGAATTAATGAGATACGAAATTAGAAGCATGAATTGTATTCACTTTAATCACCTTACTGTAAGGCTATGCTTCCGGGACAAGATTCTCCTACACTTTACATGTATGTAAGGTCTTAGTGTAGATTTATTATCCACGTGTAGGTGATCCTTATGTACAACGGAGTATCATTTTGTTTTAATTTTTGCATAATGTAAGAATTTCTCTTAACTAAAATTTTGTCCACACAAATTAACATAAAAACACCCATTAAATTAATTATGTTTGGATACGCGTGTGATATTTAATTGATGAAAATATTTTGTCCACACAAAATAACATAAAAGCACCCATTAAATTAGAAAAAAATTTGTGTATATAATTATGTTTGGATACACGTGTGATATTTGATTAATGAAAATATGTGAGAAATCTACTAAAATGTTCTTCAAAAAGTGGGTTGAGGTTGTTTTTTGATCCTCGAAAGTTTAACAGTTTCAAATTATCTTCGAATTAAATAAAAGTTGTAATTTAGTCCAAAAATTGATGAATCCATTAAAATTGTTGTATATACAAAGTTATATCTTGAATATATCATTGACATGTTATAAATGGAGATAACATATTGAATTGTAATAATCACTTGATTAATTAAAAATGAAGATGAAGTGAAATAAGTATATGATAGTTCCTAATTCATATAAAACCAAAACTCTTAAAAATATAAATTAATATTTTTATATACTCATAAAATTATCTAAAAAATGATAACATGTGTTTTATTGTTAAATCGATCCAATCATTATTTTTGTGGGGTATGACGGGTATGGTAACGTCCAACCACATGCCCCCATAAATACCCAGTTACACGTGTACCCTCCCGATCTCTTTGTTCCTTTATGTCAAAAGTCGGTTAAATAACCACCACATATATAAACTACCCCCCTCTCTCTATATCCATTTTTCCACCATTTCTTCTCTTCTAGAATCCTCACAAATACTCCCAAATCAAAAACCCTAATCATATAAAACCATATTATATTTATTGAATCATCATAGTGTCGTTAATTTCTGCATTAAGCTTGTTAATATGGTGTCTGTTTACGCGAAGATGGATGGGTCGGGTTTGGCGGGCTTAAATCCGAGTGGTGGTGGAGTTGAGGATATGAATAAGAAGGTGAGGAAGCCGTATACGATTACCAAGTGTAGAGAGAGCTGGACTGAGCTTGAGCATGACAAGTTTCTTGAAGCTCTTCAATTGTAAGCCTATTCAATTTTACTTTTATTATAACTCTGTTTGCTTGCTCAATATAGTGTTAATCGAATAGCCTAGTGGAAAAGGCTCTTACCAAAAGTTCCTGGGTTCAAAACTCACCCTGGGTTTGAAACTCACGTCATCGTTAAATTAAAAAAAAATAAAAAAATTTAGATATAAGTGATTATTTAGGCTACGAGGAATTGTTTGTTGTTTTAAAGGAAAGCGATACTTTTCAGAATCCTTACACTTTTGCGATCGTGAAGTTTCAATTGTTGAATATCTAAATGTGGAGCTCTTATTTTATTTGTTTGTATGGTGTATGGTATTTTGTGAAAAAATATACTATTTTCAGCCTGATTTATTAATAACATGATAATTATGGTTCGAAGAAAAGTCATGTGTTAGTTAAGAGTAAGACTTCAAAGTCTGTTAATTTTGATATTGAAAGAACAAAATGGACATTCTAATAGGTTGGAGGTAATATATGTTAGTTTTTGCCACCAGTTGGATCTGTAGTGCTATATTTTAGTTAGAGGTGTGTTGAGTGTGTGAGCGTAAGGGTGAGATAAAGCTTGAATTTTATCTCTTGGTGCTATGGCAATGATGTTATATTTGGTACTATCGTTTGTCAATTGAGCTAAAATTTCGTCTTTTAGATTCTTTTGTGATACACTTATAGTGCTAGTGTTGCTTTTCGTGTGTAGAGGATCGGTTAGGGAGTCCAATAAAGATGAAGAACAAATTATTTACATATACTTGTTTTCCGTGGAAATTTTTGGTGGTTGGAATAGATGATTTATATTTTGACATCTAAGTCTCTGTAAGGTGGTAAAAAAAAAAGGAAGAAGGTTGTTTTTTGCTTTTGCCTTCACAATACTATCTGCATGTGGGATTGATACAGTTTAGCAGAGAGGTTCCCCTTCTATAGAACACTCCTTATCGTACCTAATATATGTGTGTGTGTGTGTGTGTGGGGGGGGTGTAGATTGTGTATGGTGTAAAGCTACTTTGCTAGTGAGAATGTTTGGAGCCCTTTTTTTTCAGTTCGAGGTGTAGCTCTCAACTTACGTTTGTATTAGAACTGCATCTCTCTTTTGGAAGATACCCTCTCTTTTGCCTTTCAAACTTTCAGGAGTCACGTGCAGACGTGCTAAGGCGCAATTTTGTTATTCTGAATGATACCATGAAAAATCCAATTTTATATTCCCTTATAATTGGCATTTCTTTATCTTTTTAGTTTGTACCTCGTATTAAATTAATTCAGATTCGATGACAACTCTGTCGTATGTTTACTGTTTATCCCATGCAGATACAACAACTATTCTAGACATAAACTGTTCGATGTCTTCAATAAAATACTTAGCTCTGCTCTTCTATGTCCTCCTAATTATTGCAGTATAGCTAATCTGGTTTTAGGTATACTCGCAGTGGAGAAAACCTTCAAAGGATGCTTCGGCAGCTCTGTACTTTTTTCTTAATATCTTAATGATCTCAGATGAAATCAGGAAACCTGTCTTTTTCGTAATTTGAACTTTTGTGCCTGGAGGATTGGATACAGTTCTTGTACATATCATATATAGAGAAATGTATGGATGTAAAAAAAATCTCTTGTTGCTTCAGATTTACAGTTTACTTGTATGATCTATAAGTATAGTTTAACACTTAGCATATTGCAAGTCTTTGAAATAAGTACGCCTTGGCTTTTGAGGCGTCTTTATGTTACTTGATTTTCAGTTGTTAACCTTGAAGTTCTCTTTTCAGGTTTGATCGCGACTGGAAGAAGATAGAAGCATTTATTGGGTCAAAGTCAGTAATACAGGTAATGGCAAATATATTTAATGACACTTTCTCAAAAGATTCTACCACTCACAAGTTTCAGTTTATAGTAATGATGCCTACGACATTTATGTGGGGGTGAAAAATAAAGATGTTATTTATATTCATCAATGTTAAGGAGAACATTTTGCAGATTCGTAGCCATGCACAAAAGTACTTTCTGAAGGTCCAGAAAAGTGGAGCAAAAGAACATGTACCTCCTCCAAGGCCAAAGAGGAAAGCATCCCATCCGTATCCACAAAAGGCCCCAAGAGCTGGTTGGTGCCCATTCACTTCCCTTAGGATTTCATTGCATTTATATTATTTCTTAATTCTAATAGCTAGCAATCTTTCTGTTAACACTGGTCTCTCAAGACACTGCTTTGCCTCAACCTTCTTCACTTGCTAAGCTGCCTCATTGCTTGTCAGTGCCACTGAAATCAAATTTTCCGTCAAATTCTATGTGGACATACAACACTGCTCCAGCTGTGAATATGTTACACGGGTCAAAAGGTTAGTCCCCTTAACCAATTTATGTTTGCACTTTCAACTGACGAAAGGTTGAATGCCTCAGACAAGACCCTAACTTCCCTAAGTTTCTTACTTTTGGTTCCCTCCAGAAAATATTTTGGTATCCGGTGCTGCTATGACTAGCAGTAGCAGCAATGGCTTTGATCCTAAACTTTGTCCAAGTGGTGAAGGAAGTTTCCAAAGGAAAGCTCATCTAGAAAAGTTAACTAGGGGTGAGTTTGTTTAAGTCTGAACTTTTTTCATCTGCAAATGATATTCTCGAGTGAAATATCCGGTGCTGCTATCTTGACCCTTCATTTTATTATCATCATTATTTTTTATGAATCTTCCCCTTATTAGAACCATGATGAGATTTTAGGATGCATTTTTAAGAACATTGTTTATATGTTAAACGTCAAGGACTTGTTTCATAAGCAACAAATTGGAAAAGATATAAAAGAAAAAGGAAGTAAGGATACCACGTTTAAAACTCTCTCAAATGGTTTTTGAATCCTCCATCTGAGGTGACACTGGATATCGCTTTCGTTGCCTCTATATTCTATCTTGAACAATTTTTTCTGATCTATTCTACATGCAGTTAATTAATTTTTATATGGTTGTATGTAGTTATTCCAGATTTTGCTCAGGTGTACAGCTTTCTTGGCAGTGTGTTCGATCCAGATGCTAGTGATCACTTAGAGAAACTGCAAAAAATGGACCCAGTAAATGTTGAGACGGTAAGAATTGGTAATAGCTACACAGCTATATGTTGTTAGGGTATGAAGTTAATTGATGAGGTCAGGTAGTGGATGGTGTGATGAGTGTGCTATCTCGCATAATCTTTGGCATATTAATTATAGAGTAAATCATTATGGTTTTTTATCTCCCACTCACCTGCTTCTTGTATTATGCAATGTGACATCCCTCTCCACAAAGAGCGCTGATTGTGGCAACTTGAAACCTATTCTACTAAATCATTTAGCTGATGATCTGTTAAACTTAAAAAAAAATTACGATGAGGAAATGAGCCTTATCCAAGCCCATAGGAAAATCCTCCAGGCTCTTTGAGAATTCATGAATGTACTTGCACTGACATCGTGCCAAAGACACTAGTGTGTTCGAAGCTGCAACCTTGTCAGATATTTTTAACCTGTCTTTATCAGTAGACCAACCACTTTGGGGTTATTTAGCTGGGCATTTAACTTATAATATGTGGCCTCATTTTACGTGTTGGTGTGATGTAACTTTTTTAATGTTTAAGGGGCAATTTTCCCCCCTCAATTTTTTGGGTGGGGTGATATGTTTTCTTTTGACAGTGCTCCAGTCATTTAAGATGCATTCTGGACACCCCATTTCATGCATCCTGAGCTTATACTTACATTGAATTTCTCATCTATATCCTTCTATAATATGTCTTCTATGATTAAATAAGAAGAAAAATAAATATGACACAAAATGCATTATTACTTATGATTTTTTTTGTACAACATTGTTTTTTATTGATTGAATATCCTTGGGGTTTTCTTTTCCAGGTGCTTGCATTGATGAAGAACCTTTCGGTTAATCTAACCAGTCCCGAGTTTGAGGGTCATGTAAGTTACTTCAACCATTTCTATGTTGTGCCTGTCCTCATGTAGAGGAATTCAGAAGGATTCTGAAGTACCCTTATAATGGCACTTTATGCCATACAACCTTCCCAAATAATCGTTCGAGTAATCCTGAACTTTTAAATATTTAAATGTCCAGCATTCCATGTTACAGTAAATATATGTGTCCATAAAAAGTCAAAAAATATGTTTCTATGTTCACTTTTTCAATTTAATGTCCTCGCCAACCTACTAGCACATTTTTAGGAGAACATACCGTATGTGATTGTTCCTAGCACAGTGCTTAGAGAGGGTTTTGAATTTCTTCGACGTCACCTTGAATCGTGCAGGGGTTAAAGTAGGTCATCTGTGTTTCCGAAGCAGAATGCAGATTTGATAATCCGTTGCCCTAATACTAAGTTGGAACCCGTCACTTACATATGAAAGGCATAAGAATTTAATCTTGAGTGTACAAGTGAACATTTAGGTTCCTCAGATGGGAGAGTTCATTATTTGATCCCTAGGTTTTGGTTTTCTTTTCCTCGTTGATTCAGCAACAGGTCATTGATTCAGTAACATGATCATTTGAAGCTTCATGTTTCACGTTTCTTAATTTTGTTTTCATGTTGCGCTTCCTACAGAGACGGCTAATTGCTTCATATAGTTCTGCTGGCCGAGGAGAACAAATAGTTGCAGCGTCAAGACATCTTCAGGCTGTTTGAACAGGCGATATCTATGTATTGGCCTGTACTGATGACCTGAACCTGAGCTTTTCGCTTTGAAAAAAGTGCTCCACATTTTATACCTGGTTCCAATGTGATGCGACGAGCACATGATTGAGTTGTGGGTTTAATTCCGCTTCTGTTGCTTGATGCACATGTGATCAAATGGATCGAACTGTGTAATATATATATGAAGTAACATGTAGGTTAGGTGGTGTTGGGGGGTGAGGGTCTGTTCGCTTCCGGAGTAACATACTTCATGTGTTTTGTGGTATTGTAATGTAAATAAATGATGATGGTAGAGAGAAATTGTCGGTGATGTCGTGCGACTTTTCTTTCTTTGTCAGTGAGGCTCGGTTAACGGGCGCTAACAATAAAAGAGAGCGGATGTAAAAGAGGACTTGAACCCGGGTCTCTCGGGTGAGAGCCGAGTATCCTAACCAACTAGACTACAACGGATTAGATGTTAGGGTGCCCCCCTTGTCGAAACAAACTCGAAGTCTCCAAGGCGAGTCTAAAGGCCATAGAATGATCTTTGAAGGCTACTATGCATATACATCCTTACTTGTAATAGAATTTGGGGTAGATTCTTTCTGATTAATCGTCCCCTTTTTTTTTTTTTTTAAGAACATTCAAACATTAATAGTTTATCATAAGCCACTTCAATAGTTGGAGACTCTTCTGAAACAACATTAAACATGACATAAAGTAAATGTAATTTATTATTGCAAATTATATTTGAGTCGTCAAGTGTCAGGACTAATCATATATTCTCAAGATTTTAATATAAAATTTCAACTCATGAATAATTTTTGCTTGTGCACATGTGTTAAGTAAATACCTAAACAACTTACTATGGTACTTGAAAATGACAAAAAGTAACCCAATGAATAACGGATTTTCATGAACATACGAGAAAATTACCGTGGTTGGTGTCACGGAAAATTCTCATCAGTCACCTTTGGCCCTTGATAACAACACTGCATATAAGCCACAAAGCTTCCTTATTATAATAAATTCCCGTTCCAATTTTAGCTGTGTGGTTATACAAGCATTGATATCTTTGTGTATGAGTTGAACGAAGAAGTTTGTTATTTATCGTAGACACAACATATGGCTTTGGTGCCTTTCGCATCCATCTTTCAAACACAATAAACTTTTGGAATTCGCAAGAAATCGACAAAAACATTTGACATATTCAAGTTCAATGTCAAGCGTAACTATTTCTTATTCAACCAAAATCTTATCTACAGAATTATCTTGTTCCCAACTGGATAAGAATCAATTTACATTTTTCATTGAAAACACACATAGTTTCCTAGTGCACGAATAACCAGTCAAATATACATAGCATCAACAACACTATAATGGTAATCCATCCAATCCAAAAAAAGTGTCGTTTGACTTTTTTTAAAATTAAACTTTGACCATCAATTACTAATTATTAATTATTCTAAAAAAATATAAAATTAATATAGCTGGATTCGTCTTTCCAAGTATTTTCATAATATAATTTTTTAATTTAAAAAAAAAAGAATAATTGAAGGTCAAACATTTATCTCGATATGTGATAAAGACATTTTTTTGGATGGAAGGTAATACTAAACACCATCAAAAGAATACGAAATATGAATATGTCATGGTATTGTATACAATTCTGATTTTCACATATAACATTGCTGGCACAATCCGTAATGAAACATCAAGCCATTAACGCTTCTCTAATCTCCATTTAACCCAAATCACCCACCTAATTACCATCCCCTATAAATAATTAACAATCAATAGTTATGACGCAATAAATACGTGTGCACTTTATCCGAAAGCAGCAGAAATGATATCATATCAAGCTATAGCAGTGATGAAGATGGCGAAGCCCTTTTCCATCAAATCCGATTATCCCACCGCTCCAGACCTCCCTGCCACCCCTCTCGCCGGCGCCGCTTCCAACCGCCGTGATCTTGTTTTCGTCGTCAATCCAAAAGGTTTCATTCATGAATTCATTATGTGTCACATAGAGCTGAATCAAATGTTTTTATTTGTATATAGTCGATCTTAATTAGTAGGATAATTCTCTCTTAGGTTTTTTATTTATTCCGTTTAGTAGGATTGGTTCAGCGGGTAATGTTGTTGAACTTACTACTAAGTTCATAATAAAAAGATCGTCTGGTTTTGAATTGAATTATGATGGTTATCTTTTTAAATGTTGAAATAATATACATTTGATATGCCCTATAATATTTGGTGAAAAATATATCAAATAGTTGTTTAGTTTTAATTCAAATCGACTGTGGGAAATTTATTTATTAAGTTTGTTAATTTTCAACAACTGGACGATGTTCTTTGTGGAACTAGTATTTTTTTTTCAAAAAATTATTTCGTCGACTGTTACATAGGGTCTCCTTCAGAATGTTGTCACCGAATTTGAATTGGGACAGGTGCAAATGGAAGGACAGGCGAGCAATGGAAGAAGTTGATGCCTTCTTTGAGGTCTCGTCTTGGCAGTGAATGTAATGTGAGTTTGGTGGTTGGCTATGTTTTTCGTCTCTTGATATTTATACTCCCGCCATTGTGAAAAGATTGTCCACTTGTAATTTTGGTACCTTATGTATTTTTGATCATGTATATTGTATGATAACTGGTGAAATATAGCAAATGCTAGTAATTTTAAGGCAATTTACTGTTAGCATGATAATTTGGATTCAAATAAAGGTTATGTGTTGATTAATACTACAAACTCTTGTCAATTTTGACAATTGAACATCGAAATGTACAATCTTTAGGGATGGGCACATGGAGGGAGTATATTCATAGATTTACGTCCTTCTTTCCAAAATATTGTAAACCATTTCCCGATTTAATTTTCCTTTGATGCTTGCCTCAGTGTCTTGTGTCGATTGACTCGAGTTCCATTACATGGAAAGTGGTGGGAGAAGGAAAAATGTCTGATAATTAGAGTTTCTTTATTGAGTTCTTCAATGTTTCATGAAATTCTAAATTGTTTAGACAGTATCTGTTAACAATAATGTGATTTACAATTTCATTTGTTTTGGAAGGTATGATAATTTCTCTTTGTTTAACAGATATACGAGTCACTAACTTCAGGTCCTTCCCATGCAATCGGTATTACAAGAGAGGTAATGATTAGTATATAAAGGTTCCTTGCATCATATTGCGTAACAAAGTCCCCTAACTAAATTTTTTTTCCAGGCTATCCGTGAGGGTGCCGATGCTGTAATTGCAGTTGGAGGTGATGGCACATTTCATGAGGTTTGTTTCCGTTACTTGCCAAGAAATTTACTGCATGTTTTTTTTTTTCAATATTACTTAAGAGTGCATCACATCCTTTTCACGGGTTACCTCATTAAAGTTATGGGGAGACATTACCTACATTGTGAGCAGTGTCGATAAAGGTGCTAATGGATCAAGAATTTAGTCATAAAATTGTATTACCGTCCGAAGTGGAGGGATACCATCTTAAGTTGTAGCATCATGGCTATCTCTGTTTTCTTCTGCTCCTACATCATGCATGGACACTAGCTTCCACAACAGCACTTCCCCTGATGCATATGTACTTACTATATGCCTTCCTTCAAAAGATGACAAATGCAAGTCGTAGTGTCCTAAGCACACCTGCAGACATTTGACTTCCAAAACATGACAGGTTGTAAATGGATTTTTCTGTGGTGGAAAAGCAATAGTTGGTCATCATGAGAAGCTCAGCCGTACTGCTCTTGGTGTAAGTGATCATCATTGTTAATATATTATTTTCATTGATATACTTCAAAATTTAAGGTCGTATGTTACAGCACCGATTTTATTGCTTGCTTTGATTTGTTTAAGCCAGAGATGATATCTTGATCATTTGCTACAGCTGATTCCCTTAGGGACAGGTTCCGACTTTGCCAGAACTATGGGTTGGTCAGTTATCTTCCTATAGATTCATTTAGCCTATTTGCAAACAATACTAGTGGCTTAGCACTCTTCTTAATATAAGCTAGAGCATATTCTACTATTTAAGAAAATTCATGAATAGGCCATAGCATCTAATGACTTGTGTCTTTTTTTGTTGGAACAGGAAAAACGATCCACATGATGCCATTGAACGCATTGCTAAAGGTGATGAACAAGACATCTATCTATAGCATATACTTTTTGCCTTTTAAACATTACGGAGTCATGTATGATTTTTTTTTCCATCGAAATGGTTTGATAAAGGTTTCTTGTAGGATTTAGGTCTCGCATTGATGTTGGAGTTATTAATGGAGCAGAACCGCACTATTTCATAAATGTTGCTGATATACACCTGTAAGGACATTTTCTCAGCGAGAGCATGGATTTTGATTTGAAGAGCTTTTTATTGATAACATATATTATGACTTTATCCAGAAGTGCTAAGGCTGGTTACTATGCATCACGATACAAGAGGTTCGGAAACCTGTGTTATGTTATTGGTGCTTTGCAAGCATTCTTTGGGCATCACAACCAGGATCTTAGAGTAAAGGTTTGACTTCTTGATCTATGCTTCTAATGGAGCACTTTTTTTCTTCATCACTAACTGCTTATACTTATTATGCCTATTTATTGATTTAAATTTTAGGTCGATGAGGGGGAGTGGGAACTATATCCCCAAGTTACAGCTCTTTGCATAGGAAATGCAAAGTATTTTGGAGGTGGTATGAAGATCACACCAAATGCCCACCCGACTAGTGGAACGTTTGAGGTGAAGTTTCTCATTAACTAATAGTTTCCTTTCTAGAGAATCATGGCAGCACAACGTTTGCAATTGTTTATATGCAGGTCGTAACTCTACAGGACTTCAAATGGTATGACTTTGTTTTCAAGTTGCATAAGCTTTACAACGGGACACACTTGTCGGTCAAAAATGTAAGCTCGAGAAGGTAATTTTTCTGAGCATTTTTTCGTCTAAGGTAATTTTTCTGAGCTATGTTCTCCTAAGCACTTTCATCATGTTCTTTGTGATCAATCTTTTGATGGATGGGTGTTGAGTGGTGGTTAGATTTATGGTTCATGTTTGTTGACAAAATCTGTTATTTCTTCGGTATTCATGTAAACGAACGTGTCTCCTCACTCTTTGGTCACTTTCCTTGTTCCCTAGAAAAATTGGTGACCTTCATGTCAAAATGGTTAGTTCTTAACACTGATGTTAAAATATCATTCTCATTTTCGTTACTTTGGTCAATTCTCTATCTTTCCCTAATGGATGTCTTACTGTAACTTAAGAAAATATCAATGCCCAAATTTACTTGGCTATCCACTTTAACTAGTCTTCTATATAATCTATTGCACATGATAACTTTTGACGCTTTTTTTTACTTTTCTTTTTAGTGTGCATTCCATTGAAGTGGAGCAGATTGCAAACGATGGCAGCATTTATGTCCAGTCTGATGGAGAACATTTGGGTTTTCTTCCAAGAAAATTTTGTATCCTTCCCGGAGCCATTGACGTAATATGCTGACGTGAAAAATGGATAGTCGAAAGGAGAAGCTGTGAAAACTTTGGCCGGATAACGTTTGGATTGTACGGTTCATTAAACCATGGTGGGGATTAAGTTTGAGGCTTCTTATAAGGCGCAGTCTAGCTTCTATACCATCTTATCTACTTTTTCGTAGTTGAAGAAATATGTGTATCTGAAATTCTAAGTGTTGAGTACATTCATTTAGTACTTTATTTCCCCCTTTTCTAGGAAAAATGTTTCCAAGATTTGAAGAAGAAAAGAGCTTATGTTACAAAGATCTTATCAATGGATATAACCCTTTTGGTACGAATAGTTTATCGGTCTGGTCTGGGAAACTAGAGCGATACATGCAATTACATCATCATATTTTTTGTTGCTTAATTCACTTATATTCTCTTAATGAATATTCATGTTTTTTTATATATATTTCAAATTATAAAATGAATACCCTAAATTAGAATCATGGGTCGCTTGATCACCATTAATCATTACTAATATATTATACAAAGTATATATCATACAGATGTAAACACCATGTCTGAAGTCCAAACACATTAAACAAAAACAAATTTATACAAAAGCAACAAGACATATAAACCACACAAGCATGAGAGATTTGGGGAAGTAACACCCCCTTCAACAAAAAATTAATTTCCGTCACCCATTAACTTTTTTTGCTAAACGATCACCCTCTTCTCTTGAAAAGACTAAAATGTCCCTTAAAGTTCTTCCTCCTCAAACACCACCACCATCATCCTATCCCTATTGTCGTTGTCCCCACCATGTAACCACCACTGTGGAACCCCCTTGATCCCCACTTCACCCCCCCCCCCCCCCCCCAAATTCTTTTTGCCAAAATTAAAATTGATAGTGGTGTGGGGGTGATTTCTGTTGGTGGGGGTGAGGTCCGAGATAGGAGGTAACAGGGTAGGTAGGGGGAGTGGTGGTCGCCGAGGTAGGGGTGAAGGGGAGGTGGTGGGGGGCATACGAGAGGTTTTAATTCAAGGGACATTTTAGTCTTCGCGGAAAACGAGGATGATAGTTTAGTGGAAAAAAATCAAAGGTTGGTAGAAATTGATATTTTTGTGAAGGGGTGCTATTTTCTCCAAATTTCTCACACAAACATAACACAAATTTTTAACCAACTACAGTAATGGATTTCATAGGATATTTCTACACTAATGTATGCTTACAAAGTAGTTATCTACTTATCTTCAAAAGGATCACCTTACAGTTGGTCCCTCAGCATGGCTACTTTTTTGTACGGGGATATACGAGTCGCTACCAACTCGAAGATTTCCAAGCAAAGCATTTCTTCCAGTGAGAATAATTTGGAAGAAACCGTCCACTTCCTTTGCGAGCAGATCTAGTCCCTGTGAAAGGATGTCAGCGCTCTCTCTTAGACCCGTAATCGAACTTCGCGTTGCTTCGGTATCATCCCCTATTAGTGTAAGAGGATATAGCTTCATAACACTTGTATCAACCAGATCACACTCCTTCAATAATGTTACCTTGCCACTAGATTGAACATTTCTAATCCGACCGTGCACAATGGCCTGCAAGTTGGTAAACGTTTCTGCCCACAGGTATGTTTCAGGCGCCTTCAAATCAGACAGCTTGTCTGCAGAACGAGAGAATGCAGCACCTAACACACCACAGATAAAAACTGTAATCAATCTAACTCCATACATTGCACGCATCAGAACCTTTCCCTTTGAGGAATTCTTCATTTTAGGGAGGTCCAAGTTATCAATGAGATTATCCAGGATGCTAGAACATTTCTCAAGCTTTGCATTCTTAGAACTAACATGCTGCTTCCATCCATCAAGTGACAATCTCGCTTTCGAAAACTGCACCATGGTAGAACAATCCATGCTATGCAAGGAACATTGGAGGAAGAGGTGACCATGGTTGAGCCGAGAAATCTCAGAACTGAATGCAATGCAAACATCCAACAACTTAACGCTATTGTCCAAGTATATATCAATCCACTTATCATCCCAATTACTTAAAGGGAGTTCAAGTGAAGTAATAAGAGATTTGACATCAGTATGAATAGCAGAAAGAGATTTCAGAGCAGAAACCATCCAAGACAAGCTTAGAATGTCTTCCATATCCTTAGGCTTCAGAGTATCAAGCCTCTCCGACATCGTCGCCTCAAAAGAATGTAATATAGAAAGAAGTTCCGGAGAAAGGTTAGAACTTTTGGGTAGAATCATCCGGAAGGGATTTCCAAAGGGGATAAATGGCCTCTGCGGATCTTGTGGTTGACTCATTATTTGAATCTAACTAAACCAAGATACAAAGCAAAAGCATATGACAAAGTATCGATAAATTAGCACAGAATCAACACCAACGAATCAGTCATCAATACAATATACACAAGAAATTATGTAAACCTAGAGGGCAAATTATGCATTGTGTAAATTACTTCAACATCCAACTCAAGAGCTAACGTATTATAAATATAATGTGCTGCACCCATCATTTTCCTAATTTTACTCGCGAAGTCTTAGCAAAAAAACATAGTAGTTCACATATTTGATGCAAGCTCTAATAAGCAAAGATCTACTGCACCTCAAATAATATCACACTAAACTTCAATAATAAATATAGCAAATTCAGATACTGAACAATTAGAGGCAAATACAAATGACATTTCACCAACTTTTTTATTAGTGAAAAATTTTCATGCCCAAATCCCTTCCATAAAACACATAATCATTTTGAATATTGGCTCTCATCACTAAGGACTCGCACCGAGACCTCGTCATTGGTTACATAAACACATACTCATAAAAATTAAGCATATATGTACAAATATACACAAAAAAGAACCATGCTATACAAAAGATTATACCTTTATACCACAAATATACAATCAATTCAAGATATGACCTAAGATTTAGAATCTAAATTCATTTCCACTCACCAATTATAACTAACATATGAAAAGTAATTATAAAAACTCACCAATTTGTTTAAATCTTCAAACAAGTTTCTTATTATCGAAGTCAAAGGCCAAAATTATCAACTGATTGCAAGAAACTCCAGTACAAATGAGAAGTCAAATACTAATTAATAATCTATGAAACCCAATTACTTGTACATATATATATGATGGAAATCACAAAAGCTGAACAAATAAAGAGATAAAGTGTGTGAATATAAAGTATAAAGCCATAACCCTTACCTGAAATAGGTACTTTTGTCTGAAAAGAAATCAAGAAACGTGTAAGAAAGTTTTGATAAAGACTCCTTCGGACAAACGGCTAAATGTATTGTTGGGGATAGCTAATAGGATTTTAACGAGCCTAAACTGAACCAAAGTTTTGATAGAGTTTGATTCAAATAACTCAAATGCATACCAATATAGTACTGGCTATCACTTTTTCATAATTCTAAGAAAAAAAATGATGTCGTATGATCTCCCCACCTTGCATTGAGTCATCACGAATCAAAGGGTAATCTCTTTTAAAAAAAAAAAATAGTAGGATGTGTTTTATAGAATTGAGGGACTTGAGTTGACTTATTTACTATTCCAATACAATATTTTGTCCCTTGTATGAATTGAACTCATGTCGTATAAAGAGGCTAGGTTGCTAGCATTTTAACATTCAAGCTCTTTACCAACTCAACTTATATTTTGAGAGCTAAAAATATTACAAGTGACAAATAGATTTTTTCCCATAATTCTATAAGTGTGAAACTGTCACACTAACAGTCCATACGCACCCCTATCTTGGAGTACACGGATGAGGTAAATCTAGAAATGTGTCTTGCCTGATCAGCGGACTAAAGCTTGCATGTTAACCACTTCATTGACACAAAATTTGCTAGAGTCAAACGACTCGAATTGCGTGAAGAGACGAGACTGTTGATAATTGTTATTCAAATCCTAAAACATGTTAACTGCCACATTCAATGTTATTTTTTTGTTTAGTAAAAATAGACCAGGTTTTGCATATATCTTCATCAGTTTGAAAAGCATGAAAATAAAATCAATCACAAAAAAAGAGATAAAAGGGTATGAGATAAATCATGGATTCTTGATACCATATTTGGGGATGGATTATTTCCTACTCTATAATTTATCTTAATATTCATCAAGCATTTGATTTCAAGAAGTTGAGTTGCTCATTTTCTCCATCTCTGAGGGACATCTTCATGAAGGGGGAATATTTGGCAACCAAAATACCCATCTTTTTCCCACTTTCTATACCATCTAAAAGTGCAATCTGCCAACCTTGGAAGTTGGAAGAAAGTAAGCACAAACAACCTTGTAGACACCTACACTGATAAAATTCTCATTATGGTCTTAAGTTCTTGTTATCTACCATCAGTGGAACAAAAGATTGATCTCGAAGATCCCAGCGATCGAACAAGCAATTCAACGACTCCAGTGACTTGACCTACCCGACGCTCCTACAAAACAGCAGTCTCCACCTTTCCTGGTTCACTTGACCTACCCGACGCTCCTACAAAACAGCAGTCTCCACCTTTCCTGGTTCACGCAGTAATACAGAATAGTCCATACAGATTATTCTTAGAAAATAGTGAAATGAAAATCATAGATGTTATGTTAGCAAAGTTCAGACCATTAGTACATAAATGAAGCTCTCTGCTATCAGATTCGCATGGTAAAATAGAAAATGACATAGCAACTGCAAATCTGCAATGAGCAGCACAACTCTAAGGATTACAAAGTAAGAAGGGCTTGAATCTGTTGCAATATGATAAAAAGGAAACTGAAGACAACATCTTCAAACTCGAGATTGGATCTTAATCTGCTGAAAGTCCTCCAATGCATAAAAAGACGGCAATGGTTCAATTGAATAATGACCCACCTAAATCTTGGATTACACCATTCTCCTCCATGTCCAAAAACAGAAGTCATGCATAACAGTAATCACGTGAAGTTTCAGCTATGGCGGGCAGTCTGAAGATGGCTCTGAGACATGAAGGTCGAGCTCTCAGCAAGGAACTTAACAAACTCTTGTTTTTTCGAATCAAAGATGCATTTTGTCCGGTTCCATAGTTCTTGCTCTCTCCTCAGATCATCGTCAAGTCTTTCCTTTTTCCAATTCATCTCCTTTATCTGGTTTTCAATCTCAAAATAGCTCTCAGGAAGATTTACTTTTTTCAAGTTTTTGGGAAATGACACATCCACATTTTCCCTGTTACCAAGGGAGAATATACCGCTACGTTTCATCATCCCACCATCCAGTGATACAGCTCCATTGTTGATTAATGGAATAGCCTTTAACATGTCTTCCCTTGTTCTGTAAACCTGCAGACTTGAGAAGAGATTGTAGAAGAGTGTTTCTCTGAGTCCATGGCCAGTACTTGTGACACAGAACAATTTCGCATTGTCAAGAGAGATCATATTCACAGCAAAACCAATAAAGCCAGGTGGTGTTTCACCATTGGGCAATTTCGGGATTCTTAGATCAAGCCTTCTCTGAGGATCATCCGCTATAAAATTCCCTGTGAATGGACGTAAATGTTCAAGGCAAATAACAAGATATCGATTATCCAACTGCCTCCCAATTGATGCTCCAAGTCCATGTAAACCACTACTTTTTATAATCAATCCGTCTTTATCATATGTTTCCAGAACTTTAACCCCACCCACTGTCTTGCAAACAAGACCTAACATCGTTTCTAGACCCAAGAACTCGGCCAGAAGCCAGCTAAGGTTATCATCATCTACACTACAAAGTGTAGCAACAGTTCCAATCACATCCTTAGTAACTGGAAGCTTGGAAACCTGATTTCCAAGATGTGCCAAAAGCTGGTGGAATATGGCAGCGGCAGACTTCTCGTGAGTCATAACATGTTCCACAACCTCATCCTCAGATCGATCATGAGGTAAATCCTCATTACCATCCATCAAAACATTTGACATGTGATATTTGCCAAGAGCAACATGCATGTCCAAAATAGTTTCATCCAACTTATTCATTTCACCTTTTAAAAACTTACAATTATCTTCGTGTTGCTTCACCTTAAGACCCATTGCTTGCAGTTCATTCTGAAGCTTCTTCGAAAGACAGACTGCCATCTCCGCCTGATGATTTGTTCCATTTTGCACTTCCTCCTTCGGAATAACCATCGGATAACTACCTTGAATTCTTGGAGAACTACCCTGAACCCTCGGAGAACTACCTTGACCCGTAGGAAGACTACCTTGAACCATCGCAAAACTACCTTGAACCATCGGAGTATTACCTTGAACCAACGGAAAACTACCTTGAACCATTGGGGTACTATTTGACTGATCCTTAAAAACCATCATACTCGGAGGAACTAAAGACTGATAGCCATCCTTTGACATCTTGCAACCTACGCTTTATCAAAAACCTAATACACCATGACAGTTCAAAAACAGAAAATTAGAATTTCATTCTCTTTTCGAAAAGGCAATAAATTAGATTCCAAGCCTGTGGAAAAACTAAACAATGTTGTAAACCATAGAACAAGTTACTATAACAGAACCAATCCATCCATCAAAAATTAATTCGTTGATTAGGCTAATCAATTTTTTAAATATCCAATTTTACATCAAATAATCTTATTTTTTACAATGTGCCAAAATTTAACTATACGAAGTAAACAATCTAACGATATGAATCTTTTGATATAAACTCCAAGCCAACAGACTTAGCTAGTAATATTGAATTATATATGGCAATTAAGGATAATCACTTTACATATTAAAAAAAGTAACATTTCCTCATAAATAATTCATTAGATCACTAAAACCGAAAATTAAATGGAAAATAAAAACTCAAATAACATAATTCATAAGCACTGGCGCAACGAGTGGAATTTGGAAAATGTTAATTTAAGTTTTGCTTAATTAATTGAAAAATGAAACAATTAAACCTGTGGTTTGGTGGCCGTTTGCTGCTGGGGATTCTCAAAAAACAAAGGGTTAAATTCCTTAAAAGAGTGTTTATATGATAATTCAATGAGAAGTGAGAAGTGAGAAACTGAGACGGCTTGTAGGCTATTGGACGGGCGTGCTATGATGGATCGATTAAATGTACATTATACAGTACCTGTTTACGAGTTTTTTCTTGCAACCTATTGCAACCTATTTTAAGGTGGGTTAATAAAATCTAACTTCATATCTGGACTGTTGGATCAAGATTAACTAAATAATTAAGTTCTATGCTATTATATGGGTACTTGTATGGACAGTTTTTCCTTTTGGTTAGTAAAACCTAACTCTATTGGTGTGTTTGGACCGGGGGGGGGGGGGGGTGAATCGGATGGAGGTGAATTTTTTAAAATTATCCTAAGGGGAAGGAAATTAGTGGGAATCAGGGAGAATATATTTTATTGTTGTTTGGGCACAATAATTATAAACTAGGAGAATTAGGAGAATGAAAGAAAAATATAATTAAAAATATGATTCTCCTTTATTCTCCTCCGATTTGGTGGGGAGAAAATTTGAGGAGAATTAGTGGTAATGGGGTGGATTAATCGTAACTAATTCTCCTACCTAGAATCCAATTTTAGTTCCCAAACACAAAAAATAATTAAATTCCCCTCGATTCCCTCTGATTCATCCCAATCCAAATGCACCATATATAAAGTTAGGCTCTAAGTACCCCAAAAAATTGAGATCATAAGGCCCCTAAAATATTGATAATGGTTCGAATGAGGGACTAGACTTCTGAATAGATCATTTTACCCCGTGGATAATGTTTAGATAAGTTTGTCTACTGTACAATTATTTTAGATTAGTTTGCCTATTTAACAATTATTTTAGATTAGTTTGATTTATGTCGTGATTTTTTATTAAGGGTAAAACGAGACTTTCACAAGTATTTTTCAATAGAATAACAAAAGAAATATACTACCAATTAGGTGTGTGGAGAGAATCGAAACCGAACAAAATTGAATTGACAACCACAACTAACTACCAAACACCTCCTACCCACCTCAAGCCCGTGCACAAATTCGACCCACCTCGTACTTATGGGGGAGGTAGGAGGTGGTTATAAGGGTAGGGCATTTTTGGACGTGGTGGTGGTTGATGGTTTTTGGTGGGGATGATGATGCTTTTTATGAGTTGAAGAAGAAAGATAAGGAATGAGATGAGAAGGTACGGTAGATTTTTGGGATATATGTTTTAGACTTTTCACGGAAGGGCTATTTAGGCAAAGAATAATAATATGTTGATAGAGATTAAAACTACAGGTTAACCAGTACTATTTAGTCAATTTTCTCTATTGAGGGACCTTTCGTTTTGTAGGTTGGTCAGCTACTCAACTCGATTATTCTTTTTCTTTTCTCGTGCTTATTTTGCGATAGTTTCAGTGCTCTACAAGGAATGGATATCCACCAAGATCGTACTAAATATGGGTAAGTAAGTTCCACTCGCAATATAGAACTCCCATTACGTAATGGCATTAAGAGACAAACATGATTGTAAATAAATATAACAAACACAATTCAATATCTTTTAAAATGTGAAGAGTAGTTATATGTAGTTTGAACTTAAGAGCTTAAGAAAATACTTGAGTAAGCATCTATTTTATCATTGGATCATCAAAAAATTTGAAATTTTTGTCTAAGTTTGTATTTATTGAGGTCCAATTTTATTCAAACAATATAATTTCATATATGCAATGTACATTATTATTTCACCAACTCCAAAAAATAATTGTTGTTTTATTTGCTCAATTTATGCTAAAAGAAATCATCAATATGCTCCTATTATTTCAACCATTTTCCCCCAAAATACTTGCATTGTTATGTGCTTTCAATTTATGTTCATTTTCATTTTGCTATGGCTCATTTTCTTTAATGAATATAGCTTCTGGTTTTTATTTTTTGTGTCTAGTTGAATGTTTGTTTTGCTTGTCATCTAATATCGTTTTTATAGTTTTTTGGCAATATATAAATATCAATATTGCTGGTGTTTTGGTTTATTATAGTTTATGCTTTACATGCATAGTATAACCATTGTTTTTAAAGTCTCATTCCTACTTACTTTATATATTAATTAATATTAATTTTATGCAATGCAATTTTTTATTTACTGTTATATTATAATAATTTGTCAGAATTTTTGGTTATTAGTTATTACATATATTGCAACTCATATCATTTTTTTGCAATAAAATTTATCCTACAATGTTATATTATTTTTGTCTCCATTATCGAGATGTTTTGGCTATTAATATTTTCATATATTGCAACTCTTATCGTGTTGTGACAATAATCTCATACACTAATGATATTTATTTTATGTAAAACCAAATTTGCTTTCTCTTTTGTTGTGCTATTGTTGAAATTTAAATTATGATGGTGATTTCTTGGCTTAATGGCAATATTTTGGTAAGAATTGATAATAGCTTGATTGTAAGGAGTAGTAATTGAAGGGAGATAAGAATGAAAACGTTAAATGTTTCCGGCTCATATTAGCATTCTAATTAAATAACCATTATTTTCTTTTATTTAAATTACTTATATAAATGTCTCTACTATCCTTCTTAAGCATGGTGCTTAAAGAATTGTTTAAGCTCATACGTCATACTCATTTATAGACTGGCCCTGGTTATTCAACTTCTAACAATTTTAACCACTACATACAAAAATGCATTGTAGAAATTCTGGTGTATATGCTTTGACCTTTGAAGTATCATTTTAAAATAAGGACTTTGTTTAGTAATACTGCAAACCAGTTTCCATGTACTCATTGTGTGGGTGAATTGCTGCAAAAGAGAGGTTATGATTACAAGATATTTGGCAACTTATAATCTTTTACTTTAAATATTCCAGTGAAGGGCAAAACACATGATAGAAATACTAGGCATGTTACAAATACTGCAAAAGAGATGTAAATGAAATTCTTTCCTCTTGATTTCTTCCTTGCAAGCTCATCAGTTTACACTACATTCTACCACCTCTTTCTCTGTACCACTCTCTACCGTCCAAATAATAATCGCACTTGAATCAAGACTGTAAAACACTGACCGACATTAAAGAGGTATAACATTATTATTTACAAATGGCAGGAAGCTGGTCCTCAGTGGTCGAAATATGTAAGCATTGCGCTCAATCGGTACTTCCAATGGATTTTGACATTCAGCACAATGGCGTGGAGGTAAGAAGATGACACTTGATCCCCTCAACATAGCTCACCAGAAAAATTCGGGATTAGAGATGTTTAAGCTGAGGTGATGTTTGTGTCCATCAAATGGATCACCAGGTAAATCATGCGCTCATGGTACAAATACATCGAACTCATTTCTCCTCAGAAAATGAACCTATTGAAAGCCTTTCTTCCAACACCTCGAGGAGATCATGATACTCAACAAACGTTTGATGTGACTGTACAGCAAAGATGAGAGGTCCCCGTTATTAGAAAAAGGTATGCTGTAGATACTGTTATACTGATATGTGTTTGGACCAGAAAATGGATGTTATAAATTACCTGTAGGGTAATGCTGTATGCATTCCACAGTCGCAAATCATGTTGGAATAGATCAAAAAGAACCTAATACAATTTCATTAAAAATATTAGTTTTGACAATAAAATGCCTAACACTAGAACAATGATATGAGATCATAATATTGTCGTATTCATGTTGCCCAACTTATTTGGAATCATGTAAGAACAAGTTGCAGTGTGAGATGACTGACAGCAAACTAAAAAATTGTTTCAATAACCTTCTAAACAGCATTAAGTAGTCAAATACTCTCAACAGATTATGAAAGAAACCACGGTTTATTCGACTTACGGGAGTCAAAAGATTTTTCTCTGGCTCTTAGATATAACGATATAAATCAAAATGGCTCACCACTCTACCTATGCTTCTGACTAATCTTTGCACTTCAACTTGGGTAAATCTGGGAACAACCTCCTCATATCAGAGGGGTAAGGCTGCATTCCGTCCTACTCCCCTTGCCCAACTTAGGAGGGTACCTCTTTCGCAAGGACGGAACCAGGGAGGGGGCTGTCACCCATCTAGATTTTTTGGAGATACAGATATATTATATTACATTCATATTAAATAGCAAAAGAACGAGGAGCGGAGCTGGTAAAGTTCCCTTGCCCTCAACACATTGACCAGGGTTGTATACTGTGGGGTATCATTTATAATGATCTCTCACTCTTCTTACATTTTCAGTTTCACTATTTATTTGTGCCCCCCATTTTTATTTTTTAGATTCCCCCCCCCCCCCCCCCCCCTTAAATTTCATCCTGGTTCCACCCCTGCTCTTTAGAGGCATTGGGGCATGTTGTTATTGTTATTGTTTGAGATGCACAATTTCAGAATCAGGGTCTTAGGGTTAGAAGATGTTTCACTACATCAGGAGATAACACATGAAAGGTGAGTTTTAAGATTAAAATGGAATTGTGGAAAAACCTCATCTCGACGTAAAACTGTGGCCAAGACGACTATCCACTCCTTAAACTTGACAGAGCACATATGTGCCAAAAGGAATTCCGCATCCAGCCTGCTTTGTAATGTGTCCATTTGGAGCTGAAACAACACAAAAGAGAATATAGTCAAGTGAAACTGAACATGCTTATTTGTTTGGTAGGTATCAATACTCATCATCACCCTGAGAAGCTAACTGGAACCATATTTATTGACATATAGAAGTTCAACCATAACAAACCTCTCCACAAGTTTTACAAGTTTTTCAGCTTTTGGTTAAAATTACCAGTTTTTCAGCTTTTGGTTCAAAACCATGCCCTCAGTAGATAGATGGTTCAAGATTATAGGTTCACATGATACTTAAGTTTAAAATGTAAAACACTACTCAATTGTGGGCAAAGATCAAACAAGATGGGTTACCTAAAACATATGTATTATTCAAATAACAAGTAACATGTTTCAACATTTGTTTTATCCAGACTAGTACCTTCTGCCCAATTAATTCAAGCCCAGAAGCAAAATTGTCCAAACGAGCGCTTCCGTATCTTTCTCTTTGAAGATAATCCTGCAAAAGATATTATTAGACATGCAACAGATCATTATCCATATTTCAAAAAATATGACCATTACCTACCACTAAATCAAATTGTGTGCCTTTCACAAATGCAACAAACTTTGGAAGTTCTTTCTCTGACATTAGAAGGCTGGCATGGCTTTCCAGAATATTCTTAACCGATGAGACATGGGTGCTTTGCTCTTTGAATGAACTGCAATCAGATATCAAAACGTCAAAAACCATAGAGAGAAGGGTTAACTAATGCTTTTAAGTGATAGAATTATTCTCACTGGATACCAAATTCATTAAGGAAAACGAGATTACCCCTTTGAGTCCAAAGATTGAGTCCGTTTACTGGAAGGGAAAAGAAAATAACCCAAGAATCCAGGAGAAAGCTTATCCGTGTCTGTGTCTGTGTCTGTGTCTGCGTCTGCGTCTGCAGAATCGTATTCCCTTCCAGACCTAAGGAGAAATCTTACCTGAGAATCGGGAGAAGAATACATAATTAAAAACTACCCCATCTGTATAAACAAATAATAAACAAGTTTAAAGAGAAATACCAGCTCTCCAGCTAATTCATATAAAGATTCATCAAGTGTTGCCTGCATGATACCATAGCATTAAATTGAGAGAATTTGGTAGAAAAAAGCCACATGGTCGCACAATGTAAAAGTAGCTCACAGATCTACATGTTAGGCATAAATGACAACATTTCAAGCACTCCAATGCAAATTATAACAGGGATTGCACTGTCAAATCTCGATTTGATAATCTGTTCCTTCGGAGGAGTACACTTAAAATGAGAATTGCCTACTTGCCTCTACTCAACATGTTGAATATCTAATGTAATCAATGTATATAGAAAGAGCAGGTAATGAGAAACAGAAGAAAAACAGTGCATGCGGTACCAGCAATAATAATGCAAAACAGAGAACTCCTAGTCAATAATTACACATCACCATGCCCCAATGTGTTTGAAGAGGTTCCTGCCTAAGCAATGTAAGGGGGAGGGCTCGTTAGTATGCAGCCTTACCACTCTGATAACAGGGAGGCTTTTTTTCGAGTTGACCCAAGTGTCGGTGCAAACAATAGCTACTTCACAATGGATAAAAATAGTAAGTAGTGTAATAAACCATTTTGATTTATCTTATAATGGATAGCTAGAGAACATTAAATCTTTGACTCCATATGACATGGAAATGTCCTAGCTAATAGTTATAAAATCTAAACTTTGTGAAGTGTCCGGGCCTTGTAGATAGTTCCTAGGGAAATCGTCATGTTGATTTAGGCAACATCGAAACTTTGACAATGAAAAGTAAATTTAGTAATTTAGCCGATTATTAATCCAAGCATAAAAGGATCAACAAAAAGATGAGTAGATGACGTTGATAACAAATTGGACAAAAAATTTCCTTAATGGCTTAACCATTAGATCTATGTCAAAACATTACACCAAAAAAATATATGAATTTGCTTTGCTTAGCTTTTTTAGGGATCCTATACATAAGTTTTGCTCTTGCTTGAATTATTTGTTACTCAAGCAAACAATATAGCTCAAATAAAATCTTAGAGAAATATCCTATATACCATTAGTCATAAATAGAGTCTAGTCTGTTGAACAAACTGATGAAGATCCAGGCTTCCCCATTAGATAAGGGAAAAAGATACCAAAATACCTGTAGCAAACGCAAAGCACAGTATTGACTCACAGCAGGACCTTCAAGTTTGGCAATCACCTGTACCCATACAAGAGCCTTTCAGAAGGGCACACACCATAACAACCATATGCAGTTGTCATACAGTCGTGCAAAAAAACAAAAATTCATTCTTAGTTTCAGAAGTCTAGCTAGCTTAAGCACTTTGTACAAGAGCAGTTAGGGGAAGATTCTTATTTTTCGGAGGGCTTCGAGAAGTCATCTTGTTAAAAGCTTTAGATTAAGTAGTGGTCTATATTCTTAGAGGGCGCAATGAACTAAATGCACACTGGTTTATTCTGTATATTGTGTTATAATTACCATGCCCAAGGATAAGGTAAATATATTAAATTGTGTTTGTGATGTTGGTTGTGCAGTCTCCATACGCATGCAAAGAAGTCTCAAATTTGTTGTAAGGGATCATGGCAAGAACTGGTCAAACTGCTAGTGTAATATGGAGCTAATATTAAGAAAAAGAGGCAATGTGATTCTTGCTCAATTTTCTTGCAATCAAGGTCAAATAAGGATCCCTTTTGAGCTACTTTGTTCAGTCGTCATGTTTATCTTTCACGCCCATCAGAGCAAGAATCATGATATCTCTTTTTTCCGACAACTGATGAAAACTGTACCCATAGAAGAAGTCAAAATTCCTCAGCAACTCATCAAGCACCATAAGTACAATCTGCACCCTCCTTCATTGTGGTAGTTCTATCAATTTCTTAGTTTAAATTGAAACCCAATCCATTACACTTGTTTAGGCTCGATGACTGGGACCTTCTTAGTTTAAATTGAAACCCAATCCCTATTCTTATTGTAATTTGATGTTATCAATTTTTACATGCTGTTAAATTGGTAACTGGGACCTTCTTGTTTAGGCTCGATGACCTTTATGGTTGAATTATAGTGTTGTTACCACTTCAATTTGAATTACTATATTATAACTTGGTGAGCATAGAAATGTCTTTGTGTATGGATGACAAATGATTGGAATACATGTTTATTACACCTTCTGTAAACCTCACATGAATCTCAAGAAAATTACTGAACTAATGGCGTTCCCTAATTGACGCAACAACTTTGTAATGAGCACATGCTAGAAAAACCATACATGACAGATGTAGCCAATGGAACTTACCAAGATATAGCACGCTGCAGTGCGATACCATCTTTGCTGGAAGCACTCCTCGAACAACCTTCAATTAAAATTAGATTGATGCTCTTATTAGGATGGACATAGCGGGATAACATATCCAGATAACATTTCAGTATGAAATTACATTTTGAAAAGAAAATAAAGCTATATCAGAAGAAAGAAAATGGCATCCAGCATATTCCACCAGACTTAGTGTAAGTTGTGGCGCATTCATGTAATAATGTCTATAACAATCTAACATTCTCACCAATCAAACCGCATAGCAATGAGTGATCCATCCACTATACTGACGAACTATAATTGGGTGGACATGATGGAAATCTGTTTAGACATAATACATCAGGGATAAAGTGGATAATACACCTAACTATTCTGCTATTCACGCCAGATCCCTCTAACTCAAACTTTCTTTTGGAATAAAGCGAACAAAAGCAAACTAGTTAATTTGTGAATTTCCTAACTTGATGCAATTTACTAATTTACCAATTCAATAATAAGAATCCGCCATCGAAACCCCTCGGCAGTTTTCATGATATATGGAGAAATTTTCTTGTAAAAATATACATAATCGGTAAAACAAACATTTATTCAGGTTCTTTTTTCAAACTGAATATAAACCTTACTACCAATTTAAATCCTTTCACCCAAATTATTTTTTTCTTAAAGCACTCAATACCTTCCTCTTGAAACTTTCCAGTGAACGGGAATTAGCTTTACATATAATTTTATATTGCCTGGCAACTGATTACGCAACAATAGACAATACATCTTTCAAATAAGATACTTATTACAGGTACATACTCTGTAGATCTGCCCGCTGCTGTAAACAGATCAGCCCAATGGCGACCATCAGTTTTCCTCGCCACACTAACTACCACATCAAAATATTCTGGGAAGTTTCTCAGAAGATCACAAGTCTTCACCAAAAGAGAACTAGATGCAGTATTAGCCTGGTTCTTGTTAGTATTTGTCCTGTAAAAATATTGGCAAGCAATATCAGACAGCGATTGACGTGCACAAACTAGAAGTCTCAACAACTAAAAGACCTTCCTCGTAAAGATCTACCTGGAAATTTCTGCTTCAAAAACAGTAAACAAAAGCCATTCGAGACAGTGAGAAAAATGTGGCTTCTCCTCTGAAAGTTTTGCCAGGCGCAAGGCTTCTTCAATTTTGTCCCTCTATACAAAGAAAGACAGAAGCTTCTTCAATATAAAAAGGCAATATATCGTATCCCTTCTGTACTCAGAATAAAACAAGATTATAACCATTACTACTAACTAGGTTAAATAAAAACATGGTGTTCAACTCTCCATCTCAGTAAAAAGATAGAACGTTGATGTTTTTGGGGTCTACTAAATTATTGCAACATCACTATTTTGGTGATTGATGTATCAAGAGTAATAAAAAGATAACTAAATTATCAGCTTATATATCAAACAAATAATTTTCACACTTTTTAACATTTGATGATTACCAGTGCCCATCATATTTCTAAGTGTAAGGTCTACAAATTTCTGAAAAACAGCCTGATCTAAAATAACGTTTTGGATTACTACCTTTACCAGAGGTGTCCAAACGAGAAAAGAACCATAAAAGTATCTTATCATATGTGAATAATTATATCTCTACTGTTCATATTATCAAATAACCTAACTGATGATACTTTAGTGATAAAAAAGGTGATAATGTAAAAATGCAGAGACAAAAAGATTGCCTGACTAGAAACCTTGCAGTAATAACATTTGGATTTCTATATGTGTGTCCTACCAGCACTATTTTAATTATGAACTGTTCACAAATACTCACGACTTACCTGAAGAAGATGCCTAAGCAGACAATGCAGTATAGTTTGAGCTTGAGGGGATGGCTCAAAACATGGAAACTCTGTACATGCTGAAAATGACATTCTCTGAGACACGCCAACTACAACACCGGCATTTGGAAGTAAACCAAGCGGGTACACCTCACGGTCAAACTCAAGCTCTGGATCCAACTGAAAAAATACGGTTTCAGGAGTGATGATTAAGATGATCATATCATACAAATTCAAAGCCCATCTGTGTCTTGACATGAAAATACTGATGTGTCCGTCACTTATTCATCAGGAAGACAAATTGCCGGATCAACTGGAAAAGGCTTATAAACTATTAGATCTGAAATGTTATGGTAATGATATAGTCACGTAATAAAGAATTAAAAAGTGGGTTGCAATCAAGCTATTCCTTTGTGACAGACAATTTATAAATAATTTAAGATATACAACTGCAGATTCCCTATTCCAAATACCAAACAAGATTAGTACACTTTCTCTTTAACGAACAATCTCTGTGATCTGATCACAGGAAAGTCATCTAATTAGAGCATTCATACCAAACACCCTAAATAGCTCCTCAACTCTAAAATATGTTGAGAGTTACTAAAAATGAAGTTTTGTAGATTCCCTATCCTTACCTGGCCCACTCCGAAAAATAAGGAGCTCCCTTCAAGAAGTGTAAAAGTTGGAACTCTCTATTCAAGGCTCCCAATACATTTTATTGTCTTGATCTTTGTGTTTTCTTCATTTTAATGATATATAAGGTGAAAAGTAGGGAATCTAGATTTGTTTTAAAAAACTAAAAGACAACCTTAAAATAATAAAGTTGATATTAGGAGTACACTTTTAAGGATTTTAATAGGGAAACTATTGTGAGTGCTCTAAAGTCTAAACTACTACAGAAGTGATAAAGCACAGTAGCCTTGATGAACACAAACAATAAAAAAATATGAACATGTGACGGATTTTAGTGAACTTAAGACTTTTTAAATGAAGTCTTGTTTTAATAAGTTGTCAGAGTGATATGTACCTTGCAGAAATTGAACAAATAATAATCAAATACCTGCAAAAAAGCTTCCTGCTTGAAAGGATCAACTCCACGAGATGGATACCATACCTATAATTGAGACAATTCAATTGTCATGACATCAAATGGTAAAAAATGTTCGAAGAAGACAGTAGCATAACTGTCGCACTATCAGGAAAGAATTACGTAAAACAATTCGAAACGTTTATTTGTGGTCCGAGAAAGCAAATGTTGAGACTTGATAGCTTACCTGCATTCCTCGATGACCATAATCCAACCAAGAGACTTCCTCGATCAAGTTGGTTCTCTCTTCGGACTGACCACAAGTAACCCAAAACAATTCTACTGAATCACTAAGGTCTCTTTCTCTTCCATCATCCAAGTCAAGTACCGAAAGTTCCCCATTTGTCCTCAGTATTAAGCACCTACAAGCATACTTATTCAGTTAAATGTGATAAACTGATATATTGTTTACTAGATCTTATAGTGAGAGCATACCTAACAGGTTCTCTGGAAATAATCTCAGATGAAGAAGATACATCATTAGTCGAAGTAATATCTGATGGAAGCTGATCCGGGATAAACCGCATAGCAGCAGGATGGCTCTTTGCAGTCATAATAGAGAGCTCTCGTACTGTAGAAAGCTGTTTGTCATTTTATCACTTAAGACGCATGAAGGTCAAATTATACATGAATTGCTATCATTATTAAATTCTAACTTGCTTCTAACATTGACTATTTTGTGACAATTTATAATATTTATGAGCACATAATTATATCTAAGGATGGCAAATGGAATTACCTGTAAATCTGGAGTACTTGAAGGCGTCAATTCACCAGATAATTTCACATTGTATACGTGCACATCAAATGGGCGATAAGTGACTAGCAAGTAATCCTGATATACATCCATAACCATGGGTTCTGCTAACAAGGGCTTACGACATAATAATGAACTCTGATCAAGATGATATCGTGGGTAGAAGAGCAACTCATACCTGCAAGTCAATAAATGACATGACTGTTAAAGCCGTTTTTATACTTCACATCTTACTTTAAGAAGATAAGAACAGAAGAATAACAGTTGCAAACTATGAAGCATCCATTCATACAAATACATGAGTAGTTTCTACAAGATTTGGGTTAAAATAGTAGAAGGGCAACAATCATACACGAATAAATAAACAAAAAAGAAGAATAAAAGATTAAGTTATCTCAATAGAAACTGCTACAAATATACATGGCCGCTCGCCTTGTCATTAAGATATAGGCTTTTACCGAAATTTAGTGCAACTACTCCATTTTTACATCATATTACTAACAATTCTAGTGAAATCAAACAACATTATGGAACCACTAAACTGAATATCACGTGAACTATGAAGATGCAGGCCAGGTCCATAAGCAGTGAAATGTGCAACGTCATGATAACAAACTATCAGGTACACCTGGTCTTTCAGGATTTGAGGATGCATCAAAGGCACATAAATATGAGATGAATTCGGCAATTATAGAACACCTTCATCATATGCTAATTGACACTATCAAAAAATTAGAATTGCACTCTTAAATTCTCACGAGTTCGAAGAATCAATATAATTGCAGACTACAACAATTTTCCCCAGCCATAACAAGCCTCTGCACTGAATCTTCTGTTCCTGAGTAATATCCCCAAATACTCTCCACTTTTTAAGTCGAATGTCATACAAAATTAACCCATGGAGGCCAGCAACTGCTAAGTACATCCCATCTTGGCTTGCTGCCACATGTAGAACTGGCCAATTATGCGAGATGTAAGAAACCTGTGATTAAACAGCAAATACAGTTGGAAACAATATTTTAATTCAGGAACAATTTAAAAGGAAATAACATTCGATGCATAGTTCATACGTAACTGGAAGGTGAAGGTGCAAGATCTTTAGCTCATCGGTATCTTCAGACTGCACAACAAGTAAGCGATCTTCCCCATAAATAACTTGACGGACATAAGTTGTGCCCGAAACACCTCTATTCAGGCAGCATTTTCCAAAAGAAAACGATACGATCCTCTCCAAAGATCTTTGCTCAATTGCATAAAGATTATATCCATGTTCATCCCAGTGCAAAAATGAGGTGCCACCCATAATGGGTTCAAATTTACAATCCTGATTTGGTTTAGACATTGGAGATGTGGAGCTTAGACCAATTTGACGGATTGTTGACATCAATCGACATCCAGACACTGACCAAACAGCAAGTCCTCTTAAAGTCCACCCAACTGCAAAAGCAGAATTATCAGGTGTCCACTCTATGCAACTGACAGGACCTGTATCCTCAACAGAATATCTGCAGAAGAAAAGTTACACAAATATCAAATCATGCCATAATAATATCGAGATTCATTGCCACTTTTGTAGAACTAGTGTAACTTATTAATCATTCAAACCTAATCAAGCTTACCCCCAATCATGAAGGGAAACAGTGCGAATAAGTGAAGCAGACTCTACAAGATCATACAACTCAATGACACCCTTTCTAGTCCCGACAGCAAGAATCTGCTGGTCAAAAGCAACTGAAGCACATACAGCATCAGTGGAGACCAGCCTTTTTTCAGCTTTAATAGACTCGATCTGCTTAATACCTCTCTTACTCACAGAACATAACATAATCTGTCCATCACTAAGCAAAACAACCAGAAGACGTAATGGCATGCTCAGCTCCAGATGGATCACAGCAGACTTATTAACCAGGTGATTTGCAAAGGCACTCTGAATTTCACTAGAAGCAAAGCCATTATTCAGAGAATGAGACACCTTGGAGACTCCATTGCCCTCAGGAAGTTGAACATCGAAGTCAAAGCTCCCATAGAACTGTATCAACAACAGGAGATAGAGCTAAGTATAATTAGGAAAATCCTGCTATTCAGCATGAAAGGAACCACCAAGTGTGCCAAATGAACATTTGCTACTATTTAAGGGAACTCCAGAATGATCAGCAAACTGCTTCTTGTGTGCATATTACCTCACCCTTCCAGGATATACTGTACAATGATCCATCCGAAAGTCCTATTAGCATATATTTGTTATCACATACTATGTTGCTCCTGGAAAGTTAAACAAAATTAGTATCTTAGGATCTATTGGTAACAAAAGCAAAGATAACAAAATTGGCATCAGTTTACTATGCTAACAAAACTGCAACTGAGAAAAAGTTAACTGCTTAAAAAACTGTTAACTACTACATACTATTGGTGCAATCAAACTAAGTCTTATGCCACTAAGTGGGGTAGGTTGTATGGATACAAAGTGTACATTCAAAGCTAAATTGAGTCATGTCTTCTGTTATGCCCATAAACTCTATATCCTTTGTTATAGTTTATGTCCAACTTTACTTCATTCAGTCTTTGCCTCTACAACCATTTGTTCCTACCATAACTCCATACCCTTTCACTGGTGCCACTATCAGACGGCTATAACATGACCATACCACCTCAAACGGCAATTCTATCAAATGAACCCTTCTTCTCTTGAGTAACTCCATTTCTAATTTAGTGGGAACTCAACTATAAGAATCCATTAAAGAATCTAGAAAAGAGAGTTTAAGCCAGATCTTAAGGTTTGGAATTTGAAGAATACATCCAATGTAACTTTTCAGAGATGAAGTTCTTACAATGTCAAATTCCTGTCTGGAAATGGCACTTCCTCGTTGAGAAGCAACGAAATACTTGCCAGAGACAATCCAGTGGGTTGCTTCCCGCCAATTTGTATCTTCTTCTCAGTAAAACTAACCTTGAATATGTGGAGGTAGAATGAAGTGGTCTGCAAAAGAATGGCAGTCATAAGATTTAGTTAAACAAGAAACTAACCAAATCTAACTCTTGAACAACAGTTGTACTGCAGCAAGCATCAATAACACATAACGTATCTTTCCATTTGGCATAGTTTCCACATAAAACGCAAAAAAACCAGTTCAATTTCTCATGTATACGGATGAAATTTAAAGACAACTACACTCAGTTTTCTGCTAAACAACTTAAAGAACACTTTAACAAGGGAGTTGGCACACTTTCCATGATATTATACAGTAATAAGTTTGACTAATTCCACAACCAAGATCAAGTTATGATCTGCATGGCTGTTGGATCTGCCCAAGATAACGCTCATGATCTACTGGACCAAGTATGTAGCTGCATGAGCATCAGTCACCATATCTAGTGACTAGACTAGGGAGAAAAAGCTAAAACTATATTCGATCATTTCTTGTGCTTCCTAACTTATTGTATTAACTTTTTTGCAAAAGCGAGTAAAGTACAAAACTGAACTTACAATGATAGCGATCAGCTTAGCATCAGGACTCCAAATGGCCCGTAAATTTTCACCCTCTTTCTGAACAGAAGCCTCGGTCCTCTTGTATTTTCCCAATCTCACTCTATGCTGCGTTACACCACAAAAACACATATTAATTAATTACCAAATAATAATCCAAACTCAATATACCCAATGATTTTTCCACTCCTCCAGTTATTGAGAATGACACTACATCTCTCTTTTTAGGGTACAACCCTTTTTAATTTATGATCCACTTTTACCCAACAGTGTGCCATGATCAACTACTGGAGTACAAAAAGCGTTGAGTTAAACTAATTGTAGTATCAAACAAATACATAAAACTCGCAACTCTGCTACCAAACAGCTAAATTCCAATCCCAACTCAAAATCAATCGATGTCTAACATTGTATGGAAATTGGAGTTGATGTACAATGAGTACCGTTGTCGACCATTGAAGTGCAAAATCATGGATTCATCTTAATCACAATTTCAAATAAATGCAATAATGAAGAGTGTAAGGAGAGTGGAGTTGATGTACGTGGAGTGCCATTATCAACTATTGGAGTGGGAAAAATCACCAACTAAACTTAATCAAAGTGCCAATATAAAGCCCAAAACTCATAACTTTATTACCAACTACCAACATAAAAATTCCAATCCCAATTAAAAAATAATCCAATAACTAAGAAGACAAGGAGAGTGGTATTAATGTACCAAGAGTGGAGTGCCACTATCAACGATTGGCGTGTGTGACTCTACTACCAAACAATTTACATTCCCATTCCAATACCAGTTGAAAAATCAATGATTAATATTGGTTAAAATATCATCAAATTAACCTTATCGTAGTATCAAAGTAAAGCCTAAAACTAGTAAACTCAACTACCACGGAATTAAATTCCAAATCCAATTCCAATTCAAAAATCAACCAATGATTAAGATTGAAGCAAAAATCATCAATCAAATTAATCACAGTAACAAACTAATGTCTAAAACTCGTACCTCTACTACCAAACATAAAATTTCCAATTCCAACCCCAACCCCAACTCAAGAACTGAAAAAATGATTAGCATATGAGGAGCCGAGTTGATGCACAAGCAGTGTTATAAACTATCGGACTGCAAAAAACCTCGAATTAAACTTATCATAATATCAAACTAACGCCTAAAACTCGTAAACTTCAACTACCAAACAAAAATTCTAATTCCAATCCTGATCCTAAATTGAAGCAATAACTACTGTATGCAGAGCCTAGTTGGTGAGTTGATCTGCCAGAGCCTAGTTGGTGAGTTGATCTGGCTGGAGTGTCCATATCAACGACCCGAGTGCAAAATTAAGCGAACTAAACTAATCTAGGAGTGTCATTATCAACAATTAGAGCGAAAAAACCGTCGAATTACACTTACCACACCACAAAACGAACGCCTTATACACGTCAGCTCAACTACCAACCAACAAAATTTGAATTCCAAAAAGACAATGAAATGATTAGTGTATAGTATACCTGAGAAGAAGACCAGAGCTCAAGATGAGAAGGCGAAACAACGAGCAATAATCGATTGATTACTTTGAGATACACAATTTGAGAATTGGAAGGGCAAATCCCAGATGATTCCAACGGGATCACCTGAGGCCATCCGTATGCCATATACATTTTTATTCTATATAAAAATTATTGAATATATATTTAGTATAGCTAAAATGTGTGAAATTAGGATCGATATTAGGGTTTATGAGATGAGATCCGAATCGGGAGGAGGACCATTAGGTGGTCGGAGAGCTCTGTGTTTGAGGGGAGAGGGGGGAGTGGATCTGAGAGATACTACTCTTTCTTTATTTTTTATTTAATAAAATTCAGTAGATATATATTGTATTATAAATAAAAATATGCCTGATGAGTTTGTTTACGGGTAAATATGACTGATGGAGTTTGTTTAGAGCATTTCCAATAGATTTCACGGAAAAACACATTAAATTTAATTTTCTAAACAATTTTTATTTTTATTTTTAGGGTCTTGATTTAAATGTAGGTACAAAACCAAATTTCCTAGTTTTACACCAACCTCAACAAAAAGTTATTGTTAAAATACAATACAATAGAATAAGAGAGATGGAGAAAAGATAAAATGTTAGAAATGATGATTTTATTGTGAAAGAATAATTTTAAAGAGGTGTAAATATAAAGTTATTGTGGAATTTTTGCTGAGATTTTTTATACAATAAGGCATCTGATATTTTATATTTTTTCAACTTTACTATTTTATATATAGAATGAGGAGTTGTTTGAGAAATTTATTGCAAATGCTCTTATGGTTAATAATTAAAGGCTAAATTTCGACATCACCACCTACTATTGTCAACAATTTAATTCAGGAATTATAATTTTCCATTTCTTCAACTAAGGGATTAGATTTCCTCATTTTTCAATAGTCTCCTCAAATGCTCTTTTTTAAAGAAATAATTAAAATTCATTTAACAAAAAAGGCAAAGACGGGATTGCATAAAAAAAACATTTTTGGGGTTAAATATATATATATATAAGTAATAAATAAATAGCAATTAGCCCCTTTTCTTTTTCTTACATTCACAACACCACCATCAACCTTTGTCACCACCCATCCCCCAACACGGTTAAAGGATTGGTGGTTTTTCCTTTTTGTTATGTCTAAATTACTTTTATATACTAGATAGATAGATAAATATATAATATAGATTGTTATCATTATTCATAACATTATATTATTATTATTATTACCACATCTATCTTTTAGTCATGCCCTCCCCTTTCAGAAGTGCAGTTATTGAGGAAGTTTCGTTACGGTCAAATATTTTGCTCGTTTATAATTATAACCCTGCAAACGAGTATCATACTCTTTTTTGCCCAAAGGGTAAAACGATAATTTGGTATCCCACATTTTACTATTTTGGTGTGTGGGGGATGGAGGCGAGCGCAAGTATTAGAAAAAAGGATTAAATTCGACTTATGTTAATTAGCCCTGCTTCACCTTAGTTCCACATATATATTCACTCATCATTCGGAACAACTACCCAACATTTGCGGGAGGTCTTTTTAGTCTGAAATAGGCTAACATGTGCAGACGTCCCAGCTCCATTTAAGGTTGTCGTTATATATGGAAAAGTACTTGAGGTGGTGCGACCCGTAGTTGGACTTCTAGTCCTATCACGACCACGGTCACCATTGGATGGTACCTGTGTGCCAGCCTCAATATTACTTGACAACTTTGAAATTCTTATTTTGCAGGTAAGAAACAATTGTCTAGCGAAAGGCTTCAACCTCCAATCAGAATGAGCATGTAGCGTCATTATCTTTGAGGCTTGAATTAAATGTGTTAATGAAGTCTATAATGTAAATAATATACCATAAAATAGAACAGTAACAATATTATGATTTAATCAAACAACACATCCATCAACTAAAAAAAATCATAAACAAAGCATTGAACTTAATAAACTATAAAAAGGAAAATTACTGTGCGATATTTCTGTCTAATTTTGTTGAGAATTTTGATCACATCGGAACAAGTTTTTATGTCCACGCATCAAAAATTTTCCCAACAGAAAATTGTTTATAAGGTTAGTCATTTGTTGCCATATAACGGGTAAACTTAATGCATCATGGGACACATGTTGGGAACTGTCAGATTCTCCTTTCTGGCAAGTATGACCAATTGCATAAGTTTATTTTCCAATGATATTGGCCACTAATTATCAGAATTAAACATATTAGCCTCCATTTCCTGCAAAACGATTAAAATGTTTGGTTTGAAAAAGTTTATTCCAATGTAAGAAACTTTCTTCTTCCTTTCATAAGAGCAACATTCCTTTCCTTGATTATGATGTCACATAAATATAGGTTAGAACAAATTTGGTTACAAAGCACCATTAGTTCAAATCAGTCACTTCCTCTAGAGTAATCGTTAAATGATATGAAATTAATTTGAGACGGCTTCATACGCCGATGATTTTTTAGGGGGGATGGCGATCTGGTGGTTGAGGCATCAGTTTTATAATGTAATTACAAAACACTCCATGTTAATTATTTTCAAAATATGTAAATATGCATGGTAGTTAGTACACACTATAATATGTATAAATATGTAGGGTAATTAAAAAATCCATTAATTTTTAGAATATATGTTAATTGTTGTTAAAAATATGAGGATGAGATGTATCTTTTCAATACACGTTATCCAAGGGATAGGATAATTTTTGTCAGTCATGTGTAGGTATAATAAAAATTTGGCAAGTGATCAAAAGATGTACCAACTTAATTCATAATTTGGGAGAGAATAGATGTTACCAGTAGAAAATAATTCCTCTACATATAATTATAAACAATGAAGGAACAAACTTCAACTAAAAATTAATTGTTATATTAGTCATCTATCATGGCTAATTGTTATGTAAGAGTTAAAAATTGTGATGCCAAGTAATTTTCTTGGCATGGGATACTAAATTAATCCTGACTCTATATTAGGTAGTTTTTTTCTTCTTCATATTTTCCATTTAATAGTCATTATCCCAGGGGCTAATTTGATATTAAAATAATATATCCTGCTAATTATTTTAGGCGTGAATCATGGACTAATTGGTTTTTTTGGTTTAGGCGCCTAATGTATTTTGGATGGTGAATTCCCTAAATTATCATTTAGCATTGTGATATATATCCTATATATATAACATATCCTACATAAAATGTGGGGAAGGAGAATTAGAAGTTACATATGAAGCCCCATGATCTCCTATTTTATAGGAAGGAAAAATAATATAATTTCATATAGGCACCTGAACTATTTTTTAATTTTCAAATAGGCACCTGATGACCTTTTTGTAACAAGTAAGCACCTGAACCCCAAATAGGCATCTGAACTTTCGTTTTTCACAATTTTTTTAATTTCTCATATTTTAAAATTTTAAAAATTCCTTAACCCATGGGGAAGTTAGTCATATTGAAAATATGACTTTTTGGAGTCAAAATTTTTCAGAATAGTTCAGGTGCCATTACTAAATAAGATTTTAGATGCCAAAAATAAAAAATCACCCCCTAAAAACTAAAAGTAAAAAATCACAACCTACCCCCACTCCACCCCACCAACCACCCCCCTCCCCCCCCCCCCGCAACAGCACAAGGTTATCAAATTTACACATACTGATTCACGGCTTGCGAATAATGGCTTACCCCCTCCATCCAGAAGCTCAGGTGTCGAGCCAATTATGAGGCTCTAAGATATAAAGACAACATCGTGAAACTTGCAGGAAAACTTGTTGATCGATTGAGGAATAATGGCAATGAACCACCACCTGCGACAAAAGCAACAACTCCCTCCCCCCCACCCCACCTGCGACAGTTTTAGATTGATTAACGGAACGATGTGATAGTCTTGGCCATACCTTTACCAATTAGACCAAATTGCTTCTAGGTGAGGATGGTGATTCGCTCCAGTTTAGTGAAATTGAGTATGAGTATGAAGTTGAATAGGCCCAAGTATCCAAGAAACTGAGCCATACTTGCTCGACCATTTGTCTCCTCTTCTTTATCGGGTAGTTTCTTCCGAATGAGAGTAACATAGACAGACTAAAAAGTGGCTGACAGAAGAGCAAGGATGTCACCAAGAGCTGGATTTGAAGTGGTTGCACTCAGCCCAGTTTTTGGGTCAATTTTTTATTAAAAGACTCAATTTTTGGGTCAAAAGAAGTAATCTTTGGTGACATGCAAAGCATATGAGGCTGATAAACCAGTGGAAATTGAGGAGGGAGTGTCTGAGGGGGCTAAGAAGGTGAAAATTGGTCTGTATTTTGCCACTTGGTGGGCTTTGAATGTTGTGTTTAATGGGGTGGGGTGGGTGGGGTGAAAGGTTGAAGATGATGTTTTTAATGAGGTTGGGTTAAATATTTGAGGTTGGGTTGGTTTATAATTAGGTTGAGTTAGTTTTAAGTATAGTTTGACTATTTTGCCCTCTATTTAAAATTTTAAAATCTGAGAAATTAAAAAAATTGTGAAAAACGAAAGTTCATGTGCCTATTTGGGAATTAAAAAATAGTTCAGGTGCCTATTTGGGGTCCAGGTGCCTACTTGTTACAAAAAGGTCATCAGGTGCCTATTTGTGAATTAAAAAATAGTTCAGGTGCCCAGATGAAATTAAGCCTTTATTATTTATATCTATCTATCATCTATCATATATATAATGTGGGAAGGGGGCAATTAGAAGTTATATATGAAGCCTCGTGATCTCTTATTTTATAGGAAGGAAAAATAATATAATTACTATTTATTATTTATATGAATATTAAATGACTTTTCCAATATTTTATATTATTCTACACATTATATTTACTATATTTAGGCTAATTTAAGATGAGTTATAGAAAATAATATATTTATTTTATCATCATAACTTCATGAAAAATTAATTAAAAACTATATATTTGAGTACGATGAATGAAATTGCAAAGGCATGACTGTGCACACACATCTAATTGTTAATAATCTGTCATGTAAAAGTATTTATTCAAATTTATATTTAAACTAATTACGTAAAAGTCGTTTTGAGCTCTGATTTTTATTTATAACTTCTCTACGATTAAGCAAATTAGAGATCATGGGGTTACACTAAAAATAACTTCTAGGATACATTTGGCGTAGAAAGCATTGATGTTACTTAAGAATTGAAGCCCCATTGATTTAGCAGTTATTTTTAGTGAAGTTCAATGAAGCCCCACGTTCATTGAAAACATTAAGTCAAACTATGAAACTAACCTTTTAAACCTTTTTATAGTACAAACATTCCCATCCTTTTAAGACGATCATGTTTGAGTGAAGCCCCACGTTCCTAAGCTGACACGTCCATTCAGTTAATAATTCAGTTAATACTAACTTTGCAAAGTATTACAAAATTCATTCCATTGGCATTAGTGTAAGACCCGGCTCAAAGTGGGCGATGTGATATGTTTGATATGATTTGATTGGTACTACTCATACAATCAAGATGCACCTTCTTTTCGGTGGTCCAACTCATAAGAACTCCAAAGTTAAGCGTGCTTGACCTGGGGTAATTCTGGGATGGGTGATCCACTGGGAAGTGTCCCGGTGAGCACGTGAGTGAGGACAAAACGTGCTGGAGAGACCTGTGGTGGTTTGTGAGGCCAGTCCATCAACTCAAATAGCTTTCCGACCCGGTGTTTCGGGGCGGGGCGTTACAAATGGTATCAGAGCGGAGCCATCCGGATTTGTGAGAACTAAGTGTTATGTGGCGCAAAGTGCTACGTCGAGGACGGGAGACACCTCTTGAGGCCGTAGGAGCCACCTCTAAAGTCTCACACGGATGGTACGGTCCTGAATGTGGAGTGGAAGTGGCTCAACGAGGACGTTGAGTGTTTAAGTGGGGGAGATTGTAATACCCGTCCCAAAGTGGGCGATGTGATATTTTTGGTATGATTTGATTGGTACTACTCATACCATCAAGATACATCTAACACCGCATGAAACTGGTACTACTTCATCAACGACATATGGTGGCGGATCTCTGGGCGTAGCCCGTCCTGAAACCTACGGATCCTGGTATCCTCCACACTGTGATCCCCCTATAGCAGTCTACATAACAGGTTGAACCTGCTCTCATGGTCTCTCACTGATCTCATCCTCTGAGTCATGTGGATCAGTTCCATCTCCAGCCCCTGCATCTGGCTTCTCAGACAGAACTTCTCCTTGAACAATTCCTGAAAAGCCTCCCATGGTACCTCCACATCTTCCCGCTCACCAAAGGAAATACGAACCAGTTCCCACCAGTCGCGAGCCCCACCCTTCAGCTGGTAGGCCATGAACTCGGTCCTCATAGCTCCCTACAGTCCTAGCGGTCTGAAAACAACTTCCAAGTGCTTCAAGAACTCCAGAGCCTTAATCGGATCTAACTCCTACTCAAAGCTCGGTGGACTCCGCTTCAAGAACTCACTGATCATCTTGGTCTGTGCCCCCGCAGAGGTGGGTACCACTTCCTGCCTAGCTGCAAGCGACTCCTTCACACCCCTATCTCCTCAGGTACACTAGGCGGAATTAGATGACTACTCGACCCTTGCTGACCCATACTGGGTTCAGCTGCCCCTACTCCGCATCCACGACCCCGGCCACGCCCCCTAGGAGCACACCCAGTACCTCGGGTACCCCTACCCCTAGCAGTGCCTGTAGCACCTCTGCCTGCAACTCATGCAGAACGTCGTGTCTCAGCTCTTGGCGGCATATCTCCTCAGTCTACGAATGGATACGAAAAACAATCAAAAGCCCTACACACATGCTGACTCCTATAAATAGTGTTGTTACCGGTCCGGTTCGGGCGGTTTTCCTTCAATCCGGGACCGGACCGGTCTCAGTTCCGGTCTATCCGGAACCGGACCGAAAGTCATTTCGGATAACAATCTTGAACCGGACAGGAACCGGTCCGGTTACCAGTTTATTATAACCGGACCAATTCACCTTTTTTGACAACTGAAACTCTCCTCTTTCATTGTCTGTTTTTTTTAAGAAACTAAAGGTGGATTGGTTAAAGTGAAAAAAATGGCTAAAAGCAAAAGACTGACAGCAAGAAACATTCACACTCTCAAATCTCAATTGTTCCATAAATTATTTTATTATAGTTCCCTTCAAGCAAGCAATTCCCGTTGCAAAACAAATTGCTTACCTCTGATAATCTTTCTTCTCATCCTCTATTTTATTTTGCCAAAGATTTAGTTCCTTTTTTACTTTTGGTTACGAAAAAGGTTTGCTTCAAGTGGAATTAAAGGTTTGCTTTGATCAAAAGAGGGGATTTAGGCCGGAGGGAGAAGGCCGAAGATGATAAGGGTGGCCGGAACTAATAGTGGCAATGGTGGAAGATAAATGAGGGAGGGGGCCGTCTCGAATGGATTCTTCAACTAGGGGGGGGGGCATTTTATTTAGTGAATGGGGGAAGGGGTATTTTATCTTACTAATATTCCATAACCTAACGAATCTCTACCGGTTCTTGGACCAGATCCGATTTCGGATCAATATTTAGGACCGGACCGGATCCGAAATCTTATTGGATGGATTTTCGGATCGGATAAACCAGACCGATTTCGATCCGGTTTATCCGATCCATTAACAACACTACTTATAAACACCTCACATAATCTAGACACACTATCAGGCAAGCACATACCACATAGGACCCAACAATCCTACAACCTAGGCTCTGATACCAAACTTGTAACGATCCGCACCAGGTGGGCCTGCTCTGAGCTTAGCCTCGATAGCAAATCTGAATCAGAGTCACCACTCGATGGATGACTCTGATTCGGATTTGCTATCGAGCCTAAACTCTGGGCGGGCCTACTTGGGGCGGGTCGTTACAGGAACACTTAATTGTTCTTCTCATTTGCTTTCGTTCGTTAATCGTATACAAAAATTGTACATCATATAAGGAGTTGTCTTGTATAAGAATAGATGGGACATTCTGAAGAAGATATTGATATTAGTGAGTCTTAAATTAAAGTGTATGAGAAATCTTATAATGAACTAAAAAACGAGAAGCGGTATGTTAAATTCAGTGATCTTACATACACTTGCCCCTACTGCCAAAGAAAAGGAAAAGAGAGTTGAGTCATAAAGACTTGTTACAACACGTGTCAGAAGTTTTAAACTGCACCTCGGATAAGAAGTCAAACAGAGACATTGCTAATCATCGAGCCTTGTCAAAATACTTGAAACTAGATGTTGCTGCTAGTGCTGGTCCATCTCAACCTGCAACTATAAAGAACCCTCCTTTAGATCAGGACTGTAAGGCGTTTCTCTGGCCATGGGTCACAATTGTTGTAAATATACCAATCACATTTAAAGGGGGGAAGCTTGTTTGCATAAGTGGCACTAAGCTGTGAAATTAGTATTTTGCTAGGTTCAATTCAACTAAAGTACCTCCTTTCCATAACGGTTAGGACATTCACACTCCGATTGTAAATTTGTACAGATTTGGTTGGATTCTCCAATGCTATGTCCCTTGAGAAAGCTTACAAGGATGATCAGGGTGAGATGGATTGGAAAGCACAAACTGGTCAGAACTCGGGTATTTATGCTTGGGTTACCGTGCATCAGACCACTATTCTCGTAGAGAGTTGCGTAATGACCGTGACGTTGTTAGAAGGACTGCTCATATTTTGGAAGAGGAAGAAAATCGCAAATCCCGTGAACTTGCTGAAGCCACCGATGATGATGATGATGATGCTCTTGATGATGATGATAATGTTGCTGAGAATAAAATTTGGTACCCCAAGTCAAACTCATTATGCAACGGATTTGCAACATTAATATGAAAATAAATATTCTACTAATAATGATAAAGAGGTTTGAGTTCAAATAATTTGAATTCTTATATCATTTTGATACATGTTCTCAACATCCATCAATAATGATTACTAGTGATAAAGGGCCTGTTGGTTGACGGGCTGTCTGTAATCCATTCGAGTACGGGACTAGCTAATAAAAAACGTAATTTTTATTGCCATTATGTAACCTAGGGGACAAAGTAAAAAAGGTATTGTCCAAATGAATGTTGTAGAAGCTTAAGAAACATGACAGCTATGTTTCATAAAGAAAGGTTACACTGAACTCTGAAGACATAAGAATGTGAGAAGTTAGAACAACATTGTTACAAAGTTCATTCATATAGTAACCCAGTCTCTTTGAGATATACATTTTCACTAACCGTATGTAAAATACATCTCATTCAGCAAGAGTAAAACCATAGACCAAATGATACTTCATTTGAAGCCACGCCTGTGGTTGCCGTCCTTACGATCTGAAAAAGGGCCGGGAAAACAAATATGAAACTAATGAGCGAATTAGAGAAAGGAGTATTTCTAAAGGGTATGTTAGTAAAACATATTGTAACGCCCCGCCCCTGAAACCTGGTCGGAACGTTATTTGATTTGATGGACTGACCTCACAAACCACCACGGGTCTTTTCAGCACGTTTTGTCCTCACTCACGTGCCTCAGTAACTCGAACCCGGCTCTGATACATGATAAGAGTCTATGGGGTTCACTCTTAAACCAATTGGCAATAGAGGGAGTAGCTCAATATCTTATATATCGATCCGGGATGACACCAATATCCGATGTGGGTGTGCATCTTAACACACTCCCCCTCACGTGTAACCCAATCATCGCCGGAATATTCCTCGCCAGTATAGGCTCGTACCTCTATATGCTTGAGTTCTAAGGAGACGAGAAACCAAGTCTGGATGAACCATGACCATGAGACCAGAGCGTGACTAGCAGCATTCATGACCCACTGGGAAATATCTCGGTGAGCACGTGAGTGAGGACAAAACGTGCTGAAAAGACCCGTGGTGGTTTGTGAGGTCAGTCCATCAAATCAAATAACGTTCCGACCAGGTTTCAGGGGCGGGGCGTTACACATATATTGCTTGCTTATCGTCTATAACAAGATAGACCATAACCACCGAGACAAGATGCAACATTTTATCTTCTAAATGCTGCTCTGTGATCTTAAACATACATATGATTGCATTGCAATACAACCACCCAATGCAGCATTTCATGTTCTAAATTTCATTCTAATATCCTCTTAAGCCAATAAAAAATAAATAGACTCACCCCACTTACATTACCAGTATCAAATCCCAGTGCAAAAAAGAGGCAACACATCATAAAAAACTCTTGTCCAGAAACCATCTAAATTATCCCTTTTATTCTTTTGCTCAAACAGTACCCAGATTGTTCTGTTAATATTCTGAGGATCAACTTTTATAGGCTTGCCAAGCGAATTAGCAATCGATAACAGGGTCATTTGGTGAAACATATGCAGGGGCAACCCCTTAATTCTAACTCCAACTGGGAGAATGGATGCTTCTTTAGCATAGTGGAAAACAGGAACCCATTTGAACACTCGCATCGTTAATCCGTTAATCACTCAAGCCAATTTTAGCCAATTCTTATGTAATCCTTTTTGCAAGAACACTCTATGAAAATAAAAAATCTTAGTTCCGTTCTTAAGAAAATATATGTAATAATGAAAACTAATATATTCTACAAGTAATCAAAAGGTAATATTAAGTAACAACATATAAGTTATTAATTAATTCATTCAATAGAACAATATTTTCCAATCGATAGCACATACCAATATCACAATTAAATACATAATTTAGGGTAAATTAAATAATTAACTCACATATTATAGCTCAATCTTGATATTAATTTGCAGAAGAATGGAATTCTTTGGTTGAAAACCCGTTTCATACTTTTTCCCGAAAAAAGAGAAATAACAGGAATTAGCGTTCTTCACAAACTATGCACTACCTAACTAATAGAATAATTAGGTAAGTGATGTTGGAGGGAAGAATCTGCGCATTTGGTACAGTGATGGAATGATCATGGGAAGGAGATGGTGGCGATAAAGGACAATGTAGGGGGTTGGTGGTCAAGGTGCAAGGGATCACGCGCGTGCGGGTGTATGGACCATCGCGTCCGCCGGACGCGATCCCTACTTTATAAATGTATCTTAGATATAGTAGTCATGGTTCAAAATTTCTTTTTCGAACATGGTTTCAAAATGATATAAATAAGAAATGTTTTGAAAACATTATAACAACATTTAACTAATGAAAAAAATCTACAAATCAAGATAAGTTTGAATAAACATAAATATTAAACTAAAAGTTTGAAATAAGATTTTTTACAAAAATTAAACTTTTATATAGTTATTTAGATCATTTAATATTATTTATACAAATATCTAATATTTATATCTAACAAATGAATAAACAATTGTAGTTATCTAACATGTTGGTAGTATGAGCTATATGTTTATATATGTACATTGCAAACAAACTATGAAGTAATATATTAAATCACTATATAAACTTTTATTTTCTTATTTAAATATATATTTTCTAGAATATTAATCAATTTTCTTTATTTTCAATGTTTGTAAGAAATGTTAAAAATTTAACTTTATTTCTACGAAACTATTTATTTCGGAACTATAATAATATTTCTTTTCTATAATTTTAAAATTGAAAACTTTTCGGATATTTTGTAGGAAACGTTTTTCATTGTTGAAATTGTATCGTAAGTGAAGCTAATAAATGAGCGATAAGTATTGATAATGTGGAGCAAAATAATACAATACTCATATTTATTCGTTAAAGAACAAACCTTATGAATATTTTCTAGATATCTAATGAGGCACACTCTGTGATAGAGCTTACGTAAGGAAGCCTGATCATCCAACACATGATAAAGAAGAAGAATTCATTAGTTACATTTCCACTTAAATGTTTTAGTCTTGTCTTTGTAGTCAATTAAAGTAAACCACCAAGGAAAAAAACATCTACACTCAACTACTTACTATCTAGGGGTGCGCAAAAATAATTCAATCCTCTCAACTCGAAAATACGGGTTAGTTGGGTCGATGAGTCGGGTTTGAGTTTAGTAATACTATCATCATCCTGGTAAGGTCGGCCCACCTTTGTACCTAAGATCAACCAAATGGATATTCACATTAAATCATATCAACAAAGGACAACGCTTGTCGGAAAATATTATTATCATCCATAAAGCTTTTGGCAAATTTGTTGGAAGCAACCTATAGTCAAGCTCTTCTTCTATATGCATGTGAACTTGTGGATGATCATCCATAAGCACAGTGACATCTGAATTGTCAATCGAACATGGTTTCTTAGGAAAACTTCCAACACATTGATTGGTATACTCATCCAAGTATGAAACCACTTGCAGAATAGAGATGGAAACTAAAAGCCTTTTAATTCAAAACACTGAATTTTTTGGTTAGCCATATATGGCTCAAATAGGACATGACTCGTTACAATTAAATCTAATCCCTTATGAATATATGTGTAGCCATAAATACTAGATATGGTCATAATTCTAAATCCCACAAACACATTTCTAGCTCATTTCGCTTCGTACATGTTAAATGGAGACATACAAGTCCATACTATACATATTTGATTTTCATCTATAGAAATAGTAGTTGTTTTCAATTTAATTTACCAATCGTAATGAAAACATCCCGCAAACACACTTAAATAAATATAACGAACGTCAACATTAATTCATATAAATTGTTATACCAATCAATACACACAAATTTTTCAACACCAAATATATACAAGAAACAAGCACACGCTGCACATAAAGTTAATTAATACACACAAAAAACAAACACTAATAAGTAGAACCGGCCTAAACACAGTACCTAGTCAATTTGACATAATATATGTCTCTTTGTTTGTAGTTAACCTCAACATCTTCCATAAGTATTTTTATGATCTTAGCCTCTTTCGCCAGCTTTGATGGAATGTTGGAAGCTCCACCCTTCATCATTAATTCTTGGAATCTAAAAGTATATCCCAAATAATTAGGCGTCAATTGAGTGAACCAAACATTAAGAAGAAAACAAGATGAGTTTGGGTCCGTTTAGAAAACACACCTTACTTTTTATTTGTATTTTTCTGCCTAAAATAATGAAAAAATCTTCATCAATCATTCAAATATCTCCATCTTTTCCCAACTAACAAATGTAGAAATATTTAACTTTCGAAAATAAAGAGGTTAGCGTCGCCAAAATAATGATTCTTAAAAATGAAAAACTTGGTTCCATACAACATAGAACGTTAGTTGGTTTCCAAGAAAAAAAATATACCTAGCTTAATGACAACATATATAGTACAGTATCATTTATAAAATTATATACTACAGAGTATTATTTTACTCAGACATTCCCTATTCTTTATTGATTTTTTTTTTTACTTTTGGATGTAAATTAAAAAATTTTAATTACATTATAAAAATTATGAGAGATTAATATTGTAACAATATTGTTGAAGACACGAAAAGAGGGAACTCACTCCCTCCCTGAAGCATCGTCTCACCGCAATCCACTTTAACAAACGGAAATTATCTTTAACACGTAAATCATGAGCATAACACAAACATCCAAAGACTCTCATATTGTCATAAGTCGGACGACTATCATACAAAATTTCATAAGGTGATTTAAAATTCAAAACATGAGATGGCGTCCCATTAATCAAATATATTGCACCCAATACCTATTTACCCCAAAATCAATAACAAATGACCCGGAAAACGCAAATCTCGTGCAACAGACAAAATATGGCGATGTTTCCTCTAAACACGACTATATTAATGAGGGGTACCAACACAAGAAGTTTGAAAAAGTATGTCATGATTAGAAAAATAAGGTTTGATACAATTAAATTCTATACTATTATCTGAGCGTAGCTGGCGCACATCACTTCCAAATTGTCTTTTTATCATGACAAGAAATTTAAAGAACACGCCATAAACCTCAGACTCATCATCTAAAAAAATAACATACACAACTCTCAAATAAATCAACCAAATGTCAAGAAATAACAAGCAACACAAGACAAGTAAACCGATAAGGACCCCAAAAATTATAGTGAATTAAATCAAAAGAACAATTTGTTGTATTGACACTATCATAAAACAATCACAAGTTTTTTTGGTTTATGCTAAATCTTACAAGCTTTATTCAAATGTAAGATTATGTCATTTTACACATCAAAATTTAAGTCTTTCTCCGAACGGTGACCTAATTGACTTAGCAAAAGTTATATCATTTTACACATCAAATTTTAAGTTAGTTAAGATGAATTAAATATTATTACATAGAAATGTCATATGAATTTATTAAGGAAAAATTATATTAATATGATGCCGGATTCGCACAAGCTGAAATGTGCATAAACATCGAGTTTTTCATAAAATTGGATAGACAAATAAAAGGTAAGTTACACAAATATAATTGAACATTTTAATGATTGATTAACATTAAATGAACTATATTTCCAAATTTGTCAAATGGTCAATATGTTTACGATTTTGATGTTTATACTCCAAACAATGATTGGTATACTCCATTTTCTCAACTTTATATATCCTCCACTTTACTTTATAAAAGTGAAAAAAATTAAAGGTCTATTTTTAATAGGAGGAAGCACGTTTGTAATGTATATATATCAGTAACATTTTTCTTACTACTACAAAGTATAATTAATGGCAAAGGACAAAATTAAGCCAAAAATATATCTCCCTACAACTAGGCAAGTGATATAGAGAAAAATATAGTTCTTATATAGTAATTCTTCATTTTTGTCTTTGGTGGAGTGTTGTAGCCTTGCAGAGAGTGTGGAGTGTGAGAAATTCAAAGTGAGATAGGGGGTTATTAATATGCTCCTGCATTTTGACTTCTTTGGCATCTCACATGGTCGTTTACTTTTCTCTAGTATGATTATCTCATTTAGCCATTTAAGATGACGTTGCAATCGACACAAAAAAATAATATTCTTTCATGGTATCAGAACTTTGAGCCGGAAAGTTCTTAAACCTAACATTTTCTCTTCAAAACCTGGTGTTTTCCGCTGCGTCTGCGGGTGGTTCACCACTTCAAAACCATCCGCCGGACATTCGTATATTTAGAAAGTTTTTTTTAATATTAGTTTTTCTTGTTATTTTTTTATCCTAAAAATATCAATATCTTATAATAGAAGTCTTCGATTTATTCCTCCTCCAATGAAAATTTCATAACTAAAGTGATAGCCTTTCGTCTTCGCGAGATCTAATAAAAAAAAGCATAGTTGTCCCTCTATTATTATTGCTCTGTTTATCTCCCACAAACTATTTTCTTCATCTTAAATGAGGCTCCCGTGACGTAAATGCTAAGATAAATTTTCCAATACAGGAAGGGTTGAGCAGATTTAAAACCATAAGATAAATTTTTCCAAACCCATGATGAATTATTTTTATTAGGTAATCTTAAAGGTGAAGAAGAAGGGTAGTATTTTAATTTTAAAACATTACCAAATAGAGATTGATTATTAAGTAAAATTTTGAAACCGTTGCTAGCAAGGAGGGATTTATTAAAAAGGGAAAGATTTTTAATATTGAGACCGCCTAAATTTTTGTTCAAAGAGAGAAAAGGCCAGTTAACCCAATGAATTTTTTTGTTGTTGTTTAGGTTATCATTCCAAAGAAAATTGGCGAAAATGGTTTCAAGTTTATTAATATAGTTTGTAGGAAATTTATAAACAGGCATAGGATACACTAGCATGGAAGTTAAAACGGATTTAATAAGAGTGATTTTACCAGCTTGGTTAAGAAATTTGGAACTCCAAGATAAAATACGTTTTTTAATTTTTTCAATAATTTCAATAAACACAAGATTTTTGTTGGTATGAATGTCTAAATTAATACCAAGGTACTTTCCTAACTGATTAGATTTCTTAATTTTAAGAGAACGTAAGACTTTATCTTTTACATGAGTAGGTGTTAGTGGGCTAAAATAAATTTGGGAATTTTCAAAATTAATAAGTTGACCAGAAACATTACAATATGCTGCGAGAGTTTTTTCAAAGTTTAATATTGTAGTTGAATTTAATTTGAGAAAAAAGAAGCTGTCATCCGCAAAGAGTAAATGTGAGAGTTTTGGAGAGTTTCTGGTAATACCGATACCTTTTATAAGAGCATCAGATTGTGTCAATCTTAATATGATGTTTATGTTACAAATTCGTTATAAAACAATTTTAGGAATGGGCACAACATCTTCTAGGGTGGATAGAGAGAGGAATGTAAGAATATTATTATTTAAGTATTATTACATTAATAATACTCCATTCAATCATTCATTATGTTGGTCATTAATATGATGTTTATGTTACAAATTCGTTATAAAACATTACAACCGTTACACACTAATTAACCTAGATGAAGGGTTAATATCACAATTATTTTCAGATGAAGAAGGTCATTTTTACCTATAAACAAACTCCTTTTGATATTAACCCTCAAGCGATGTGAAATGAATATGCAATACGAGGTTTTGAGGCATTATATTCTTAACACGACACAATTAAAAATAAAAATGTTACACACGAAAGAGGTTATGAGGCATTATATTCTTAACACGTGGCACTAATTAATAATATTTTCTATATATTAGTATTTACACAGTCTAGTCTGTGCAAATTCGTTCATCGTATTTATAATATATAATTTTTTATACATAAATAAATATAGCATTTCCATGTAATACATCCTCCGTCCCTAAAAAATTGTCACATTTTGACTTTTGGTGGTCAACAAAACACGATTTTGAACATAAATATTTATTATTCTACATGCGAAAAAATTATAAAAAGTTAATATTTTAAAAATATATATTGAGACGAATCTAACAAGGTCCCACATGACTATATTATTTCTTATCATTTTGATCAAATTTTGTAATGTTTGACTAACAAAAGTCAAAACGTGACAATCTTTTAGGGACAGAGGGAGTATTATTTAATCTAATGTGCAAAATAACATATAATTTGAGCAAAGCCTTTTTAGAAAATAATGTAAGTACAATATATTTGATTATACTTATGGGTAATTATGAATAATATTGTATAAAATATCTATAAAAAATAAAATAATTTTAATTAATTATATTTCCTATATATTAGGAGATCAGCATCAAGGCTTCAAAAAAAAAACTTTTATTGCACCCTTTCCCAATTGGGGAAGGGGAAAATTAGTTATTTTGTAATGAAGCCCCATGATCTATTAATTCCTTGATTGTAGGAATAGTTATAAATACTAGTTAGTTTAAAATGATTTTTATATATATTAGTTTAAATATAAATATATACATTATTAACGATGATTTTTTCACAATTATTAATTTTTTATTTAATGATTATTATTAAAATGCACAAGTATGGATTGTGCCCAAAATACTAGTATAGTAGATATGGTAAGATTGTAAATCCATCTTGATATGAAGCCAATGTTTAAGAAAGTGTAGAAAAAGAGATACTACTACTTTGATTTGAATGAAAATTAACATATTGACAACAAATTAAGTGTCATCTTGTCGGGGATTCACCTCGAACTCGTAGTTCTTTAAAACTGGAAAGCATCAGTAGTTCCGCTGATCTTTGTTTGTTTGAGATTTTTGAGGGACATCAACCGAGTATGATGTAATTTCAGATTCTTGCATCCCTCAATTGTCAGAGAATGCAACTTAGGCATGGTTCCTTCTTCGATCATGAGGTTCTCCAAGTTGGGCAAAGTGGAGAGTTTCAAATATCTAAGCTTATAGAAACTCATTTTGGGACACACCATCTGCTTCCCCATGAAAGCATGTTCGTTGAAGACGAGATCTTTTAAGTTCGGCAGCTTGCTGAGCATAGGCATCGGGTCTTGATCAAACTCAGAATTAGTAAATATTAATACAGATAGCGTTGAGCTAGCTATCGTAGACAGAATCCCCAAATGACCATCTAAATGCAAAGTGTTAAGACCATTGCTTATGAACAAATTCTGAGTTACAGACAAATGTCCACAGGGAAGGGGAGAAATACCGCCAACATCAAGGGATGCCTCACATAAGTAATTGGATGTCGTACTTATACACCTGACAGTGGCCTGAAGGTCTTTACGATTTTCATGAACAGAAGCTGTGAGAAATCGAAGATTGATCAGTTGGAGCAGATCTTGAGCACAACATAGCTTTGAATTGAAATTTTCAAGGGTCTCCAACTCTCTTAAGCTATCTAGTCTCAACTTTTCATCATTGTGAACGCGAAATAATTGAGGCAGATACAGATGTTTCATGCGTCTCATCTTCATCAAAACATTGTGTATGGTCATCGAACACCCCTCTCTAACACGCAAATCAAGAGTCTGCAGGTTCAACAATTTGCTAATTGTTGAGGGCAGATTTTCTAGATAACAATTCCTGAAACTCAAATACCTCAGAAATGCCAACTTTTCTATCTGTTTGAGATATTTTCCAGCTCCGAAGTTCAGACCATCAAAATGTAGGACCCTTAGCACTTTAAATTTGAGCATGCATAAACTTTCCGCCAGAAAAATATTGTTCCGGGACGGACAGGTATCTAGCAATAGAAGAGAACGGAGCTTGTCAGTTTTTTCATGTCCAAATGAAATGCTAAATCCACCTTTATCACCACCAAGATGAGCTGCTATTTTACGCACTTTTTCAATTGAAAGATACTTATATGGCCATGAAGTTGACTGTTCATGATCCATGATGGTCAAATAATTCTCTTCTTTAGCTATCACCAGAGACATATCATGTATCATGGACTTAAGACGGCAGGATCTAAATTTCTTAACTTTGGAGATCTCATCCTTTTCAACTTCGACCATGCCCCTAGATGCCAATTCTTTCAAATAAAGGTCAGTTGTTCTTATCAATGTATCTGTACTAGCACCATATCTTGATTGAACCAGTCCTTCCGCATTCCACAACATATACAACTTATCAGTGTCTATTACTGAGTTTCCTAAGAAGACAGCCATATACAGAAGGCAATGCTTCAAGTTCACGGGTAAATCCAAGATAATTAAATATATAAGTTGTTGCATCTCATTCCTTCCATGTTCTCGTTTCCATTTGCCCGAAACAATATTTTCATGAAGTACACTCCACTCCGCCAGAGTATGCTTTCTAGCTAAGTGACCCCCTAGCAAATTAATTGCTAAAGGTATGTGACTGCACTTCGTTGCAATCTCTTTGGCAATCAGCATCTCAGAAGAACCACTTTTGATTCCTGCATAGACAACTAAATTAAAAACGAACACAACTTGAAATGTACCAACACAGAATGAAATCATTATAGAAGATGCCACACCCTAACCAAAGTTAACATATAAAAAAGCATAAGTTAAGCACGAAAGTTTTCCTCAAAATGGGCTACCGTGCAGGGAATCGTAGTATGTCAATGTTACGAGTATTATTTAATCAAGTATTGGTGATAACAAAACTGCCAGTTCAAAAAATCGAAAATTACATATGCGTCGGGAGCTCAAAGAACTCATGGTCATAGATAATCCAAAACAATAACTACGCTTACATTTTGTTAAGAATGTTCCTTCAGAGGTCCACGACTTTTATCGCTAAATTTGTTATGATTCTTTTGTATTTTCGTCCCACTATAAATCACAAGGCTTTCCTATAAATGATATGTTACTCTATTGAAGTTGGTGAGGCTATTCGCAGAAAGGGAACAAATATGAACATTAAGACGAATTGTGTAATCACCTGTGCGATAAGTTTTAATGGCAATTAATTCGGAGCTTTCATCCTCTGAGAAGCCTTTCAAATGTTGAACTACTCCACAATTTTGCTCAACCAGGGCATATAAAGCAACATGCTCGGCCAGTACTCTGATCCGGGTGGTGACCACTAACTTAAGCTTTGAATTGGTGTCTTTACCCCCAAAAATGATGCGGTATGGTACCCAATCATCCACTGAGCGTAAATCATCCAGAACAACAAGACATGTACTCTCTAACTGGATCTTCTCAAGCCGCGAAATCACTCGAAATGTGTCCAATGACTCAAACTTAGTTTTGGTTTCCTCAGTAAGCTGTGACAGTAATTCTCGAAACAAGGTCGCCGGATCAGGTCTGTTGGAGAGGTCTACCCACGCAACACGCTGAAACTGATTTCTGGATTCGGAGTATAGTCTTCTGGCTAACCAAGTCTTGCCAACGCCCCCGTCCCCAAGAATCGAAACACTCGGGAAATCCACTAGGTTGGACTTCAATTGACGTAGATCTTGTACCCTCCCAACGAACAGATCGGACTGGTATTTATGTGGTAGATATTCGATTGGTGGATGATTGTGAGCGACAACCTTTTTGGTGACACACATGCCCAATGGTTTAGCAATATATTCAAGGCGGAGATGCAGAAGCTTGAGCGTTCGAATCAGATTACGTCTGGCTTTGAATTCGAACACCTTACGAAGCAGAGGAAAGCCTTGTCGAGATCCTAAAATATAAGCATCGATTGCGTCTTGAATTTGATAGATAATGTCGCGGAATTTGTTTTCTAACAATAGGACATCCCAATTGTTTTCTAGGGTTTTAAAAGTCAGATGAAGATGTAGTAATTCCAGCTGGATTTTCTCCAGATCGGGTATTGATTCTTGGAGAATAGAGGCTGCCGAATCTCCGCCGCCGTGCTCACTCAGATACCGTAAAATATATTCTTCGTTCATGTCCAAACGAGGACAACTTCCCACTACCGAACAACTTCCTACTTCTCCCATACTTTTCTTCAATGACGTCAATTATTTTCTTGGGAGTGGGGGTGGGGGTGGGGGTGGGGTGGAAATGAGGGTGGGGTGTGCTGAAGAAGAAGGAGTTGAAGAAGAAGTGGATAAATTGGATTATTGAGGCAAAAAAAGGTAAAGTAATTCTCCTTTGTTTTTTTAATTGAATAATCTAGGCTAGTTTACTGGATGTCTCCTATAATATGAACTTTGTTTCTGTGTGCCCCTATTCTTTTGGTTGTTTCTTAGGTGCCCTTGAACCCTTTTTTGCAGTTTTAAACGATAAAATGATTATTGAACCCTATCATTATTATTAACTTGATATCCATGTTCAATCCACCCTTCTTCTTCATTCAAAAAACGGGATTCATTTATATCCAAAGTCTAATCACCATAATAGCTTGATACATATTCAAGTCGGATAATAACATTTAGTCCGACTTTTGGTCGGTAGAGCTTGATTACTTAAACTGTGATTCCCACAGTGCTTAGACTTGGGCCCGTTTGAAAAAAATGGTTACTATTATCGTCTTCGTCACTTTAAGTAACACGAAGAGTTATGATTATGATAATCAATGAGCATATACTTACATATGTGATTGGGAATTGAAGAGTTTGCGTGCTGCCATTCAATTCTCAATCATTCGGGATATAGTATACTTTGTCCATTTAAGTGAGATTGTAAGCACGAATAGTGATTCTACTATTAGATTTTAGAATTAGTTTATGACACGATAGAAACTAAGTCTATATCATTTTACATATCTTTTGTTATAGTTTAATGGCCCCTAGGAATTATAAATATAATAGTATTTGCTCCACTATAGAGAGATGCAACCCCAATGGGATTAGTGTTTCCCCAACTCATCTCGAGACTCAAGAGCTATTCTCAAGTATGAAAAATTAAAGAATGAATTTGTTGATGAAGTTCTTGAACAACCTGATCATAATGATCATAAAACTCGGGCAAAACATGAACAAAACCTTAATAAGGTTAACAACACTTCCTCTGATTCTGGTGATTTAAAACAAGAAAAAGTTTAAAAATAGTAAGAAGCTCATGCCCAAATTAGAGAATTTCATGATAAACACGGCAAAGGAGAAGAGTGGGTCGATTACGAGTCGAACCGTAGATATTAGTGTTGTGTCAATGGTTTCTTCACATCCTGACACATGAGTTCACATTCTGACACGTTGGTGCTTGACACCGTATGTAGTTCTCACATTTGTCAAAATGTGCACGACCTTCATAATGGAAGAAAGTTGATAAGAGATGACATAAACCTACGGATAGGCAATGGAGCAAGAGTTGGAGCCATTGATGTAGGATCAATTAGTTTCAGTTTACCATCAGTTTAAGTTTACCATTAAGAATGGTATTAATGTTCAACAATGTCTATTGTGTACCTTCTAGCTTAATGAAAGTGGTTGTTTCATTACTCAAAAGGAGGTTGAGAACCAACTCAATAAGAAAGTTAAAGTTCTCCGATCTGATAGAGGTGGAAAACATTTAAGTCATGAGTTCGAAGCACATCTAATATTCCTTTTGGAACACCTCAATACAATGGTGTGTCTAAGAGAAGATCAAACTTTGGTAGACATAATTCAATTTATGATGAGCACATCTGAACTCACGGTTAATTTTTGGGAGACACATTAGAAACTGTCATGCACATACTAAACAAATGTCTAACTAAGTCAGCTGCTAAATCCCCACATGAAATGTGGTTTGGATCCGTACTTACATTGCTCATTTAATAATTTGGAATTATGAAGCCTAGTGAAGAAATTGAGTAAGAATAAATTTGGATCCAAATATGAGAAATGCTATTGCATAGGCTATCCTAAAAAAATCAAAGGGTACTACTTCTATCTCAAACATGAAAATATAGATTAAAATGTTTAAATAATAAGGAGTATACTTTCACTCTATGCCAAAATGTTTGTTAAAGTTTTTATTATTTATCTAGTTATTTATTTATGATTGGATTATAATACCCAAAAAATTGTTCCACAAATTAACGTTAGTATTGAATTCAAAATCAAATAAAGATAATAGTGAAGGTACACATAATCACCAGAAGATGAAAGTCACAAGACATTCACAATGAGATTCTTTACAAATCAAATTGCATTCACTTTGTTGCATTACTAGTTTTAGCAACTTTGAGCATTATTATAAAGTGTCTTTCAACAAATACATATTTTGACATCTATTTAGGCTTCTATCTCTTTTGCAAGCAATAATCCTTCCATAAACTTTGATTGCTGACTTTTATTCATCAACTTCATAGGGGATTTCTTCCTTTTTCTATCATCCATAACAATAATCGGGGTGGTAGGAGTAGGAGTGGGAGTGGGAGTGGGCATAAGGGGTAGGGTGGCACCTCAACTTTTTGATTTATTGCTTCTAAAAAATAGTTTTGTCAAGTTTGGTATATTAACTTTTATATTTTCCGTGCAAAAGACTAATATGATTAATTTGTCCTTGTGTTAATGAGTATTTAGAAATCAAATGTAAGTCAACGGTTCAAAAATTTGATTTTGAAAAGTTCAAGTGTGAAACTACAACACAAATATCTATTGAAAATTATGTATTTATTTGAAATTACAATCTCGTATCTAGATGAAAAAAATCTATTATCTTGGAGCACATAATAACATAATTACATAACCCACAAAAAATACCACTATTTGGTGTGTACATAACCTGTGTTGTTATACACACTAACGCAGTATGAACTAGTATTTTTTTATAATCGAAATGACTATTTTATCTCCTATTTATGAATAGTGTTTTATGAAATTTTATTCAGATCATTTTACTCCTCAAAAAATATGAATAAAATACCATTTTGGTATGTATAGTGGTTCATTATATAACACATAACAACCCATAATTTAAGTGAGAAAAAAGAATCATTTTCAACACCAAAATTTGCATTCACAAAAAAATATTCGGCTTGTTGGTTTTATCCGTTAAAATTTGTATCGCCGCGATTGAAAGCCTCACCTCCAGGTTCGTTTTATTAAATAATTTTAAGCATTAATTGATTTAATTCTTCTGCTCCATGCTTTAAACTTATTTCAATGAGGCATAATTAATCAAATTTAATTAATTAATTAATTAATTGGTTTTAGTTTTCACATTATTTTTGTTAAATGATACTTAAAAGTGATTTTTTAGGCTTTTTTAGTGATAGACTTATGTAAATGATGTATACTTAATCAATTTAATGAATCCATTACTTAATTGATTAATGGGTTTGAGCTTTTACATTAATTTATGTTAATTAATACTGAAAATTGAATCTTTTGTGCTATTTGTGATGGACTCATGTGAATGAAGTATAGTTATTAATCTAATTTGGTTACTTAACTGTTACATAATGTTTATTGGGTGCCTGATTATGTGAGATGGATAAAGGGGTTTGAGGTTTTACATTAATTGATGTTAAATGATGTTAAAAATCGATTCTTTTTGGATATTTTCAGTGGTAGATTTGTTATTACAATGATTAATGTTAAATAATGTTATAAACCAAATCTTTTTGAGGTATTCGCACTGTTAAACTCGTTAGTATGCTGGTTTGGTTTGTAGGAAAATTAGAACAACTGAACAAACGAGTTGTTCTATATCAATGTCAAGAATGGGTTGTGACGAGTGCAGCTAATTTAATTCGATTCATGTTATGTTTGGTCACTCGTGATTGAAATTTAGTATGGGGAAAGTCCGAGTTATAGACTTTAGAGATGTGCTGACACAACAGTATAGGCATGATAAGCAGAGGAATGTTTCGTATTTCGTTGTTATTATGGTGTCTAATTACTTTAGCAACTTACAGGTACATATAGCAAGGTGTTGTGTTCAGATATCTTCCCAAGCTTTGTAAACAATTCAAATGGTAGAAGCTGACAGGGAGGTCATTAAAGCAGAGGTATTTACGTGTGCAGTTTTGCACCTTTTAGCAACGTTTTTCACTCTACAGATAAACTAGTCTTCAATTCTAAACCGATTACCTCTGTCCTTCACTTTTTATAATCCAACAATCATTTTTACATTTGCTACTGTAAGTGTGACATTAACTACACGTAGGATGTCAAAGATATGTTAGATGCTTCTTTTAATTAAAGTTGAGGCCACTTCTATCATGAGTCTAATACTTGCATGACTCTTGTGAGAATTTAAGATGCTAATGCGCATTGAAATTGGGATGCTAACTACTACATGAGTGCCTTATAGGACCTTCCAGGTAGAATATAACCATCATGTATATCCAATTTGAAGGTTTCTGCTATATTAAAACAAAAGGTTCAGTTGTGAATCAGCTGGATGGATTATTCAATATTTTGCGACTGTATTGCTCACACAGAGAGTCCCTAAATATATAAACAATATAACCAAACTTAAGCCTAATACCTCTTAAACTGGAGTACTGGACTATGGAAGATAGATAATTCATAGTTGACTGAAAAGGTTCCTGATTTCCACTACAACATGGAACAAAAGCTCATCTCTATTAAAGATCAAATTGTGGAAAAATATGTTCAACAAAAGTTTGTTTCCGTTTACCCATTCGGTCATCTACGTAACATTGATTGGGAAATATAACTTCTGAATGTTCTGTTCCCCACATCTGGATATCTACGTAACATTGATTGGGTATATACTTTTTAGATTTCCCTTTCTTGTTCAATACTCCTGGCTTTCTTTTTTAGTTGTCTGTTTAGCTTTAATTTTTTGTTATTAAATAGTTGTCTTTCTAACATAATTAATTGTAATTTTACATTTTCAACGTACTTTTTTTATTACTTTTCTTATGAAGTTATCAACCAACCAATTTCATATTTTCAATTGATTGTCATTTTACATTTATAATGTACATTTTGACTACTTTTTATTTCTTAATCTGCATGCAAATGGCTAAAAGGACAACTAAAAAAGAACTGAGGAAGTATAATGTTATGCAATTTAACCAGGGTACCTGATGTTTATGCTCATTATGCCTTCAGATGATGAAGTCATACATATGGCTTCAAACTACAGATGGTTCAATACAAGAAGTCGAGCAAGAGATAGCCACATTCTGTCCACTAATATGTCAGGAAATGCACTCTGGTTTGGGGACATCAAAGAATTACCCCATATCTCTTCCTGATCGAGTAAATCCTGCAATGTTGAGTCTAATAATAGACTACTGCCGATTCCATCAAGCTCCTGGCCGCTCCAACAAGGTTATACTGAACTTTATATCATATCTACGGAAATAAAAAGGTAGAGATGGAGGGCACCACGTATCGAGTGCAGTATGATTGATCTTAACTGCTTACTCTCGATGTAGGAGCGTAAGGTTTATGACGATAAGTTCATTCGAATGGATTCAAATAGGCTCTGTGAATTAACTTCTGCTGCGGATAGCTTGCAGCTGAAGCCACTAGTTGACCTTACCAGTCGTGCACTTGCGCGGATAATTGAGGGAAAATCTCCAGAAGAGATACGTGGGATATTTCATATTCCTGATGATCTAACAGAGGTGTCTTCTGCTTGCAAGCAGTGTACATGCTTAGAGTCCTTCATCAATCGTCTTAATAAAACTATGCCATTCTTGTGCTTTTCTTAACTAATCTTTTAAGATTTTTCAGGAAGAGAAATTGGAACCTCTAAAGAATACAATGGAGGACTCTAGAATTCGGCTGTTGAACAGACTATATGCTCGAAAGAGGAAAGAATTGAAAGAGAGAGAAAAATTGAAGGTTATTATAGTTTATTTATATCTTGTTGGTTTTCTGTAGTAACTCTTCTCGAAGATGTCATTCGCATATGCATATGTGTTTCATTATGTACTTATTGATCATGGACTGAGAAGACTGTCTTATATAGATTGCTCAGAATGAAGAGGAGTGTGTAGATAATCGTCCCCTTGATGATCTTTTGTCTTTTATAAATGGTGGAAATGGAGGTAAAATCATTGCTGCTTACTCTTTAAATGATAGTTTAGCTCTTTATATTTTCTTGTGAATAAGCTATCTATGGTGTTATACCTCAAATTACAAAATTTTGTAAGGTACTGGTTTATACTTTCTTTTCATTCTTATTGCAGATTCTAAAGGGGCAAGAGCTTCTAAGAGTAAGAAGAAGAATCGTAAAAAGAAGGACCAGCAAAAGAATGCTCAAGAAGACAGCAACCTGTCAAACAATATTTCTTTCTGCAATGCCATTGATAATGATAAGAAGGTATGTACATATGTGCAACAAATACATGCCTCCATTGTGTTACTATTCAATTGGTGAAAGAAAAAGTGATGACGTGATATCCAAAGCTCTATGCTTTTTGACAAAAGCCTACGTGCGGGAGATCAACTCCGGAACCATACATTCAACTCGAAAGAAAATTCGCTTTAAGTTTGATTCCTTTCGTGGAATCTCACTTTTCCTTTCCTAGTTTTCTATTTGATGAAGTGTATATATTGAACTTTGCAAGTTCTAGAAATGTACTAACTATTGGCGTTACATATTGTAGAAGACAAACGGACATGATCCCTCTTGCCTTAAGAATAAACTGCATGGCCTTTCTCTTCCTATTCTTAGCCAATTAAAGCTACAAGACATCAGAGATGTCAGCTTTACACCTGAACATGAGTTTGATGATAGTGATTTAGATGATGAACTAGACCCAGAAATGAAAGAAAAGATTGATAGGTGAGCTGATGTTCTTAGACCTCTGGGTGCACTTCATGGCATGTTTTACTTGTATGAACAGTAAGTGAGCTGTTAATTTCTTTTTCCCTTGACTAGGGAAGTAGAAGATTTTGCCCGAAGATTAAACTCAGATTGGCCAGAAAGAATGCAAGAGATACTCTGTCTTGGCCAAGAAAAGCGTCATATACCAATGAGTATGAATGGGAATGTTACTCTTAAAGACATCCAAGTACATCCTTTTGACCCGTCTTCCTTTTTTATTTTCTACTTATGTTAGTCAACCTTATTTTGAATGGTACTCTGTAATCTTTTTGATGCGATTTTCTAATGTTTGTATATTCTTTGTGGAGTATTATGGGCATTTCATGAAACTAAGAAACCGAACTTGTTGCTACTGCAGCGTTCTTTTATCAGCTACCAGTGACCAAGAAAATTATTATGGTTCTAAGGATACATTCCAGATGAATTATGAATAACTTGCTTAAAGACTTAATCATCTTGCAGAAGGTTATGAAGAAATTTACCGACTTGTAAAAAGAAGATTCATCTATGTGTAATCCAAAATTAAATATTTGTTTTATAAAATTCAACTTGTCCGTTCTTGGGTTTTATTCTTTTAGTTTGTAACTTCGTTCAGAACTTCTATGTTGGAAGTTGTCTGCCTTCATTAACTTCTCTCCCACTCCTCGAGGGAAACTTATGAATGTTCCCATGTCTTGTAGTTGCTAGAGCCTTATCTAGGTGTCCATTGGGTTCTTACCATTTGTATTTTTCCTCTTCAGAATTAGATCAAGATGAGAAGTGAGGTGCACAAGCATTCCAGTTTTATTGAGTTGGGTGCAGCTGGAAAATTTGTGCTCTTCTCCTAGCACAGTTGACTCACCGATGGTGTTTTAAAGAGATGATACCCACATTATTTGAGTCATATTGTAGCTTGTTAGCGAAATCGATATGGGAGTCAATTTTGAGACCTCCATGCAATCTCATGCGCTTGTTGCATTTTGGAATAATATTAAATGATGGTTGGTGTGCTCCAGTTCTCTCGAGTCTCGAGTACTGTTATCTGGCCCATGTGGAGGAATGCAAGGTTTCGGTTGATGTAGCTGGATGGAGTGACAATAGATGTTGTTCTTTGGCCCTTGTATAATGTTGTCAGAATAATATATTGTCAGAGCTTTAAAAGTTCTTGAATAAATTCATATGATATACAAGATCATTTCCTTTTGTATGCGAGCCATTTATTTTGTATTCATGAACGGGTTAATTCACGTTGATCTATTCAGACATCGTAAACGCCTTCTGGCAATGTGATACACTTTCCTGTATCTTTTGTGCAACAACATTATTCTTTGAACTTCTGTTTAGATCTACCAAACCTATCATCCTAATATCCTACAAGAGTAAATTCGACAGTAAAAATCATCCATCGGCTGCAGATTGCAATTGTTCATGTGGACAAGGTCTTCTTGGTTCACCCACACTCCATAGAAACTTCAAATCTCCCCTCTTCTTTCCCAGTGATATAAATGTGCCTGCATGGAACAATCAAATAACTTCTCATTTATGCATACAGATATAGAGATGCAACAAATTTTCGGTTACTAATTATTTTCAGTTCAAGTTTCTCTGTTAAGTTCCTCTCAGCTGATAACTAACAAATTTAAAAGGCGTTAATGACTGGCGATTTGATTCCATTTTATCAGCATATACGCCACGGCTACTCGAAAATGACAACCTTGATTCCTCCACATCCTTAGTCCCGACTCCCGATCAGAGGGAGCAAGTGTTGTCCACTCAGGTCTGACTTGTAAGCAAGGATTTCAATATTTATTCACCAAACCTTTTTTTCTTACCTAGAATGGAAGGAACAATGTAAAGCAAAGCTGGTTGACCATGTCCATCCATCAAGTTCAAAGCCACATATGTGACAAGGAGACCTGTAGGAAGGAAGCAGAGTTCGTTGAACCAATACTTATCTCCTTGACACGAGAATAAACTGATTTGATCTAACAATATCTCATTCTCTGAACCTTAACCGGACGGTGAAACACATCAGCGAGTTATCATAATAACAACAATGTGCCAATAATCTTTTCATGTTTTAGATTGTAAGAGACAGACTTGTAACTATATTATATTATATGTACCTAAGCCATATGCCAGCATTGCATAAAGAAAGTATCCAGCTCGAATTGTTTTATTTGACAGCCAGTCATACCTGAAAGAACCAAACGAAGGAAGTTCATACTCGATTTGCATGAATAATCGAAGACTAATTAAACTAGTAATCAACTTGCAGCTGCTCTATTCACTCTTAATTTATACGACATCATATCTTAAAGACCAGGACAGGAACTCCAAATATTAGTGACTCACAGGAAGACACTCTAAGTGGGAAGTAAGAATGCAGAGTTGTGCCTATGTTACTGGATGATGATACCTTAGCGAGAATGCTACAACTAACCCAGGTAGGATTATGTCACCAAATCCAATGATGCTGTAACCACCCCAAGGGTCAAACATTCTTGGGATTTTTAGTAGCATTGGTATTCCATCTTCTCCACTTCTATCGCCACGAGCCACCTGATCAATGGAAGCACAATTTTTTGTTTACGTTTGGCAAAGCGGTTCAGTGAATGACTACATTCTGACTTTTAGGGAGGTGGGAGAAGTTTTTAACAATGCTTACCACTATCATCACACTCTCCTGGAACCACCACTTGGATGCAAACACCCAAAAAATGTCGTATAAGAATGCACAACTCAGGAGAACTGTTCCAACCTGGTTTTAGGAATATATCCAAGTTGAATAAGTAAAAACAAAAAACTCGAAGAATATGAAGCCTTATACTAAGAACATTAGCGATATCAACGTGAAGATCCATTGATACATAACTATATCAAGTTCGAATTATTTTCTAATATCTCTGATTTATTTTGTTAATTTGTTCACAATAACTGATCAATGTAAGTGGCATTGTAAGTTCACCTGAATTTATAAGATCACCGATACCATAAAACATTTAGTGTGAAGCAAAGCAGATGAGGTTGGACCAATGAGAAGAAAATGTAAGGGTAGAAAGAAGAAACTTGACGAACCTTGAGATTTGGAACTCGGACAATTTGGAGCACTGTAATTATCAATGTGATGCCCTGATCAATAAAAATTTAAGTAAGAGATTAGACTCATTCAAACAGGTAAAAATAACTGAACAGCATGCTGATGAATAAAGATATGCAAGCTCATACTAACTTTCCTTGGGCTTGGTAGCTTATATATAATGTGATAGTCACAATGCGTATATGATTGTTTGGGTGGAAGAGACATACAAGGATATCTTGACCTATCCAAGCGAACGAGGCACGGCGCCAGATGGCCCAGACAACCGCAAATATTAAGCAGAAAGGGAAAACAGCCAGCGTCAAATATGAAACCGCTCCCAGTAAAGGCACTTTAATATATGATTCTGCAGCCTGCTCAAACCATCTGAAACTGTAAGTGACCACTATTAGCCACAATTTCACCACTCCCTTTCACCAGTAGATGTGGCGACAATTATTGTGCCTAGAGACGGATGTATTGCTGAAGGGAGAAAACGTAACATACCATGATAATAATGCAACTAGGCACGTTTGAAGTCCCTGCAGTTTGAATAAGAATGAACTCAAAATGAAAGTAAGAAAGTGGGTTTACCGCTGATAAAAATAAATGGTATATTTTTACATATCCTCGCTTCATTGCCTCCTCGTAATATTCACCCTTAGTTGAGGAGGAACTACAACCTGGTTCTCTATCTACTCACTAATGCATACTCAGGATGTGGGATATAAACATAAGGAAAATATATGCGTTGGCTAATAACTGGAGATCCATACTGTGACCATGACTTTTCTTGACTGCTTCATGAAATTTACAGAAATAAATATTACAGCGTGGGCTTGTTCTTTTTAATCCTCATTTAGAGGGGCTGTTATTAAGTCACAAACTTGATTGAGCACAACGTGATGTGAATGTTAGAGGGATATACCTCAATGCCACCAATGCAAAACAGAACAACCAGCACCTCAATGAACCAGAATGACATCAACTTGTATAACATGATCAAGAAACAGGATGCAACCACGACAAAGAGGACTGCTGATGTCGTGTTGATGTCCACCACTCCTCCAGACTGTGCAACCTCCGCATTGGTGTAGTCACTTGAACCATCCTATACGAAAATCAAAAGCGACATGACAGTGTAGAAGATTGGTGTTGAAGTTGAAAACCATTCATGGAAGAGCATGAACCATTGGATTACCTTCAAGAACTTGTCCTGCTCAATGGCTGCATCCCTCGCACTCCAAGCTGACCAATATGAAGCACATAAGATGGTTCCGACAGCCATAAGCCATAAGAACACTTCAGCAACATCAACCAATGGGCGCCCTGGAGAGTATAACTGAACAGCAACTGCATGAAAAGACACCAGTTGTCATCAAATGCTTGGAAAAGAAACATAGACTAAAATCAACATAGAGATCTAGTGTGAGACTTACCAGCAGACTTGTTGTTTATACTTTGCATCAGAGTTGTACCAGCATCTTGAGGAAGCATGACAGCAGGAATCCCGATGTTTATGTCAGGTTCATTAGGATCACATACCATCTTGAAGAGTTCTGTGGAATCCAACATGAAAGATGGGATAAGGGAGAAAATAATTTGAAAATGAAAGCCATCGTTTACTAAATATGAAAAGATCTTGTTCTTCAACTCTTGTATAGGTTCCTACACTAGATTTTAACAGGTCAGTTGTCTTCTTGACTATATATCAACTTAATCTACTACCACATTTCCTAAGAATCGTGTCATATTTTTTGAATTAAAGAAAGTCAAGAGAACAGAAGACGTTGGATAACAATATTAAGGCAAGTTCAACATGACGTTTTCCCAAATAATTGTTAAACTCAAAAGGTCAAACCTGTATGGTAGTTGATAATTAGGATTGCTGAGGCACCAGCAGCTTCTGCAACATTTGCCTTTGCTGTGAAACTACAATTGCCTCGATGAACCAAAATGACCTCACCAGTAAGCTAACAAACCAAAAATCCAAAATGTGAGAACATTATGAAAACTGCTTCTTTTGGCATTCAACTCAACTCTAAGATACTACAGACAGCAAATAAAGAATCTGATAATTGGTATCTATAGATTTCAAGAAGTGGCTTTTACGTGATAAAGTAGAATAACGTGAAAAACCTTATTTCTTGGTTTACTGCAGCAATCAGGAGGGTCTGCAATTGCAACTTTAGTTTGGCTCGCACGCTTCTCTTTTGACTCCAACGTGGGGCCAAATCGAGCTCCTACACCAACAAACTCCACAGCTTCTACTCCATTTATCCATGTCGGAATTTTTACCTTTTACATTCATGATCATAAGTCAGAAAACCATTGGAAATTGTCAATTCCTTTCTGAAAGGTAAGACATTACTAAATCAGACCGTAAGGCAAAACAATATTAAGTAAAAAGCATATGAATGAAAGATGAAGCTAAAATAACGCAGCAGATCTCATTAATCCCGTCAACCATAGCCTCAAGGAGTCTACAGGTATATCAACATGCCTCAATGCCTTCAAATTTTCAATGAGGCTCCCACCTAAGCAGGATAGAGGGAGGGGGTCTGATAGTATGTAGCCTTACGCCTCACCCCTGTGGTAACAGGCAGGCTTTTTCCAAATTGACTCAAGAGTGACGTGCAAACAATCTTAATAATGGCATCTGTGCTGCCTAAGTGTAACACATAACTACTGAAAGGATGTCTAACTTCATCACTTCAACAACAAATTACACTGACTATCATACATTATACTCGATAGTTGATAGGGAAGGAGCAATATCTTCACAAATTTAACCAAGAGGACAAATGAAAAATCAAGATTTACACCCTATTCAACAATACAATGTACAACAAAACCAAACATTAAACTTCAAGAAAAGTAGGCTAAAGAATCCTTTAATATATACGCTTAGTTGCAAAACTCGACTTAACTGACTCTTTCAAGAAACAAAATGTCCCTTTCAGCTTTGGCAATTACTCCATCTGGTTCTGGCTTACAAAACTCGGTTTTAAATACTCGTCATTCATACAATTTCAATGGATCTTTTAGCGAAATTTTCCTTCTATATCCCTAATATATAATCAAATGTACCTGACAACACAAACTACATAAGGTGGTATCTATAAAATCACATCTAGTAATTCTTAATGAACATATAAATGACTAATAGGACAACTTGAAATGATAATTATTCGTAAAACTCGAGTAATATCGTTATAATTTAGAAGCTGATATAGCAGAGGAACTTACAAGAACAAAATTGTTATCACAGCCAGGGGTCTTAGGAGCCACATCATCTTGATGAACTATATCACCACCCAATATTAAAGAAACAGATGAACTCAACAACACAATTGCAACAAAAACACCCTTCTTGAGCTCCATATCAACTCAAACCTCAGATATTTCACAAATTAAACTATATTGTTAATTTGCAGAACCTTTTCTTCAGATACATTGAATGGTTTTTTATCACTTTTTGGTGGAGGTTGTGTGGACATAGAAAATGAATAGCAAATACTAGTATCAATAAAGGAAGTGTTTGGTATAAATGGTATGCTTCATTATTATTATGATTAGTTTTTTATAGTATTTTAAAATAAATTCATACAATCTTTGCTTTAGCTTTTGACCTATGTACTTTCAGCAATTGTCGAGATAAGATCTAGATTTCAGCAATGTCAGTACATGGATTTCAGCAAATTCTTTACAAACTCCATCATGGACTCCTGTTGGTTAGATTCATTTAGGAACCATATTTTCCACGGCACCATATTTAACATTGAACTGCTCATAGCCAAACGTGAGTCATGTACATTTGAGCCGTGAAAATAGATTTCACCAATCATTTCGCTATTATAGATACTTTAATGAGGTAACTATGCAATATTGTCGACGTTTTTGTTTTTCGTATGAATTTTCGGATATCGGTTATTTATTTGTTTATATTGTAAAAATTACAAGTAAAATAATATTATGAAATTGCTTTTGCTAACAAATGCGATAAAATACTATAAATGTGACCATATATTGATACTTATTGACACGATAAGTTATGATCAAATATTGACATGATAAATGTGAGTATCAATTAATTTGTGGCTTTGACCTAGTGGTTATCGACCCAGCCTCCAAGTTGGAGGTCCTTTCTCCGCCCTATATCGTTTGACAAAAACAAAGGTATACAAATTAATGGATTATTACTTAAGCTAAAAATCAGAAAGTGGAGTACTATATAGTCGTACAGATTGAAACAACAATCACGATCAATCAAATTCATAGGTCAATATTAGTAGTCCATATTATATTATGATGTTTGATCATATTTATGTCCAATATCTTTGACTTAATGAATACTTTACAGTCTCATCAAATCTTGCACTATACTAGTATTAAGTAGTGTGTATATTTCTTCGTGAATGATTTTTACACTTTATTTCTTAATTATTGCACTCAATTTTTTTGTAATTTTTTTTATCAATAATATGTATTAAAAGTGAAGTGTTATTATTACTCCGTAAAATGTAAAAGAGTCCGGATTCGGTGCATCAATAATTCGGTGCACCCGGTGCATCAGGTACCCATTTAAAGGTTTTACGTGGGTACTGTACCCACTTGAAACTTCATCATTGGTACTTGTACCCAAATTGTACTATAACAATGGTACAATAGCACATATTTATTTTGGATTGATAAATATGTGGTATTGTACCATTGTTATAGTACAATTTGGATACAAGTACCAATGATGAAGTTTCAAGTGGGTACAGTACCCACCTGAAATCTTTAAATGGGTACCTGATGCACCTGATGCATGGAAGTATTGATGCACCGAATCTTTTCACAAAAATCATTGCCTACTTTTATATGGTGATGCGCCTTGATTAGTGCACTTGTTAAAAGTTTCATTAAGAGTTGACTTGCTCGCGTCCAAGTAGATCTTATTTGACTAAAAAGATTAATTATTTAATTTGTTATTTAAAGAAATTTTTTCGTCTATTCATTCAAAGAGATTTCACTACCTAAGTCAAATTGTCCAATTAAAATATCTACAAATAATTTTTTTCTTTTTTCTTTATTTAGATCAATTTCCTTAGTCTATTTTTGTATTCTTTCTAGATTCAAAGACTAATAAAAAATACTAAAAAATGAATTTATAAGCTTGATCCTTTGTATAGAACTCATACGTAAAAGAATTATATTCTATGCTTTTTAGTTGTTGTTTTAACTCTTTTCAAGTTAACTAAGAAACAATATCAATTTCATCATTTTAAAAAAGAGGGAGAATATAAAGTTGTATAGATTCTTAATTAATGTAACCTTTATCAAAATAACAATTGAAAATGAATTGAGGGAGTACATTTAACACAACTCTCATGTCTCTCTCCTTTTAATAAAAACATGTGGTGATTCCATAAATGAATTTGAGTAATGAATAACTTTCTTGATGATCGAATCCACATGTGTTGCAGTAGACCAAGAAGAACATATCTCAATTGGTCCACTAGTTTTCAATCAACCACATTTTGTTTTTCGAAGAAATGCAACATTTGAGATCTTTCAGTGAGTGATCTGAATAGCAGAACCAACTTAGCTGAACAATGACACTCAACATTACCTCTCGTACATAGTTTAATAGTCTGGTTACATCTTAAGCAAGTTTATAACCAAGAAGTTGTGAGGTTTAAACCCTATTGGAGAGTGGAGATAATTTGTTTAGTATTTTATTTCATTGTTTATTAATTAATAATTTATTTATTCATTAACTGTAATACTAGTGTATTATATACGCCGCTAATTTACAAGAAAAAATAAAAAACACCTCCGATCTTTTGATAAATCAAGAAGAATACAATTAGTATTTCGTTATAATTAGCTTCTTTATGGTAACCTGACTAACCACTAAACAATTCTAACATTCCCAACTTTCCTTTTACTGAGGAAGTCAAAATAGCCTTATTTCAAATACCCCATAATAAACGATTTGATATTTATGTATACATTTAAAATATAATTTGATGTATAAAGACCCATCACTAACCCCTCAATGACCACATTTTTAAGGAACTCAACAACACATTCATTACTCAGGGAAAGGGGGGTTGTTCAGCAGGGGTGGGCGAGGATCTGTGCACACATGGAGTGGAGGCAGATCTTTGTATGTGGTGGTGGTGGTGGAAGGGGGTTATGGGGTTTTAGTGGTAATGGCGGGTGTGGGTGTGGTTGAGGTAAGGTGTGAGGGTGTAAAGGAGGAAGATAATGAAGGTGGCATAGTTATGATTAACAATAATGCTATTTTTATAATTGCATCACATACTAATAAAATGTGTTTTTTTTTTCAATCGATACAATTATCATTTAAAAATGACTAACGATAGCAGATACAATGCAAACCAAACGGGCAAACAAGCCAAACACAGAGGTGGGAGAGCGACAACTTCCCAAATCCCATTGATCTGAATGGGCGGTCAAACGGCCCAACTAAAATCGTCCCTCCTTACGAACTGGAATTTGACCTCCAGTATACTCACAAGAGAAAGAAACGGAAGCCAAACTCGTGCCTAAAGTACAAAAAAACACGAAAATGCCAAAAGGGCACCCGGAAAAGGCCCAAACGGCCACATTAAAAGCCAAAATAACGGCCTGAAAATCAACAAAAAATCTAACGACATTTCAAGTTTGTCTTGTTTGCTAAAAACATTATACATTAGTTTAATTGGCATTATTAAGATTTAGGCAAAATGAAACAAAGTATAGTATAGAGGGCGAATTGAGTCTTAATAAAGTATTAGAGGGCAATTTAAACTTTCGTCATAATTTAGGGGTAACAAGATAATAAGTCATTATATTTGCTCTCCATCTTACCCAAATGGTAGTCCAACACACATTATGTGCGGTGATGGGTTCAACGAGCATCTGTTGTATGCACCATAATTTATTTGCTAAAAGGCATATGCGAATATTGTAATTTTAGTCTATTATCATCCTCAAATGGTTGGTAGACATTGGACATTGTCACATTTGGACAATCATAATACACAAACCTTGAATTATGTTGTGACCATATTTGTATGAACCTCAGCTTAGCTTATCTATTCTCTAAATATTTCTGTAATCATCTATGTCAACCTTTGAATCACTTCACTTTTGTTCAAGATTTATACCCAAAACCAATATTTACACGACCCCTTTTTGCAGAAACAAGAAACTCCTCTTCAATTATGTCAAACATTGTCCGACCATCATCACCATTTCAGCTTGCTCTTCCCAAAGGTATCATTTTTTTGGTCTTTATACATTTTTTGTGTTCATAATGTATGTGGGATTTAGTTTTTATCTATAACATTCCGCACGTGTAACCCGGTCCACTTAGACTACTTACACTTGGGTTTTTAGGTGGCCTCAATGTTATCACTACATTGTTAAGAACTTTTCAGTTATTGCGAGATTGAGTTTTTATCGTTCGTTTTATTGGTGAGTTACTGAGTCCAATGTGTTTGATATAACATCAAATGAGTGTTCGTTGATAAGACCAAATTGGGTGGATTTTTCATCCATTTTCATGGGAATTTCAATTACTTGAAGTGCTAATTTCAAGAAAGATACAATATTTAGTCAACAATCTAGAAATTGGTTGTGAGTTGTTAATACTGGGTTGATTCTGAACAGTTGATAATAAGAGAAGACAGATAATCATAAACAGCTCATGTAAGCCTTTGTGAAATCAATATGGAAGAACTACTATATATGTTGCTTCTCAAGCCTGATGGTTTGGCTCTATTAATGACAAACGTAGAGTAAAGATAATCCAACATTACCATCAACATGCCAATGGGTTTAACGAGGCTCCTTCTTTAGCGGTTTAATGGTTTCAGATAGTTGTCATAGTGCAACCTTACCCTTGTGGAGTTGTGGTAACAGGTAGCCCGTTTCTGAATTGACCCAAGAGTTAAGTGCAAACATTATCAATTATCTCCTGCTTCACAATAGATTAGATAAGGAGTGTCGACAGTTCTATGAACCACTTCGATTTATTTCATTATATACAAGAGCCAGAGTACATTACTTTTTTTACTTCATAAAACATAGTCAAATACGACGAAAGGAAAAAAAGAAGGGAGATTCATAAGAGCCAAAGCTCATGTTATGCATTGGGCCATGTCGATTAGGAGAGTTATTATGAATATTCTTATGTATGTTTAAGCGAATATTTGTTTTATATAAGAATAAGGTCAAGTGGTAGACTAAAGTATGGATTGATAGTTGATACTTGCCGATACATAGTTGAAATTTTAATGTTTTAGTGGTATGAAGGAGGAGCCTTTCTGATACAACCATCCTTGTGCATTGCAGGATTTACATGATCATTTTAGTTCTTCTGATCGATGCTTTAGTATGCATAATAATGCAACATGTTTTTTTCTCTCTGATTTACTGCACTAATGGACTCGGATAGTTCTGATTCAGATGTTCATTGTCTTCCATTGCTCCTCTTGAAGCAATATTATTTGATATTGATGGGACACTGACTGACTCAGATCCTATTCACTACGACGCCTTCAGGGAAATGCTTCAAGAGGTTATTTCCATTCTACTTTTCCAGTTTCACATCTTACATCCACAAACATTACAAAATTCTGTAACATAAATAGCTAGCTGACAGTTACATGACAGGTAGGCTTCAACAATGGAGAACCTATAACCGAGGAATTCTTCATAAAAAATATTAGTGGAAAGCATAATGATGAACTTTGTAATGTCCTGCTTCCAGACTGGGATTCTATAAACGCTCAAAAGTTTATGGAAGATAAAGAAGCTATGTTTCGAAGGTACATATACTTTTCAAACTCAAACATCCTTGCACCAATTATTAAGTAGTTTATGCAACTCCTGTAAGTTTTCAGTTTGCCCTTGTTTCTGCTAGGTAAAAAGGGTGGAATAAATTTCATTCAAATTCTAGCTTAAGTGTAGTTCGTATGTTTTCGTCAATCCAAAATGGTGTTTCTTTCCACGTTTACAACATTTGTGTACATAATCTTCCGTAAACGTGCATACCTCTAACCTTAAGCCTTGAAGGCTAGCATAACTATAACTTTGAGACTCTCTAACAGATTAGCTGCTGAGAAGCTGAAACCTCTGACCGGTCTTCAAAAGTTGTGCAAATGGATTGAAGTTCGTGGCCTGAAACGAGCAGCGGTTACAAATGCTCCGAGGTCAAATGTTGAGCTTATGCTCTCTCAACTCAATCTTAATGATTTCTTTGAAGCAGTTATCCTTGCTGGTGAATGTGAGCGAGCAAAACCCTTTCCTGACCCTTACTTAAAGGGTCTTCAAGCATTAGAAGCATCCCCCGGTCACACATTTGTTTTCGAGGTTTGTTGCACCATTTACTCCTACGTCCGATTGCTATGTTTTGCTGCGGATTCACATTCCGAGTATTGAATGTATTCACATTACGTTTCATATAGGATTCGGTTTCTGGAATAAAAGCCGGTGTGGCTGCTGGAATGCCAGTAGTAGGTGTAGCATCCAGGAACCCTGAAGCAATGCTAATAGATGCCGGAGCTACTTTTGTTATTAAAGATTTTGAAGATTTAAAGTTGTGGGAGGCTTTGGGAGAGCTAGAGATGAGTGTAGAAAAAGTAAAGCTCACTGCATAAGCCACTAGCAACCTATCTCACAGCAATTCTTATATTCATTTTTCAATGTATTACTCCCTCCGTTCCTAAAAGATTGTCACATTTTGACTTTTGTTAGTCAAACATTACAAAATTTGATCATGAATTCCCATTAAATGATAAGAAATAATATAGTCTTGTGGTACCTTGTTAGATTCGTCTCAATATATATTTTTGAAATATTAACTTTTTATAATATTTTTGCATGCAGAATAATAGATATTTATGTTTTAAATCGTGTTTTGTTGACCACCAAAAGTCAAAATATAACAATCTTTTAGGGACGGGGAGGGAGTATAACAAATCGACACTTGATAATTCTTTTTTTTTTTCTGTGGGTTGGTTGTCATATTTATTTGTTAATATGCATATTCGGTAAAAATCTTACTGTGTTTCAATTTACTCAAACACTACTGATGTAACATTTATGTAAGTTCAGAATAGGTTAGTGCGAAAACAGTGGAGAAAGTAGTAACTAGTAACATATGTAGTTAAAATCGAAAAAAATACTCCGTATACCATATGTTGCACATGAGCAACAAGAATATGAGAACTCGTAATTTATCAACCTCCACAAATCGAAGATTGCAATCTGTTATAGTAAGTATACAAACAAACATGCAGAAAGGGAAAAAAAGTCGGTACGTCTCAATATCATCGCGCCCATGATACAGAATCAATCTCATCTCTGGCTTTCTTGTATAACTCGAGCCTCTTTGCAGCTTGTTGTCTCCTTTCCATCAGTGCTGGATCTTCATCCAGCAACTCTGAAAGTTGCTTCCCCTGATGCATCAAAGAGAAAAACTGTAAGCACCATATCAAAACATAGCCTTAATAAAATGCAGACTGTGATGAAAGCCTCATGTTTGATTACAACTGATGTTAATAGCAACTTGGAAGGGAGTAATGGGTTGTGTTGTTAGATTTCGACATGAGAAAACGTGAACCCCTTTGCGTACAGATCCTGGAAATGCATGAATGGAAGAATAGCTGAAAGATGTAAGATGAGAGCAAATATATACCTCTCTCTTGCCAATTTGTGTGTAGAAAAAGTTCAGTAAATTTTGTTTAGCCTCTCGAACTTGGCAATATACAACTGCCTTTGGAATAGTGTTCTTAAGTGTGTCAGAAATCATATTTACATATGACGCTACATTGGATCCTATCCGCCTGAAGTGACCATCTGCAAATCCGTCTACTGTTGCTGGAGCATGGTTCCCGCCTCTAACTGCTGCTCCACCTTTTACTGCTGCTCCACCTTTCTCTGGTACTCCACCTTTCTCCGTTACTCCAACTCTCTCTACTTCTTGAGGAAGTTTTCTGAAGAAATCAACCGTTAAGTATGAAGATTCCATATCCACCAATCGCACAACAGTTTTCTTGCTCTGATCTCGAAAATTCTCGAGGGCTTCATTAGATGCTGCTGCAATTGCAGTTTGAAGAGATGGAAATCGCTTCAATTCCTGTTCAAGTGGAAATCCACAATCTCAACGACAAGGAGGCAAATATGAAGCACTCAGATACCTACTAAAAATAATGAGATTTGTGCCCTACCTCGCATTCCCCTATTGACTTTCTCACAAGTTCCTTCAAGACAAAGTGAACCTGCACATTTTACGCAGTCAAAATTTTAGAAACCTAAAGAAATCCAATAGACAGTCACTAAATATTACTCGTATTAATTATCAAGAAATGCTTACAGCATCGACAGAAGCTTCAGCTGGTCCTCGGAAATAATTCAGTGATCCCTCTATAAGCCTGCGATATCCTTGCTCTGGTGCAATCAGGTGTGGCTGGTAACCATCTGCCTGGGAAACAACTTTCTTGACGTTCTGTAATGAAAGATGCCGATCAAATGGAAGTTTACGTAAAGCAGCTGGGAGCTGATTGTCAAAAACTCCATAGATGCGATCACCTCCTGCACGTCTGATATAAAGCAAAAAGGCATGTAAATCAAAAAAGAGTATAATTTTGTACTTTTGACTTTTATAGCATGATATAGCAATCAGTAAGGAGCATCAAGGCTTCCTCAACCCTTCATAGAAAAGTGCACCCGAGCTCAAACCCTTTCCGCCAAAACTACGCTCACAAGTTGTAGCTATTTTGCCACAACAAAAGAAAAAGAAAAAAGACTGACCAAAACTCCATCTACTTTATCAACACTATCTGGGTCCAGACTTTTCCCATACCAGGTGTCCCACTGTCACGATCTATAAGCTCACCTTAAAATTTTTTTATCACATAACATGTTGTCAAATAGAATTTACAACTATAAGATGAATCAAATTTAGAGAGTAGGCAGTCGGGCCTGCCAAATAGTTAAAGGTAAAACTTTTTTATCACCAAATGTACAACTCGATGCTCAAATTCATACTGGATTTATATGATTCACTTAAACAAGAATAGATTGAATAGTTGCTCTCCGTTATTTACAAGTTAAAGTAATCTCAGACAACAGCTGTCTTCACTGATCAGAAATGACCTTATATTGACATTGGTGCATTTAAAATTTTGAGAAAAGGCTAAAAGTAGTGTACCCTCCCTCCAGATGCTCCTTGAATATCTTAAAAAAGGCTCGACACAGTTCCAAGATAGTATACAATTGAGCCTGAAATAACAGAACCAAATTGATGAATACATAGATAACATCAACTGGACATTAATGACAGACGCACTATAACATCTCACCCCTGCATCACCAGATAAAGGTCTTCCCATGATATCAAGCTCCGCTTCTATCTCATCAATGTTCTTATTTATTAAGGAAGTAATACTTGGTATTCTGGATCTAATGACGGACTCCAAGTGCTGCAATTTCAGGAATTAGGGTAATTATGTCTGCAATCTACTATGAATAATTAACTTTAGCAGGTAACTCATGTACCTGGGAAAGAAGTTTTGCGAGATACTCTGAACCCATCTTACTGGCTAGATGACTGTACTCAGGGCTTGTGGAAAAATATTCACGTTCCCTTCTTCTTGCAACAATCATATCAACATTTTTATTGATATCTGCTTGTGAACGATTAACAATTCCTACCCACGGATGTTGCAATCGATAAGATCTACCTTCAAGAACCTTGAAGAAGATAGAGAAAAGAAGAGAAATATCAGCTTAGAAAACCTTTGTTCTAATATATTAACCTTTTTTTTCTAATTCGTTTGAGATGAAAGTAGTAAATGATTTATTTGAATTATAGAAGTAAGGCTTACATCCAGTGCATCTGTTCCTTTATCCATGAGATCCAACTTTGTTACAACACCAAACGTGCGATCACCTGCAACAGTGCTACATAAGCTCCAAAAAGTCCGGCAATCCGAGAGAAAATCTTCAATTTAGGGGGGATCAATGGCAAAAAACTCATACCTGCAGGATCAACCTCCCGGGCAAGTTTTATAGCATCTGAAGTGGCTATATCTTGATTGGCAGGAGATATAGCCAGTATTATACAGTTTGGCTACACAACACATCAAGAAAAACTGAGTAATAGATATTATGGAAGAGATAAAGCGCATGATGCAAACAGGACAGAGGGAGGGCAATTCAATGTAGATTACATTCATATATTAGAGACTAAATAAATAAGGAAGAATGTGCATTATTAGAAAGGCAGGTTGTGAGCACGGATGAAATATTACATATGCCTCCGCTTGGTGTGGACTGATATAACAACCACAACAAATACCATGATGCACCAGAAGGATGCTTAAACTTAGATAACAACTCAACAAAAGCAAATATTATACTGGTACCTTCTCAACATAAGCCCGAACCATGTTCTCAATATCTTGGACAATATTTTCAGACTGCCCATCTATGGAAAACAAAAAGGAAAAATATTGAAATCAGATTAAAGTCATTGAACCCAGGAAAAGATGCATATTCATTAATGTGGAAGTAGATAACATACCGACAGCAACTTTGGTAAGACCAGGCAAGTCAATCAGAGTCAAATTAACAACTGAAAGATTAAAAAAAAGATGCACAAACTCGGTCAATAACTTCAAGCATAGATATTGGAACTAACCGACAGCTAACATTTAGGTTATAGGTATATTTGCTCAAAATAGAGTTTGTCCCAAAATGACATACCATTGGGAGAATAGATACTGAGATGGATAGGCATATTAGAGATCTGCTTTGTCTTCCCAGTGATTCTATCAGTCTCATCTGCAATTTCCTTACGAACCATAGCTACAAGAGAAATATATGTCAACTTATATAGTTGAGGGGACAAACGTAGAGAAAAGAGGATAATACATGAGTGAGTGCAATCTGCAATTCCTCTCTTAACACTACATGCTTTATTTTTAATGTTGTAAACGCATGAGAGGAACATTGTCTGCTTTACCGAAATCCTCTTTAAACAGAAGACAACAGATCATGTCCTCAATTCAATTCTCAACGGCATGTAACATATCATGGCCCTCTTTAAACAGAAGACAACATATCATGTCCTCAATTCAATTCTCAACGCGTGTAACATATCATGGCACAATTTCAAAGACTGCAACCAAACTTTCTTCCTTGATTTAAGGAAATATCATATATCGGGAGGGGGAAAATGAAGGGGAAGATATAAGGCAGTCCCTCCTACCAAAATCAGTGAATCGACGACGGGGTACATGTGCAAATTCAGCATATTCCTGAGACCTATCATCGGTCTTATGCAGTTGCAACACTAGTGGCCGCCTTGTCACAATTCCTAAACAGGAAAACCAATCATTATCAATTGAGTTACTTCAGGCTAAAAGCAATCAAAACAAAAACCGCTCTGAATCAATACATTTACATTCAACAATGATTGCCTAATAGCGTACGATATAGATCTGCCAAGTCATACTTACCCGATCCTCGTGGCAGAAAATCCCTGCCCACTATGCTCTCCAACACCGATGACTTTCCTGAACTCTATAATCAGCTCCATACAACAAAATTCAATCAGCTTTTATACCACAAACAAAACCACCACCAACATCAATGCAATACCCAAAATTCAATCAGCTTTTATACCACAAACAAAACCACCACCAACATCAATGCAATACCCCATTATATTGCAGATCACCAGACCAACTCATAAGAACAGACAAAGTATCATTCAGCCCAAATCCTTAAACTCGTTAACTAAATACTAATCTAAATACCCAACTTGATAAAATAAAAATAAAATACCAACTAATGCAAGTAACAGAAATGGATCATTATTTAAGAACTAAATCAACCTACATTGACTCATCAGATCACACATCCGGAGAAATAATCACTTTCAAAAGGTGTGGTGAAAAAAATCAACTTATATTCAAAATCAATCAACTTTCAAGAGAGAAGTGAGAAAATGTCAACTTTTTATCAAAATCGATCAACTTTCAAAAGGGTAGTACAAAAATGTCAACTTCTTTTCAGAATCAATCAAATTCAACTAAAACAAAAAAATGAAAAGATCAAATTTTGATATTCATTACCTAAATACCAATCTAAGTACCCAAATTGATCAAACAACTACTACAGTTACTGAAATCAATAAATACTTAAAACTACATCTACATACATTGACTCATCAGATCAGAGATCTAGCAAGAAAACAGAGAAGTATATTAATGTAAAAAAAAATTAAAATCAACCAACTTTCAAAAGGGGTGGTTAAAATTTCAAAAGGGGTGAAAATTCAAAACCAAAGCCTTCAAAGGGTAGTAACAATATGCGAACTTCTTCAAAATCAATCAAATTTAACTCAAACATAGTGCAAAAATAAATAAATTTTAAAATGGTAGTAAAAAAATGCAAGGTTTTTTCAAATTTAAGTAAGAAAAATGAATCTTGACCTGGCCACCAACAACAGCAACAGAAGGAAGAGCATCCCAAAGAGAGGAGAAAGCATTATCACCACCACCGTAATCACCAAGAGCTGTACAAGCTAGTTGAATTCGATTTACCAAACCAATCAAACTCTCCATTTGAGCAGTCATATTGGAATATTTTACAGGTTTTACACCAAGATCTGATCTTTGTTGGGTTTTATGAAGGAGATTTGTCAACTGGTTTGTTTGATTTGGTTTGAATCTTGAATGAAAAAAGAGGGAGTTTGAAGAAATCAGAAATGTGGTTAATAATAATAATGTTGGACTGATTTGGTAACAAGTCTTGTTCCAACTATGTCGGGAGTTCAAATTTCAAAGACTTGGGGACGTTAGCGGGGTCGGGAACCCGGCTCGGCACACTCCTCCAAATACATAAAGTCGGTTTGAATGAATCGGTTTGAGTCGTTTTTAATATGTTTTCTAGTAGATTAGAATATCAAAATGGTTTGTATATCCGGTCTTAATTTGGTTCCAAGTCAACTACATATCAACTTTTTGTTGTTTCGGGTTAGTTATGCGTTAAGCATATGTATACTTCATTGATAACCGCTCTACTCGTTACAAAATGAGAATCATTAATATACTTTACTAATAATTTTATCATGTTCGAGTAGCCTTTATTGCTTGATATTGAAATTAACCATGTAATTACTCAACACAATAAATTTGACTCAATTTATATATTCGATTTTAAATATTATATGCATGAAATTTTTATTCACATTTTAATGTACTAATTGGTTTGGTAATTTGTTATTTATTTGAAACTCGCCTAAGATCACGAATTGACTATCCTTGGAGTTGGTTGAGAAGTACATATACTTCTATGATACCAAATTTATAGCGCCAACTCACGTTTTGTGAGTTCGGTGTTTACATACTTATGATATCATAAGCGAACATGTGTCGTGAAAAATTACGTCGTAAAACAATTTTAACCTTATATTGAATAGAAAAATTGATTGATATCTACGCTACATTTCATTGAGAAATGCGGGACTTAAATTTTTTTTTAGTGAAACCCCATTTTTTTAATTTCCTTAATTGTAGGAAAAGTAATAAATAAAATTAAGTTCAAATGATTTTTATATAAATTAGATTAAATATATTTGAATAAATATTTTTATATGACAAATTAGTAAGGATTATTTTTTTATAATTATCCATTTTAAATTCTTTTATTTAATAATTGTTATTCAAATATACAAGCATCAGTGTGCCTAAGTAATTGGTGTCAAATAACCACGTAAGCTTTTCTTGCCATAAATTTTCATAAATAACCTCAACTGAAGTAAATGGACTCTAGACTCTAGTCATGGGCTCCTGGCTTAATAAATCAAGGTACTATAAGGTACAGCTTTTAATGCACAATGTACAATAGTGGACTTGCAGGCCACGGTTACCACACGGTCGGCCCACGTTTTATACGCGCTTGGGCCGCGATTTAAACACAGATTCCACGCGTTTCCGCGTTAATTGAACGCGGTATAATTGACCGACTACAGCCGGTTTACCGGTTTTTGCGCGTTTTTTCACGCGTTTTGGTACGACAAGTGGTCCGATTTTTTGCCCAGAAACCGTGTGAAAATGACCAAAACGCGTTTTTTGACCTGTTTCTAAAAAAGGTTACCGGTATTTTTAACGCGTTTCCGGTCACTTTTTAAAGCGGTTTCAAGATTTTTGCGCGTTTTTTTAGTAATTATCACCTTTTCTGGTTTCATTATTCGTTATGGCTCGAAAAAAAAGCAAAATAAATCATAATAAATTTATTTAAACAACTCAATTAAGAAACAGTTAATTTATTTATTAAACACTGCAAAGCAAAATAAATTATACAAAGGCATTAACTTTAAAGAAGCTCATAAGTCATAATACAACAAAAATTATATATACAATAAACAAACAATTTATTGAACTTATTAAAATACAAGCATAATCTTCCTGCAATATATACTGATTTATATACCTGCATCCACCAAAAATCAGATTTTATCAAATTTATTAAACAATCCAATTAATAATCTAAATGAAAAAACATTAGAATCTTCACATTATGCCATTTTAATTTATTTTATACAAGTCACATTAAAATACGAAAAAAAATATATGAACTGAACTTTGGAGTAAACCACTATCTTTTGCAATAATAATTCATAGCCAGAAAGTCCAATTAGAATCAGAAACACAAAGTTATTATCTGAAACCAAAAAGCACAAATTGCTACAAAGATTTATGCAACAAATATGTGAACTTTTAAAAAAAACAGTAAATCAGTAATATAAAAAGAGTAGCATCTGATTATATACAGCCAAATCGAGAAAATACAAAAAAAACCCACAAAGATTTATGCAATAAAGCTTAGAAATAGAAGAATCTAATCGCCCAAAAATAATTATGCTATAAATTTGTGAAGAAAAAAGTAAATTAATTAGGAGAAAATAGCAGAATCTGACTATATAAGCTGATTTTTTATGCATACTGTCTTACAGACAAAATAAACAAATGCCCACAAAATTTTTATGCAATAAAGTTATAAACTTCCGGAAGAAAATGATACTATTAGTTGCAATCGAACTTGGATACAAACTTTTTACTCCCTCCATCCCTAAAAGATTGTCACATTTTAACTTTTGTTAGTCAAACATTACAAAATTTGATCATGAATTCTCATTAAACGATAAGAAATAATATAGTCTTGTGAGACCTTGTTAGATTCGTCTCAATATATATTTTTGAAATATTAACTTTTTATAATTTTTTTGCATGTAGAAGAATAGATATTTATGTTTTAAATTGTGTTTTGTTGACCACCAAAAGTCAAAATATGACAATCTTTTAGGGACGGAAGGAGTATTATATATTGGGATTTTAAGCATCTATTGGAAATGAAACAAGTTGAGTTACCTTGTATTGATTTATTGCATATGGGACATCTGCTATCAAACAAATTGAAAGATCAATCAAAAAATAATTAGAGGATGGATAACTACGTCACTAAGATTTTGAAAGCATCCAATATTAGTTGGAGTCCACATAAGATTGCAGCATTTTCTTTCTTCATCTTTTAGCAAGACGTCCATATCTCCCTTTTAATAGCTTGAACAATTGTAATAGCTCGTATGCATATTGTATTGGTCATAATGACCCGAACAACTCTATCTTTATTTAAATAACATGGTTATCTATCAAAAAAAAAAAAAAGAATTCAAACAAATTTAAAAATCAATCAAAAAATAGTAAGGTTTTGAAAGCATTAGCTGTGCCTCCATATGCATCAGTACATTTTATGGTCCGTTTGGATTGGGGTGAACCTAGGTGAATTTAGGTGAAATTTATCATTCACCCGTTTGGAACCAGCTTTTTATTTTTTTAAGGTTAATGTAGGTGAATCTAGGTTAATGTAGGTTAACACATTCTCCTCCATTCACCCTCAAATCATTCACCCCCAAATCGGTGGGTAATGATAGGTTAACAAATTAATTTTTATTATTATTATTAGATGAGACTTAACTACCCATTAATAATATTACTCTCTGTCAAATATTATTTGCTTCAAAAAAAAAAACTTCCCTCAACATATACATTGCCGCTTCATTTCTTTCTTACGTATTCTTGCCAACTCTTTCTTTCCGCTTGAAAAAACATTTTTTTCTTGGCTGCTCTTTCTCTCTCGCTTGAATAAAAAAAAAGATCATATTTTTTGCTTTTCAATTTCAATCCGTGTGTACTATATTTGTTTGTTGCTACATCTAGCTTTTTCTCCTAGTGCAATAATCAGTGTTAATCATTTTTTCAATTAATCATCTAATTATCAAATCACCTTTGTAATGTATGTAAATCAACATATACGAGTATTGCCATATTCCTTGTTATAAATCCTTTTATACTATATGTGTACTAATCATTAAGTACACGATATTTGTTGTTTATTTTATCTTTTGTTAAACATGTGTATGTTTATTTTGCTACAGATTATTGATACGTTTCTTTATTTTTTTATTATAGAACATATTTATGTTTTGCTAATGTTTTTGTTTAATAACATTTAATTTGCAAAGAAAAACAAGGTATTCTGTGTAGAATTAAAGAGAAGGATATAAATGTCAGTTTAATAGCTAATAATTTTATAATGTTGTTTTTCAAGTTATTAATTATTTTGTTTTACCTAGTGAAGGGTAATTGTATCCAAACAGGATTTATAATAATTTCACCTACATTCACCTGCATTCCCCTACATTCCCCTAACCTAGGTTATTTTTAATGGTCCGTTTGGATTGGGGTGAATCAGGGGGAGGAGAATTTTTTAAAATTCTCCTAGGGGAAGAGAATCAGGGGGAATCAGGGAGAATATATTTTATTGTTGTTTGGGTACCATGATTTTGAACTAGGAGAATCAAGGGGAATCAGGGAGAATAGTATATTTTAATGCTTAATATTGTATTCTCCTTGATTACCCTTGGATTTGGAGGGTAGAGATTTTGAGGGGAATCAGGGGTAATGGGGGTGAATCAAGGGGAATAGTTTCTCCTAGGGTAGAAAATTATTAGGTTCCCAAACACAAAAAAAAGCTAAATTCTCCCTGATTCCCCTTGATTCACCCCAATCCAAACAGACCATAAGTGTTTACCCTCACCTAGATTCACCCCAATCCAAACGCACCATTGTGAGGTAGGTTTAGGTCTGGGGTTTATTTGTAGTGCTTGTGGCCTAATGGGCTCTAAAAGGCTTTTATGATATTTGGGCTGGTCAAGCCCAATTCCTGGTTGATATTATGATTTATGAGAATGGTTTGCCTTAATTAGTCGTGTTAACCGGGTTAGGCTGTTAAGGTTTCATCCGCTATATAAATCAATTATGATTTCTGTAAAATATTATTAAGTCATACTAATATATAAAATTTTAACAAGTCAGCTATTGAATAACCGTTTAACTATTTATTACTATTTTAGGATAATTCGTATTGGAATCTTAGTTAGTTATATATATGAGTGGTTATGATGATAATAATATCTAATAAGAAGTTAGATCAGTATATTGTTCCAAACATCTCAATATAAATGTAACGCCCCGCCCTCCAACCGGGTAGGAACGTTATTTGATTTGATGGACTGACCTCACAAACCATCACGGGTCTTTCCAGCACGTTTTGTCCTCACTCACGTGCTCACGGGGACACTTCCCAGTGGGTCACCCATCCTAGAATTACCCCAGGTCAAGCACGTTTAACATTGGAGTTCTTCTGAGTTGGGCTACCGAAAAGAAGATGCATCTTGATGGTATGAGTAGTACCAATCAAATCATATCAAACATATCATATCACCCACTCTGGGCTGGGTATTACAATCTCCCCCACTTAAACACTCAACGTCCTCGTTGAGCCTATTCACATCCACACCCACGTCCACATCCAGGACCGTACCATCCGTGTGAGACTCATCTCACTATTCCGGACGGCTCCGCTCTGATACCATTTGTAACGCCCCGCCCTCCAACCGGGTCGGAACGTTATTTGATTTGATGGACTGGCCTCACAAACCACCACGGGTCTCTCCATTTGTAACGCCCCGCCCTCCAACCGGGTCGGAACGTTATTTGATTTGATGGACTGACCTCACAAACCATCACGGGTCTTTCCAGCACGTTTTGTCCTCACTCACGTGCTCACGGGGACACTTCCCAGTGGGTCACCCATCCTAGAATTACCCAGGTCAAGCACGTTTAACATTGGAGTTCTTCTGAGTTGGGCTACCGAAAAGAAGATGCATCTTGATGGTATGAGTAGTACCAATCAAATCATATCAAACATATCATATCACCCACTCTGGGCCGGGTATTACAATCTCCCCCACTTAAACACTCAACGTCCTCGTTGAGCCTATTCACATCCACACCCACGTCCACATCCAGGACCGTACCATCCGTGTGAGACTCATCTCACTATTCCGGACGGCTCCGCTCTGATACCATTTGTAACGCCCCGCCCTCCAACCGGGTCGGAACGTTATTTGATTTGATGGACTGGCCTCACAAACCATCACGGGTCTCTCCAGCACGTTTTGTCCTCACTCACGTGCTCACCGGGACACTTCCCCGTGGGTCACCCATCCTAGAATTACCCCAAGTCAAGCACGCTTAACTTTAGAGTTCTTCTGGGTTGGGCTACCGAAAAGAAGATGCATCTTGATGGTATGAGTAGTACTAATCAAATCATATCAAACATATTGTAATACCCGGCCCAGAGTGGGTGATATGATATGTTTGATATGATTTGATTGGTACTACTCATACCATCAAGATGCATCTTCTTTTCGGTAACCCAACTCAGAAGAACTCCAATGTTAAACGTGCTTGACCTGGGGTAATTCTAGGATGGGTGACCCACTGGGAAGTGTCCCCGTGAGCACGTGAGTGAGGACAAAACGTGCTGGAAAGACCCGTGATGGTTTGTGAGGCCAGTCCATCAAATCAAATAACGTTCCGACCCGGTTGGAGGGCGGGGCGTTACAAATGGTATCAGAGCCGAGCCATCCGGAATTGTGAGAGGTAGAGTCTCACACGGATGGTACGGTCTTGGATGTGGATGTGTGTGTGGCTCAACGAGGACGTTGAGTGTTTAAGTGGGGGAGATTGTGATACCCGGCCCAGAGTGGGCGTTGTTGTGATATGTTTGATATGATTTGATTAGTACTACTCATACCATCAAGATGCATCTTCTTTTCTGTAGCCCAACCCAAAAGAACTCTAAAGTTAAGCGTGCTTGACTTGGGGTAATTCTAGGATGGGTGACCCACTGGGAAGTGTCCCGGTGAGCACGTGAGTGAGGACAAAACCTGCTGGAGAGACCCGTGATGGTTTGTGAGGCCAGTCCATCAAATCAAATAACGTTCCGACCCGGTTGGAGGGCGGGACGTTACAATAAATATATTTGTTTCTAAAATAAAAATATATAGAGAATTAAAATTTTCTTAGCTTAAATCATGTTCAAACATATTCTGATGTAATTATTTGCTAGTGTTTTAAAATGTGTTTAATTTTAAAAAAAAATGTGTTTAATTTTCTTTTATTGTTTAACTTAGAAAAAAGCTTCAGGAGCATCCTAAAAAATATTGATACTTGAATAGGCACTCGAAAAAAGAACTGGTATTGTAACAACCATATAAAAAATAAAATGATAGTTTAAGAGACAATCGGTTAAAAATGAGCCTTAAACAAAAAACAAGAGTTCGATAAGTGAATAACAAAGCTTGGCCTCGATATAATTCTTCATCACAACCCAAATAGTGAGCAAATCAAAGTAAAGTTTGTTGGCATGTTGCATTACATCAATCACATGTTTCATAGTTGTCTAAACCAATTTCAAAGACTTCAAAAACTCATTAATACAAGCTTCACATGTTGCTAAGTTGGAGATAAAACTAGGGATGACTCACTCTATAAATAGATAAAATAAAAATAAAAATAAAAATAAATAGCAAGACTTAGGAGATGAGATATAAGCTTATATAAATAAACCAAGTAGTGTATTACATAAATGCTCCACCCACATCAAATTTTTAAGAATCACATTTTCTAGATTATCAAACCCAATGAAGTAATTCATTTAAAGTTACATGAAAATTTTATTTTTTGTATAATTGATCTTGTTAGTAGGATAAGACTTGCTTTGTTTTCATTTAATTTATCATGCATTTTCGTACATTCGAATTATATATATAAGTAACAAGTTACTGAAAATTGCTCCGACATACACTAGGCTTGTATATAATAATATAACAAGTCTAGATTTAGTCATTTAGGAATTGTTTGTCAAATCAATAAAAAACTTTAATAAACTAATTCAACAATTATTTTGTTCATTAGTGAATTGCTTTGAATACTGAATAAAATAATATATTATCAAAATTCTTATTAACAATTTTTTAAGTCAAAATTATTAACTTAAATAAACACTCTTAACCATATCAAAAGTTATAAATTCCACTTTTACATATTTCTTAACCCCTTATATTTTTTCACGTTTTATTTATCCCTCCAAATTTGCAACTCTGTATTAGTTAAATATTTATTGTTGTTGTTGGCTACTACTGTTAGTACCTATCATTGTTATTATTATGGCTATCACTATTACTATAAGTACCATTACTATTATTAGTGTTAGTGTTACTATTACTATTATTAGTGTTCTTTATTATGGTATTTATTATATAGATATATTATATATATGTCTATATATTATATATATGATTTATATATAAATGAATTAAGGTAAGGGAAAAGTTAATAATACAATTGCATTTAATTCTTTTTTGTTGAACCGTTTTGAAATACCTAGATATTTTTAGTAGGCAAATGGTCGCAACAATTGCCTATATTTACAAAATGTCTCTAGTCCATCACCTATGTTTCAAAACGTCATTTTCAATCATCTATATTTCAAAATATATCATACTTGGTCTTGCGCGTAAAATTTTTACTAAGTATGTGTTGGTTGTGGGCTATTTTAAGATTCGAAATTGAGGTGACTTATTTTATATTTTTCTTTTGATTTTCTTGCACCAAAACATATATGAAATGACCAAAGTAACCTTACCTACAAGTCACGTGTCTCTCACATGATATTATTAACGATAGATTGACAGAATACGTGATGGACTGGAACATTCTCAAACATAAGTGATTGACAAGGACGTTTTGAAACATAGTTGATGGACTGAAAACATTTTATAAATATAGTTGATTGTTGTAATTATTTGTCATTTTCAATATTCAGATTCAATTATAATTCAGATCCAGACATTAAGTATTCGGTCACTTATAGCTAGACTTCATATTTGAATTGTCAATAATTAAGAAAATATAACATTTTAAAAGTATTAACTAACTAACTATTAAGATTATTGGCATGATCTTTTTGAGCACAAGATGAGTATACTACCCCTTTGTATGTATTGTGTACTAAGAATAGTATGATAATATATTAAGATTGCTTCAAATAAATTTAAGATTGTCGTATATGAAAGTTTTAAATTGAAAAATAAAGAGATATTTTCATAGTTTATAAAATAGGAAGTTATTCCACTTAATAATACCAATTAATTTTAAGATGATATATTTTTAAACTAGTACATTCTTTCCTCCAATAAATATGGTCTGGACCCGATTAAAAAGTTTCTACATAAATACATAGTCATACACAATTTTGGATTATTTATTATATTATCTATTCGATTCATATAAGGGATCATTTTTTGTGTGTGGATAATTCACATAGCATATGATTAATAAAACAAAAGGGAGCAGAGTATTACAACATATTATGAAACTTAATGAAATTTACATTAGCACATGTGATAACCGAAGGGGATTTTATTAGATCCAACCAAGCTTTCCTAACTCCCAACGGTAGCAACATAATCACACTTGACACTACCAACCAAATAATACATATATAGGCTAATTTAATAAATTTACAACCACCCTCTAGGCATAGCTTAACTAAGTAGAGAGTTACAATATTAAGTATTTGTAGCTTCGACTTTTCGTACAGCTTGAATTCGACTTTTCTTAAAGAAAAATCTTACTTTAAAGTAGTTAAAATGACGATTTTATCACTTTTAATAATCCACAACCACATTATGACTAAAACCAGATAATTCCTCACCGTGCCTCCTCATCTTTATGCTTTGTATATTTTTTAGAAGTAATTGATAATTAAACCAAACAAATCAACTAAATTTGTATTTTTCTTTTTTTTAAAATTCATCCACTGCCCTTTATAATACAATTAAATTTGTATTTAACCAAATATGAAAAACAATCAGTTACAAATAATCCAAAACTTACAATCTTTGTAAAATGTGAGTTTATTAACTACATTTTTTATTTTTATTTTTAAACTAAGTTGAATTTCTTTTACCTGTGTCAAAGGCCTCTTGATTATGCAGGTTGTAAATTGTGGATGTGCTCTAGTAACAGGCCTGCAAAAAAAAGACTAACGGGAGGTGAAACTAGAAGCAATATTCACCGCAATATTTCAGTAAAGCATTACTTCCATATAAATACAGACTCGTGATGTTGGGATATCTCCACCCTAATTACTTTACCACTTATAACTTAAATTGTGTTATCTAGTGTAAGTTTTCCATTGCATCCATTGTAGTTCAATCTTAATGTACTCAAGGTTAGAGTGTATGTGCTACCATATCTATTCCATATTGTTGCTCATGTGATGCCACATGAATCGAATTGAGGTATACATCATGGTGATTATGAATCTCAACTCATCCTTTAGTTTATCATCATCATCATCATCATGTTGAATATATTTTCATCATTAACATATCCATGGTGCTTATCAACCCAAATGATCAACTCAATAAATTGCAATTAATATCCTTTTCAACCTACTTCATAAATCATAACTAAAAATTTTAATATACCAACACCTCCAATAAAAAAAGGACCCAACCCAACCATCAATCACAATTCATATTTGAAGATTTCAACTATTCTCCCCCCCCCCCCCCCCCCCCCCACCCCTCCCTTTCTCAATTATAAACAAATCAAAAACCCCACACACTCAACAATTCCCCCCCCTCCCCCCTCCTCCTAAACAAATCTTCCATCTTCAACTTCAAACATCATCATTATAATCATCTCCCACTCCAATTTCCTTCTCAATTCTTACAATGAAGCTTTGTTAGTTTGTTTTATCATGAATGATAGTAATACATAAACAAGATGTCACAAAACCCAATGGGTATTCTCCACTTTCTTGAAATATAAAGTCAAACTCTTGGTTTCATTACTTCATTGGCATTTTTTTTGTAACCATTCTTTTCTTTTGACATATTAAATTGTGTATTTTTAACTATTTTTGCAAACTATAGTACTTTATTTTCAAAAAATTGTATTGCCATTTTCTTTATGTTATGATAAATCCAAAAAAAACAAATATAAACACAACTTAAAGTTCATATGTGAATTAAGTACATCATGAACTTTCCTTTTGCTACATAAATAAATTCTCTGAATTTTTTAAGACAACAAAACAAGTTGAAAAATGAGGTGTAAGAAGCATCCACTAGACCATAGCAGCTCCGCCGGCGTTTGCGCCACGTGTCTCCGGGAACGTCTAGTTGCGATCATAGCGGCCCAAGAAGCCCAATCCCAGGCCCAAGAAGACTCCGATCAAGCCCAACCAGAAGCCCACCGGAAGCACAAAACAACTCCTCCTCCCCCACTATTATTTCCTCGTTCAGTATCTCCTTATATATCTCGCCGGAAATCAGACACCTCCACCGCCACGTGGCACCACCACCACCACCACCATATTAACAAGTTCAACAGCTTGCCAAATATTGATTATCATGATCACCATAAGAAGAAGACCAAAAACAAATTCAATTTATTTTCGAGATTGTTTCGATCAAAATCAGCTAAACCGGTCAACAGTTCGGATCCTCGAGAGTCGACGACTGTGACGTCATCTCCAGCGTGGTTTCCGGATTTTCTGTCGAGAAAAAAGCAGGTCAAGATGTTATCGGCTGATGAATTGGCTATCAAACGGCTTCGTGGAGGCGGTGGAGACCGTCGGGGTCGGGGAATGTCCCCGGAAGTTGACTCCGATGAGGAAACTGAGACCGAACCGAGCGGCTATACTTCAGACGACTGGAGGCAGACGCCGAAGAATACGCCCGCCCAGTGTTAGTCATTTTAAAATGATCATCTATTCCCTTTTCGTATTTTTGTTATATGCCTTGATATTAAATAATAATGGTATCACTTTTAATGTAATCATTCAATGCACGACGTAAAAATTCTGCACATATTCAAAAATAATAATTACAAGTATGTAGAACAAGTAAATGAGTAAAAATGTAATATACACACATTGTATGTGTATTATTATGGTAAATGTTTTACTCATTTTGCCATATTATAAACATTTCAAACGAAACAAAATTATATGGAATTTATGTTTTTACCCAAAACGAATATTATGTTTTTGTATTTTACTAACATCGAACTGGTCTCAGTTTACAGGCGGGGTGTTGGTCGATCAAGTCAGCTGAGTCGGAATGTGTCGAGCATTTCATTTTGCTTGAGTCCAATGGTGAGAGCGAGTCCCGGCAAGAACTGGAGTCATAAAGGTGGTGGTGCGCCACAAGAAATGGTTGTTTCCGGCGAGATTCGGATGCCCACGAAATCTCATTTCATGACGGGCTCGTCGCTCTGCAAGAACAGGTCACGAAAGCTCGCTGATTTTGGGAGATCTAGTCAAAATCGTTAAATTTGGTTTGACCGTTAACATTTGACTCTATTTATTATTTATACAAATAACGATAAGTACGATTTTGGCCTGTTGTAATTTGTACAATTATTATATTTTTCAATGTCCATATTGTTAACATAAACCAAGTCAACTATAATATAGTAGTATGATTCTTCATCTCTTTAACGTGCTACAATCGATGAACTATTACGCATAATATAATAGTTGCGAAATATAACGTGTAACTATTTAACAAAACACCATATGATGGAAACATATACAAACTCGAAAATTAGATAGAGGAATTGGATCCACCTCCCCGGTCTTCGATGTAAAAACACATACGTTAATCCGTACATAAAATGAGACTGACTCGAAAAACAGATAGAGGATATGGATCGCTCACAATTCCCTAGCTTTACAAGTATATAAAAGGAGAGTGAGTCGAAAAATAGATAGAGGATCTGGATCGCGCAATACCCGAGTTGGAGGTGTGGTGTTCTTGGGAGTTGAGGTGGGGCCAAGAAATTTAAGGTAATGAAACAGATGTGAGTACTGGGCAGTGAGTTTTTGGAAGTGAAAGATAGAGATGGAAAGAATGAATAAATGCAGCATTCAACACAATCACAGATCTGTCATCAGACCCAGATGACTAATTTAAGACCTCACTGATGCTGACTCCACATTTACTACTGGGCCTCAGTCAATTCACTTCAAATTTTTATTGATGGCTTTGTTTCACTAACAAATTCAATCGGCCTAGGGGTAACTGATAATGCGATTGACATGAAGATACTTTGACATTGCAAGTTCGAACTGGTGTAAAGGATTGCTTCTAATTTCAATTCATTACCTGTTGACTGTTGTCCTCTCCCTACATGACCATCTGTTATACACACAAACACAATACCCAAATAGTATTTTTTGAGGAGTGAAATGACTATTCTGCCCCCTATTTGTAAGTGTAGTGTTTCATTCAGGGCAAAATGGTCATTTCATTTAGAAAACACTATTCGGGTATGAGTATAGTGGTTCCTTCACTTTCATGACGCATATTTTGATTAACAAATAACAATCCGTCTAATCAAGTGACATTTGACACGGGTGGGGAGAGTATTGATTACCATCAAGAATAGTATGGTTTATGTATGGTGTATATATATTGATGTATTATAAGTTTGTGATTTAGTACTCTTTTCAATTTGGTTGTACTTAAAAGAGTACGGCAAATCTTTATTAATTTAGTTAGAGGTTGAGGTAAATTTCATCTTCTGAATTGAAAAGAAAAACTTGCAATGAAAAGATTGAAAGAATTAAATAGAAAGTGATGGTTTTGAAATGTCAATAAAAGAGTCAACTTTGCAATTCAACTGTAACTATCTATTGCAACTTCCTTTGTATTTTCTCTACGAGAATGCTCCAAATCCGTATGTGAAACTTGAAACTTCAATTTCCATTTCAATTTTAATTCCATTAGATCTTATGGTTGTGAATTTTGGCTTGTCCTTTACTCTAGAACTTTGACACAAATTTCTACCAATTGAAATAAATTAGGATATATGAGATTAATAAAGTTTGTTTTTTTTGTGTTTCCATAAATATAGTCTAGTGATAAGGTGATTTATTTCACAACCAATATTTCGGTCTGAATCCATTTAGATACAATACTTTGCTAAAATATTACATAAGACACTTTTAGTGTTGTTTCCTGTTTGTCCTCCTCTCACGTGTAGTGCACAAATATATCGAAATTCAACAATTGTGTCGAGGATATTCATTTCTTAATAATGTTTGAGTTTCACCTTAATGATCTTCCATAACATAGATGTCGTCAAGCGATTTACAAAAGTGTGAAATTGACACTCTAACGGTCCCCACACCTTTGTCCTAGAGTACACGCAGGAAGTAAATTATGGGATATGCTTCGTTTGGTCATAGGATTGGAGCTTGGTTCGCTCCTTATGAGAGTCAAGCTCACACTATGTGAAGAGGCGAAGCTGCTAGGGTTTAGCATTCTAATTTCTCACTTGTTGGGCTACGCCACATGTTCTAAAGTTCATTATTACAACACATCATATAATTGTTTCTAACCAATAAGCAATAGAATACAAGTGCAATTCATTTTAATTGGATCGTTCTTTACTAGGCACACCATAATTAATTTCTCCGTATATACCATCTACTTCTTGAAATAAAGTAGTATATGCTAATACATATGCAAAAACCTAAATCCAAACATTACAATAATCTTATTTACACCAGTAAAAGAACTGATTTGTCGAAAAGTTCAATTCGAAAAATTAATTAGATTCAAAGTTCGTTTGATGTATTTCGGGTCGAGCTCAAAGTGAAGGCTTGATTCTACTCGAAGTACATATACTCTTTGTTTCTTTCATATTTAAGTTCGAAAGTTCTTTTCGAACTTCGAAACTCGAAGTCCCGAACCCTACAACTTTTAGAACTGCACTTCCATTATTTTTCGATACTTTCAGACCTAGGACCAAGCCGAACCTCGGGACCTTCTGTTCGAGCCTAATTCAAACCTATTCAAGTTCAATAGGGTTCACCTCCGTTAGCTACCTAATACTCTTTCAGTGTTTGACAACCATATATTGGTAATGGAAGAAAGAATACTACTCCTACTGTTCCAGCATGAATAATTACATCAAGGCCACTCCATTTTTCATATTGGTCAACCCTCTGACTGCCTTTCTCAAACTTTAATCAAAAGCATTATCATCATTACTTTTAGTGAATGGTGATTGAGGACTTTAGACTTAGCATTGTCCCAATTGCATGTGCTTACCTAATTCAACAAAATGAACAACTTTTTGATCAAATTCAACTTCCTTAGCTTTAATGATCACTACCTTGGGGTAGTGTTTATATAATCATTACCTTGAGAGAGCAACTTGAACACCCATGTAAGAGTTACATCGTCAGTATGTCATCTATGCGCTATTAGGTTTGATGGATTGACTCATATTCGACATATCGTCACCCGGCACAACGGCACTAGGCGCACTTGGCACGTCTGCTCCGGGCGCACTCGGCACCGGGCAGATTGTGCAAAACGGCACCATCAAGCTCTGTATTTTTTAAAATTCCTACAAATATAAGAAGTGAACTCCGCTTAACGAATTTTCTTATGTGTTTTGTCATTACTTACATGACGCGTCTTAGATTTTTTACATTGTTGATCATCATATGCCTTTGATGATATTGTGATAACAGAGAATAGATATAAAACAATACTGTACAAATAAAAGAAGAAGAAGAAGAAAAAGATGCAAAACAATATTGTACAAATTCGATCAATTATATAATTTCTAATGATAATGGTTTATTGTATCAATCCAGTGAAAGTAAATAATATGATCCAGAAGCCAAGCTCTTCACTATGAGTTATCAGCATCAAGAGTCGTTTCGAGGGTCACTATCATGTTTCTTACTCCTTACCTCCTGATCATCGAGATAATTCTGATATATATAAGTAGCGAGACCCCAGAAAGACAACAGCATCGCGAGGATCTTTACAGCATTCGATTTGTCATGAAAGATTATTATTGAAGCAATGGGGGTAACAGCCAATGAAACTGTACTAATAACATTGGAGAATAAAGAAGACACCACGAAAATCAAGCCTACAACGCCAACAGAACATATCTGCCAAGCTATAGCAGTGAAGGTCAAAGTCATTGCATACGAAACTTTTCCAGCTTGGAATCCATCCATTTCTCCTGATAGAGTCCTCCATTCTCCACTTGCGAACAGACCAACTATCGACACAAAGGTGGCTACAAACGATGTGCATATTTGCATTTCCAAGACAACAGAGAAAGTTTCCTTCTTCAGCACTTTCTCAAAGGAGAGCTGCATAAGGGAAAGCAAAAGAGAGTATAGAGCAGAAGCTCCAAGAGTAGTCAGGACTCCGAGAACATATTTCCCCTCGGATACACCTGAAGGCTCGTCAGAAGTATCGTTGACGGCAAGGAAAGATGCAGACAAAGTAAGAACAACAACAGAATTTAAAATCAATGCAGTAAACTTTTGATGATTGATAAATAAGGTGAATATCGCACTAAAGGCTAATTGCATTGCGCATATGAGAGAATAGGTTGAAGCAGATAGGTATAGTAGACCAACAGAATATAACATGTTATCCCCCGCAATGACTACACCTAGTATTAAATAAAGTGAAGAAACAGTAAGCAACGAAGGCGAATCAGATATGCCTGGGGGCTTCTCCGAAGAAGGTATAAGAAAATAAGGAATGAAAAGGACAGGGAATGCAGCTGTTTGAACTAAAGTAGCCATCCATTTACTATTTCCACCCTTATCGTAGTAAAACCTCCCCAACAGAACTGCAGTAGCCTGACCAGCAAGAAGGAATACTATGTTAAGCGCCACAATTAGCCACCAATGTAAACGTTTCATCTTGGCAAGTGGACGGTGATCAAATGCGCTTCCATCTTCAGCCACCATTGGTTCCAGTTGATCTGCATATGCATAAAACATTATAAACCAACCAAGGTCGAGCTAAGAGGACCAAAAGGCAACGACCACCTCAACTACAATAAATTATCTTCATTCTATGCATTGATTACAACGAATATCATAATCGACCCCCTCAAGTATATGATAAGTCTTGAATTATAAATGATCCAGGCCTTAGTTAAAATCTGTTCAGCATCCACCACTAATTAAAGATAGTAGTTCAACACCCACCTCATAAGTACACTTTTAATAACTTGAGCAGCAACACACACACCCGATTAAATACGTGGTATTCATATATCCGACTCCTTTTTATCGATAACAAAAAGTTCTATCTTCAACTCAAAGTCTAACATCTGAGCTCAACATAATATAAATTAATAAGCAATTGGAATAAGTAAAATTGAATCTAAGAAGATGAGCTAATACCTTTGTTGAATAAACAATTGAATATTTATAAAATAGAATTATGGAATTAAATAAGCGAAAAAAGGGGAGGAAGAATACTGACCGTTGAGGGGGTGGTGAAGAAGGAGGGTGGACAAGTGTTGTTGAGGATTCTTATTCATGTTCGTTGTTCGATCCGTAAAAATTGATTCGGTTTTTTCTGTTTATTCGTTTCTCAACACCTTCGAATTTCTATTCACTCCTAAGCTCAACTGTTATACGCACACCACAATAGTGAATTTTAGGAGTGAAATTAGGCTTGTTTTTTTTTTGGCCATGCACTATCAATACACTTTCGCTCCGCCCCCGAAACATTTTACTTTTCAAATGAGGAATTGAACTATTCTTCTTTTCAAGTTACCCCTATTTCACGTTTGTCGCCAAAAAGTGAATTGAGGTAAGGACAAAATTGAAAATACACATACAATTAGATTTTGAGACAAAAATTGTAATAGTTAAAAATGCGAGTTCACTAATAAAACTCAAAAAATATTTTTCATTAATAAATAATTATAAAATCCCTCTCCTTCTTCCCCACCCCACCCCATTTTCCATCATCCAAGTAATCCCCCCCCCCAAAAACCCCCACACGCACTCTACCCTACCCTTACCCCCACTCTCCCACCAGAGCCACTACACCAGCTTCACCACCCCTCGTCAGCCACCAGCTCCAAATCCACTAAATATTATGCAAATAACAAAAGAAACGAGAAAGAAACTTGCATAGACCCAAAAGATGCAATTTTTTAGACCACTACAAATTTATAATTGCAACAATCTCCATTAATGACCTTCTGAGATATAACAGAAGAATGATGCCCCTACACAAATACTTGGGTCTAATTGAGACTCAAACTATATTTCAAAATCGAAATTGAAAATATAAAATAGAATACTTGAAGAATTTGTTTGAAAAAGGCAAGGATTCAGATTGCATCTTCATTGGCGAGTTTCTCAAAGCTCTGGAAGATACTTATGGTAGAGACTGGGGGAACATTGATGATTATATATTTCATTATTGTTTCATGTATCTTGTTAATCGTGTGGTGATGTTATCATCGTGGTCCCATGATTTCTTCTTCACAACAAGATCTTAAGATACCACACAAGTACCATTGGGATTCTACTCTGTTACATGATGAACATATGCTAAATGTTTGGCGGGCCTTTGATTTTGTCATCGGATTGTTGTTAGGCAGCCTTCTCTTTAGCAGAGGTAGGGGGGATGGGTGGGGATGTTTGGAAGGAGAAGGTGTTTTTTATTTTATGCTAAATTTTGGGTGTTTTTTAAATTATTTTATTAACAAAAATATTTTTTGATTTGATTAGTGAACCATCTTCTTTATTTATTAAAAAAGTTGCCCCCAAAATCTAATTGTACGTGTGTTTCCGATTTTGCCCTTATCTCAATTCATTTTTTTTGCCACAAAAATACTTCAGGGGGCGGAACGAAAAAAATAGGGGGTAAATTGTAAAGAATGATAGTCCGGTTCCTTATTTGAAAACTAAAATACTTCAGGGGTGTAACGAAAGCGTCTCGATAGTGCAGGGGGCCAAAAGAAAATAAGCCGTGAAATTATTGTTTTACTTTCCTTCTATTTGAAAACGTAATAATTGAGAAAGTTATGTGAGGGTAAAATTATAACTCTAACAAGTACTATTGTGATGTGTATAGAGTTGCCCACTCTTAAGGGAGAATTGTAGCATATTGGCACTTTCTTACCGCAATTTTATTTTAGAGTACTTTTTTTTTGCACCCCGGATTGGTTATGATTCTCCTAAGAATTTTTCTCTTAAGATTTCTTCTAATGCATCAATTTCACATTTTGATTCCTAAATTTTGTATAAATAGCATGATGGTGCTTTAGAGAAATCTTAGAAGAAAAAATCTTAGGAGGACCATAACTTCCTGCGTTAATTCAGAACACAAATTTGGAAGAGTGCCCCCCTCATGTTTTTTTCACTTTTCGCCCCCCCTTCATAAATTTTTTTGGACCTCTTTAACCCTCTCTATGAATGGACTAAATTACCTTTAATGAAAATATCCTCCCTCTTTCTTCCATACTTTTTTCTAACACCCTCAAACAGATCGTCACGATGAGGCTCACGATGGACCCACTACTGTTATGAATTGAAAAGTTTTTGTGGGTCGATCATGAGCCGGGGCACAATGACGGTCTTGATGGTGTGTTTGGGCTGTTAAAACAAAGGGCAAATTGGACATGATGGAAGTCATGATGGAATTGCATCTAGAGACGTTTTGCCCTTTATATTCGACTAGGACGGTGGAAATGAAGTGTAAATTCAACGAGGAATTGAACGTAATCAAAGTGTGTAGATCCGAAGAGAAATACGGGAATCGAAATAAGAAGTGAAGAAAGAAAGAAGGAAGAAAAAATGAAGAAACAAAGACATCTCAAGACGAAAGATGGAGGAAGAAAGAAGAAGGAAGAATACCGGAAGAATGAAGGAGGGGAAGAGTTTCAATGGGCAATGTAGTCCATTCATTAGGAGGGATAGAGAAATTCAAAAAAATATGAAGGGTTACAATACTACATTATACATGTAATATTTATTTGACCGTAATCCTTTCAGGCGTAAAGAATAACTGAAAAAACAAATAATTGCGATACAATGATGGGAATATTTGAATCAAATCATATAAAGATTCAAGAGTAAGTATAATTTGTATGGTTATGAATTTGATGCGTATGCTTGAAGTTGTGTTGTGAACTATATTAATAATGCATGATAGCATACTGGCAGCAGTTAACAAGTTCCTTGTTCCCTTCGTGTTCGGGCTTCGTTTAACCTTATGATGTTGTTGAATTTGTCTATCAGTGATCGTGCTTGGTTTAACTGTAGCTGTTATAATGTGTACCATGCTTGGGATGTTATTTCTCTTCGATACGAGCATTCTACCATAGTAAATGTAAGGATTTTTTGTCTTCTGATGCTTCGCGTTTTGATATTGTTTTCTTCCTTCTCTTGCTTTTTTACACCTCCAAAATTCTCTGGTCAGGTACTCTTCATGCGGGAGTAAGTTTGACTATCGGAGCCAAGTCCACTATTCTATTCTTCATGAGACAGTCAAAATTACAAGGTTCGTGGACTCTGCATCGAGCTTTATTCTTGCTTCTCTTAGGGACTACGGTTGTTCTATATTTGACAGGCTTCGGTTTCCTATGCTGTCGGCTTCTTCTTAGTCATGATAAGATGGCTATCGTTGGAATGATGATGGAGTTTTATGGTTTTGTAGCTCTCTTCAGGTAATTGCTCAAGTCTTTTGCTGATAAAACTGCATCTTACATTACCTGCTAAATTTTGAAATGATTCGAATGCAGTGGCTTCTGGCCGACACTGGCTATTTTCTTACAGAAGCTACCGGTAATTGGTTGAAATCGTATACCTAAAACAATGAAGTGACAGCCGAAAGAAAACTAGATTTATTTCTGGTTTTGTAAGATGCTCCCAATTTTTGCTTCTCTCTGTTGATTACATTCGCTCTGTCGTCTTTTTTAGTTTTTTGAACGTAATCGAGGTAACGGGTGCCCGTATGAAGCTGTTGAACAAAAAGATCAGAATTCGAGTGACAATAGCCTCCAATGAATTTTCTCGATGCCATGAATGTCAATTAGGGGGCGGGTGTATTTGGCACGGTACCCCACTTAGGCAAGAACCTCCTGAAGGCATATGGTGCATGCTATTAGAAATCCACCTAATATGACACAACATACTCCAATGCTCTTCGAAGAAACTCCGTCTAGAGGGGGTAAGGGGGGTCGATATATTCTTAGGAAATAGTCGAATCCAAAAGTTGTGTTTCCAGACGACCATTAGGCCTGCACGATATTAGAAACCTGTTGGAGATTGATTAATATAAGGAAGAAACGCAAGTGATGTAAATAGGGGCATCTAGGGTCAAAGATCGATGCTCAATTGAGGCTACTTCCGTAATATTCAGTCCTACATAAAGATTTCTTCGAGTCACAGATAAATAGCTGGGTAAACGTCAGCAATTATAAAGGGCTAGATATCTAGACATGTTTCACCTTCACCAAATATGATGATGAGCATCAGTATCTTCAGATGAAACTTATCTATTCTCAAAGGTTTGCTAGAACCTGGAGGGCGGAAATTCTTCAACTCTAGATTAGCCCCTGTTCGTAGATCACCTAATACAGAAGGTCCCTTTTTAGTATTGATACTCTCGAAGATGGTTCCAAGAACTTCAGCTGCGAGTCCTATTTCTACAAGCCGTCCTTGCTCCTCCCCGCCTTCATATATCAGCTTTCCTATTTCGGCTAGTGAAATTACATTTTCTGATATAACGTGGGCAAAAAGATGCCCTAGAAACTCAGCTGCTTTTGGGGCATCATTAACTGCATCCTCCAATGTAGAAAGAACAGATTCAAACCTGTGTAACAATAGCACACAACCAAAACATGGTCAAAATACAGGATTTGCTTGAACCAAGAACAGGAGAAATGTTAACAACAAATATATCTTTCTGACCCGCCAATCAGTTGATCGTTGCTGATAGTTTGATCACGAGATCTCGCAAGATCCACAAGCAGCCTTGCTAAAAGATCCCTCTCCAAGTCCTTCCTCTCAAAGGAATCCATCACCCAAAGCGAGATCATGGATGGATGATAGCTTCGGGCGTTCAAATCTTTGATGCACAAAATAACCTCATTTTTGTCTTTGGCACTGCAGGTATCACAAAACCAGTTGATTCATCTCATGATTTATTATTCATTCTACCATAAGCTATACAATACAAAAAGACATAACGTATATTAAGCCAATTTTTCAGGTCTCGTGATTATCTGTCAATAGTTCTTCAAATACTGCAACACCTAGCCTAAACTAACTAAATGTCTAAGCACAAGAACATTTATTGGTCGCACTTCCACATTCCAATTTGTAGTCACTTCTCACAGAAATAAATGTACTCATCTCCAAAGATGGGTCTCCCTTACTACAAGCACTACTTAACTATAAATCTTTACATAGGGCAGAGCGATAAAAGTAAACCATACCAACCCTTATCCCACTCAATGGGGTTGGCTATATGAATACATTCTCCACTCAGTTCTGAGTTAGGTTCATCCCTTCTGTTAAGCCTATAAACTCTAGCTCGTGCAATATAGTCTTTGTCCAATTTCTTATTCGGTCTGTCTCTAACTCTACTTCCACTTGTGACTATCATAATAATTTTAGTCACCCTCTGACATCTAATCTAGAAGTGATTAAACCATAACATAAAATTATGAACATAGAATTTGACGCTTACTCTTTATCAAACATGCAGACATAATTCGAGCAAATTGCACATACTTCCGGGTTCCCAATAGTCACTCTCATCCTAATATCAACAGAATGTTCCTAACAAACACTGAGGTTGCAGATAAGTATAGCAGCTTATCAGATGGTCCTTATTAGTTAGGCCAACAGATAGCTAATAGGTCATTATTTAGAGCTAGAGCCAACAGATTTCTGGACAAATGAAAGATTCAGAACACAGACACCCAATTACTAGTATTCATAAGATGTAAATACTTCCAAGAAAGAAACATAAGAGGATCACACCTGTAAAATTCTCTAATTGTAGAGAGGGACATGTCTCTCAGGCGTTCTTCAGGAACCACCTGGGATGATGGCCCTGCATCTCTTGGTGACACAGGCTTAAGTCTTTCAAGACTACGGTCATCAATCCTCCCGTCATTATTCCCATAACTCAATTTCAGGTCTTGTGCATTCGTTCGCTCATAAATTGATTGACTAGACAACCTATCAGGCATATATCTGGGCGTCGAATCTTCTCTAGAACCGTAAGCACCTCGATCCGGAGTTGCACTGTAACCGTTAAGTGCAGTTCCCATTCTTCTGGTATCAGCAGAACCTGGTGTGTTAGATAATGGTGGGGGTGATAGCTGTCCTCTGTAGGACATTCCCCTTCCCAGACCACCTTGGGGACCAAGTGTAATAGAATCATCAGTTCTCGGAAGGGGGAGGGGAACCGAAGTAATCCTGTTATCCGTGAGATGTCTATCTTCAAAACGAGCGTCCTGACCTCTAAAACTACGCGGGTGTGCAAGAGGACGTGGTCCACCAATTTGGGAACCAGGAGAAGAAAACCCACTAGATCCTCGTGGACCGAAATCCACAGGTTGACCCCTCCTAATAGGGTTACCGAAGCTAGGGGCACCACTTCCCTCATTAGCTGGTTCAGTGGCACCACTTCCCTCCTTGGCAGGTTTAGTGGCAGCACTTTCCTCTTCATTGTTTGAAGGAGGCAACTCAATAGAAAAGACTCTGTCAGCGAACTCAAGAGTGTTTATTGTTTCACGATAAGAGTCGGCTTCTTGATTGAGATGGAGAAACAATAATAGCCTAGCCTTTTCATCTGTTACCTCATAAATTAGAAACAATTAATGAGAAAATAAATATATAAGAGCATATTTATTACAAGAATATCATTTAACAAGAACATATGGAATGCATGATTATACCTAGTGAACTCCGCAGAAGTTCAGTTAGCTTGCTTTTTTCATATGGTACTTGCGGGATCTGTGAGCTACAGCATAGCACACATTACCAAGAGCAGTTAGGCCAACTTCTGGTCCGGCTAGATCAACCAAATGCATACAAGCATGTGAAATAGCTTTTGTCTCCAAATTTGTCCCTTTAACAATTGCTATAATGATGCTGCCACATCAATTATAATTGATATAAGTTGAAAAAACAATTTATACTAGTTATTTAGGCACAGTATAACCTGTGCAAATTTATTATATAGAAAAATCTTTAATGCACAATAATTAGAATCTCGCAATTATAAAACATGTTATCTCTCAGGCTTCTCTCCCTGTTAGGTATCTAGGAATACCCCTAGCTACCAAGCAAATTAGCCTCAAGGACTGCAGGATGCTGCTCGACAAGGTGAAACATAAGGTGAGTGGATGGCAGTTAAGACATCTTAGTTTTGGTGGCAGAATGGTTCTAATACAAACTGTCCTATTTGGGGTTTACAATTCTGGAGCCAAGTTGTATTTTTGCCCAAATCAGTCATCAAAGAACTTGAGAATATGATAAAGAGATTCTTATGGAAAGGAGAAATCAGTGGAAAGTGTATGCCCAAAGTATCATGGAAGACTATCAATCTTGCTAAGGAAGAGGGAGGGGTTAAGGATAAAGAATATCTTAAGTTGGAATGCTACCTGCATGACGAGGCATATTTGGAACTTATGGTGTAAGAAGGATGCCCTTTGGGTGAAATGGATCCACACCTACAGGCTGAAAGGACAGAGTATATGGGGGAGTGCAAGCTAAGAGTACGGATTCGTGGGTTTGGCATAAGCTCTTGCAGCTCCGAGCTAAGGTTAGGCCTCATGTCAAGATGAAGGTGAGAAATGGGGAGAAAGCGAATTGCTTATATGATAATTGGCATGAAAGGGGACCTCCTACTGACTTTATGACTGCTAGAGGCATAGGCAGGGCTAGGATCACTCTTGTTGACAATGTTGCCACTGTCAAGACTAGATTGGATTGACAAGGAAATTGCAGGAAGGACTGCTGATGTGCAACTGCTCACGATGGGTTCCCTGATCTATTGCTTAATGATGAGGATGAGGTAATCTAGTTTGGGAAAGAAACTATAAGGCTGCTGCGGTTTGGAAGGAGTTTCGAGGATCATCCCAAGTTGTTCGATGGAGAAAGTTGGTTTGGTTCAAAGGTCAGCTTCCTCTGCATGGTTTCATTCTTTGGTTGGTCTGTTTGGGAAAGATTACTACTAAATCAAAGCTGCTATTATGGAGAGTGATGCAGGATGATCGATGTGTCCTGTGTAATGCTCGTGCTGAGATAGAACACATCTGTTTTCTGGATGCAGCTCTCAGCTATTCTATATAAATAATTAATTGACAAAATAAGAAAGTGACATGTGGAATTTTTAGGCCACATTATATATAGTATAGATGATCAAATATATAAAAACTTGCAAAATACTTTAAAAAGAACCTGTGAGATCTGTAGCTTCTCTTATTTTGGATACGGGTACCAATAGCCCTCTTCGATAATCCATTCTGCATCAATTCTAGCACATCTTTTATTTCTTTAACTTGATGCTTGCTCGAATTAAATAAAAGATCATTATTTTGACAGCCATCGTCACTGAGTAAATCGAACACTTCCTCATCACATATTTCCACCATCTGAATGCTAATTTCATACTGCATGTGTCTTCTAGCTTTAATAAAATTGAATAGCCCATGGAAAGCTCTATGGCTGAGGCCCCATTCCTCTACTGATGATAATGCAGGAGGTCCAGTCTAAACATTACAAAGAGTGAGTTAATTTGGTACCACGTAAGTATTACAAAACATAATAGGCATTTAATAGCCAATAAGGTTAATAAAGTACCATAGTATAGCTTTTCCCTGAATCACTTTGCCCATACGCTAAGATGCAAACATTAAATCCATCAAGCACAGACTTAACTATTTGCCAAGTTCCTCCAAATACCGCAGCTGTAAGTATAAAAGATATGAGCCTTAGAAGAGAATTCTAAGCTTATATAGGAAAAACATATAATAAACCAAAGGATTATATGGTAATTACATAGTTATGCTAAGCATTGCATTTAATAATGGAAATGACTGGAGTATACTTTGGAGTACTATATGGTATTCTTATATTGGAAGCAAAGAAAATAATTAGCTGCGAAGATTCGAACCCTGCCTACTTAAGTCAAATAATGCTTGCTTGATTAACCAATGAGCACTCAATGTTTGTCTCGCTTATTGCATATTGGTATATGAGATTTACATAAAGTAACATCTAGGCCGTATGCAAAGCTTTTCTTGATCACAATTAATGTATTTGGACTACATTAATGATAAGTAAGATGTAAGTGTTAAGTGTTATAGATAAGTTCATTAAGATGATTAAGAGTCAATATGGTAAAGATGTTACAAGGAGTATTGATTTCAGCTTACCTTATTTAATGACGAGTAAGATGCAAGTGTTGAGAGGCACTGAGATTATGTGTATTGATTTCAGATTATGATATCTTATTAAGGGATAGTGCATAACAAGTCTAGTGTTTATACTAGTCAACAGAAAAGAAGCACCAGAATTTGTAGAAAATTGCTAGAGCACTTATGATACAATACAAATGGTAAAAACAAAGAGGTTGTAAGTAGGAGGGTGCTAGGATAAGAAAACCATCTGGCTGGCAAATGGATATGAAATGTTAGTTGCTTGTTGGATGATGCAGAAAATTTGGTGTATTCACAATCATATTAAGCATTCTTGGCCAATATAAATGAGGAAAAGGAGCGTTACACATCCAGACAAGCAAAAAACAATCCAAATCAATTACAGTCAGGTTAATACTAGCAATTTGAACTACATAAATGATGGTGTTTGCATCAAATGGACATTAATTATGCTCTCTTACATGACTTCTTGAATCTTAAGAATCGATTTGGGGAACTCGGTTATGGTTAAGGTCTTCGGAATCAATTCATTCACCTGAATTCTTAGTTTACATAGACAATATGTAATTTCAGTATCAGTTCGATCATCAGTAGAATTCCGTTTCCCTCTTCTTTCTTCTTCGTTGAATTTTTTTCTTATTTTGTTAACTTTCATATATGCAAATCTTGATTTATATTTTTTTGATAAACACCTAAAATTCTAGATACATTGTCCCGTATTTAAGCTAAAATTTTACTAGTTATCAATAGTATGTTAACAATAAGAAACTTTCAAGTTCAATTTTTAAGAACTAGTGATGGTAAGAATTAGAATTCATTTTTGAAAGAGAAGGTATGGTGATTGAACCTTGATTGGCAGACGAGTCGAACACCTTATTGACTTTGAAAGTCCTTTGAGTACCTGTTCCTTTTCCTAATGGGTTCACGACTACCACATGACCATTCTCACGAACACATCGTACAATTGTCTGCTCTTCAGCTAGACCAGTATGCAACGGCCTTAATCTACAGTACACTTTTCCTTCATAAGATGAGAATTAGATGTTAGTGTTAAAGCTACAACTATTAAAATTTTATTATGTAAGAACTCACCTTCAAAACTCATCTTTTGATCGTCTTCCATGGCATTGTTGTAACGCTGTGGAATTTTCATCCTATTCCTCGAGAACTGAGTCTCATGTTTGGAGACATGACTCTCCTGAAGATTTAGGTTTTCCATCTTATAAAGTCATTTCTTTTAATATTCCTTTCAGTAAAAAATCATCTCAATAGAATTTTCACATTGATTATTTTTTATGCGCTTTTCTAAAAAATATTTTTATTAAAGAAGATTTACATCTTTGAAACTTAAAATGAAGTATGGACAACAATCGCTCTATTAGATATAAAATAGAGGGACCTTCCCAGAGACTCTGTATGATGTAACTCTAATGAGAAAATATAATTGAAATGTGAAAGCAGACCTTGATTTCAGGAGCTGCACCACAACTGTCGAAGGTAGGTTCTTCAAATGTTCCCAATGGCTCTCCAACAGTGTCCTCTAGCATACCGTGCTGCACCCCAACTGGGGAAGATGAATCACAAGAAGACTCACGGATTTCTTCTCCCGTGTTTATTTCATTTACAAATTTCATAATGGCCAGGATCATGGGGCTACGGCAGTAAAATGTTAGTGTTGCCAGTTTTAGTTCAATCTGTACAGAAAAGGGAAAACAACCCATTCAAATGTAGACAAGTATAGATTACATATTTATCAATGTTGTCAATTAGTATTGAAAAACTAAATATTACCTTTTTAGCGATGTCAGTATATAGAGGTGAGTTTTGATCATAAATGACTATTTGAGCTTTGACAAAACTATCCAAGGTATCAGTGACATCCAAATGATCACTTCCCCCATAGTTACCAAGAGGAAGTAAACCAGGGACACGACTAAATCTAGGTAAGTTGGAAAGCGGGTGGGGACTATCTAAGGAATCATTGAGATCTTCGGGTGCCTCGTAAAAATCATCTTCTCCATCAGATTGAGTTGAGCCACGGCTCCTAGCACCTTGGGGCTTGGTGTCAATCAAAAGGGGAGGAGCATCAGCACTTTTGATAAAGGATCGTGCCACATACAATCGTCTAGACTTCCCCCTATGACTCACTAAATCTTCAATCTCCAATGTCTTTAGAACTAAGCCAATGAATATATCATTTCCTTTCATCAAAAATTCAACCTGTTAGCATACAAACAGACTTCGGTTAAGGAAACATAAATCAAGCTCATTAGGACAAACATCTTAGACAACATGTACGTACCCGACTACCAGTACCGCGAAATTCAAATAAACGTCTCTCCTCAGCAAGAAGAACACCGCTGACACCTTCTCCTTCCTAAGAGAACAAATAGCTTAATTATTGTAATGATAAAGCCTCTCCTGCTCGTAAATGCTCCACAAAAAATTAAAATAGAAGACAACAGAAAAAAAAAGTGCCAAATAAGGTTATTAATAGGAAAAAAATGATGAAAAATGTGCCAAAGAAAGTTATGTATAATATGTACAATGGTAATTGGAAAGCATCTAAAAAGGTAATCTGATGGCTTGAAGACTGGTGGGTGCAAATGTTCTTAGCAATAAGTAAGGCCAGAAAGCTGTCAACTATACAGAACCATCATGGATATAATAATTCATACATAGTTCTTAAACATGTACCCTAAGCTATGACAAGCCTAATGAGCCAGCATGTCAGAGTTACGAGGAATATATATATATCATAGAAACAATTGAGCAAGTGCAGAAGATAGCATTTTGACACATGCATACTGTATACCATTTGAGTGATATAAAACAGAAAGCAGTGTGGGGGGACTTCTATGCCTTTTTGGTGAATACAGGTCCTATTTCTGTCTCCTAAATTGCCGCTTATACGATCACATTATAACTGGCAAAATGTCTATATACTCAAGAGACACGATAGGGACAGGCAGAAAACAATATACCTGGCCACTATAGTAGAAACATACTCTTAAATCGTCAAGGACCCCTGTCAAAAAGATCTTCTCCAAACTTGAAACATTTATAAAACTATCTTTCTTGCCACGATTATCTGTTTCGGACTCTTCAGAATCTAATGAGGATTCAGAGAAACCAGAAATAGGAGTTGATGCCTGTATCAAAAACCGGAGTAAGTGAATCATATCTGGAGCATATGTTTCTGCTTAGCCATGAAAATAAACAAGATATATACTAGGTCAAATCCAGTATTGACAAAAGAAAATGTACACATAACTAGTTTACTTCGTCTCATCTCAAATAAAATTATTTTTAAGTATTTTATTAAATCTGTTCTCATCCAAATGGATCATACTGATTAAAAATACAAATAAATCAGATTTCTTAATTTAATCAACAAGTTTATATAATGCCAAACAGGCTCTTTCGTTATTGCAAAATATTTCCACTTCTTGGATATATATTAAAACACAAAACAGGTGTGCATGTATGAGAGCTTCATTGATAAAAGAGATGAAAGAACCAAGGGGATGTTCTGACAAGCTTTTTTTAAACTTTTGCTTTAGATTGTATAAGAACGTTCGCTCCTCATGCAAACTAACTTATAAGCTCCTTCGAAAAGCTAAGCTGAACACTCTATAAGAACGTTGTTATACCAAATAGGGGAAAATACCAAGTGCCAAGACTTTCAATAGGACTATAAACGATATAATAAAAAAGATGAAGTAGCAGGAAAAAGAAGAGTTATTTTTGTTGCTTCGGATCATTGACGAGAATGCAGATTATTAGAAAGCGCACACTTTTATGAAATAACTTGTCTCCACAAGAATGATGGATTATTAAATAATGTAATTACAGAAAAAACTGCATAGGAAGAGTAACATCTCCTCTATTTGTTTTCAAGGTCATCAAAATGAATTAAATAACATAGAATAATACACCATGAGTATCAACAATGACAACGATACTACGCAAATCAATTTTAACCATATAAGTCACAGAAGAAAATAATTCTATGAAGAAATATTTGATCTAAGCTTGTTAATGATTTAGCTTGATTATTAGTGATTGAAGTTGATGGCTTGTTAATTGATAGTCGGATTAGTTGGATAAGATTGAGGTGGATGAGCTGTGAGTTAGTTAGGCAAGATTCTAATCCAACAGTCCGTTTCATTCCAGCTAATCCCACAGATCAATGGTAGAGATCATTTCAAGTTGTTAGTGGTTGTTAGCTTACATGTATAAATATGAGTGGCCTGTGCTCATATGAATCATCAATTCAAATATATTATACTAAAAATGTTCTTCCCTCCATGATTTTCCCCAATTTTCATTCTAAGAACCCTAGTTCGATTTCTTCATTTCTGGTCGATTTCTTTCGTTTTCTTCTCGATTGATAGTCGATTAACATTCTTTTTTTTTCTTTTTTTTAAAAGGGGGTTACCCTTTGATTTTATTAATACGAATAATCCATTACAATCACCAAACATCAGTACAATTCGTAAACTCGTAAATTCAAGGAAAGAGGCGACTAGCATCAAACTAGTCGATTAACATTCTACACTTCTCAGGTTGACCATGCAGTATTATTCTCCTCCAAATACCATTCAAGTAGCCGAAGAATTAGAAGAAGTTGAGAGGTGAAATGATAAACAAGCCCACAATTCAATCAACCAATACCAAAAAGAATTGATAATTAAGTTCTATAATTTATACTCCAATACAAAATTACATTTTCATACCGATGCATGGTAAATCGCTGCTTGCAAGGAACTTTGCCAAGTCTTCCTAGAATCCTCAGTCTCACAACGCAGGATGAGAGCCTTCGAACCCTCAATAATCTAAATTCAGAATAAGGTAAATCTCCAACTTAATTAGCCTAAACATATTCAAATTAATCAGTGGAAATCAGATCAAGTACATTTAAAAAGAAATCTAATAGCATACCTTTCTACTAACACTTTTAGTACCACAAATACCAAGTACATGTTCTACTTCACCGACAATATTTGAAGGAACTTGGAAGAGCTGCTTACCTCGGAGGCTGAAAGGACACAAAATATCAAGTGTCGCAAACCTTCTTAAATCAGCCAAAAGCCATATACATATGAGATGAACTATATGGAAATGAGAGATGCCATACCTGTAGATGGGAGCCTAAACTAATTACTACTAAATAAAAATACATCTCATCTCAACAGCACCAAGTGACCTCATTTCTGACAAACTAAATGTATAAAGCTATTAATTGAATCAACACTCCTACACTAACAGAAAAATTCAAAAACTGTGGGGATGCAAATTAGAATTTACCAATAAGTGTTTGCCTAGCTGTTCTATATTAAGTAATACCCAATTTATCACATAAAACTATGACTAACTAGACATGGAAAATCTCTAAAGATGATTTTTTTAATATGGATTCAAAAGTAAGATTTTAAAACATTTTACTCTCTCAATTGGAGGCAGAATGTGCAAGGTTCGGGCAAGAGTATCACCTTCCATAAATAATTGAGGGAAACTGGTATCTTTAAAAAAAAAATCCCTTACTTGTTTACATTTTCAATTTTCAGCATAAAATGTAAGCATCTAAGGAACTTTTGAAAGCCGCAGACCTTGGTTCAATGCTTTAAAGATGTGTATTTTGCATTGCCAACCACAAAATATTAACCTACGTAAAAATTGTACCTGAAAGATTGCTTATAGGATCTAGACCCAGGGTAGTCCAGAACATAAATAAAAGCTCCAACTATGCAAATGTATCTTCTTTGCCAAACAGCTTCACGACCTCCCATACCCTGCAATGGAGAAGTAGGGTGACAATCAATTTGGATGCCATAGACGAATGTTCAATGTGAAACTTGGGGAAGAGAAATAAAAACCTTATAAGTAAGAAGCAACAACCACCCCTCAAAATCAGCTTGATCCCAAGGGCGGATTTGGTCAGCAGTATCACTATTCCCTCCTTGGAAAATCTTGGCAACTTGCATCAAACGATGATAACGTGCCGGAGAAAAATGGAAGCCAAGAGATGGAAGTCGAACACTAACTCTTGTCGAAGGAAGCAACGGGCTATTTGACAGGATCTGAAAAGGCAACTCATTTTAGGTCACATTGTGAGTTGGTATACATTTCCATAGGTCAATGCTTCGCATATGCAGACAGACAAGATCAGAACTAACACCTGTTGAAGATTAAGAAAAACCCCACATCTATTAATCACAGGCAAGCAGCTCATGATGCCAGACTTGGACAGATCACCTGAGGCATTGCTCCAATGGTACTCACCATCAACCAGAAAAGCCGAGACATCACTCAGGGCCAGATCAAATTGATTATACATGTTAGCCTCAGGTGAATCATACCCCGAATCATCCTGCACAAAGTTAGCAAATTAAGCAGCAGCCGACGAGTTTGCAAATCCTCAAAAAAGAAATCTAAAAGATTAAAGGACCACCTTTCTCTGAATCAACAAATTTCCCAAGTCAAGAAGAAGTTTTGTAGAGTGGGAGCCATCCGGACAGAAGTTTGTAGGGATGGTTATTTTCGGTGCTGCGATGTCTAAATCCAAGAGAAACCTGAGAGAAAAACACATAGAATTATCAGTGTATTCACCTGCTAGAACTGTAGAACAGAAGTAAAAGTTATTATGTCAGATATCAAAGATTTTGATCATCTATGAAACCCTGTTCTTATGAAGGCAGGAGGTCAAAGTGATCACTAGTATAAACAGAGAGGAGCCAAGTCATGGGTTCTCGAACTACTAATTAGAAACAAGGGCGAAGTAGATTTACAATCACTATCATATAGTACTTTCTGAAAGGCATCATCGTCACATAGCAACAACAATTGTTGCCTTGTCTTCAAGCAATTGCTGCACTAGATGAATGATTGCCACAGCGGTATGACCGTTTTCCGCTAAGTGGTATCTGTAATATAGATATGACATCTCACTAGTGGGCCATAATTAACAATTTATTGCTGCATAAACATTAATCTTGCAACTGACTTAGATCACCCACCACCTTTCGCTTAAGCGAGACCTATCCCAAGAGAATTCCTACTAGCATTCCCGGGGTGGGATCTGGTGCCAACTTGCTTAGGTGCCAACTCAGTATATATGTACTCAAATATGTTTACTGGAGTACATATATACTTTGAATATAAATATATAATATATATATTCTTATCTATTTTAGAGTTTATTTGTACTCAACTATGTTTATTAAGAGTACATGCATATACAAATTTATTTATCTAAGAGTATATATGTACTCACATATGTTTATTTAGAGTACATAACTACTCAAATATAGTTGGCACGGTTGGCACGTAAGGAAGTTGGCACCATATCCGTACCCAACATTCCCTATAAGTCAACCACTCAACCCTAACTGCCTCCCCAAAGCCTAACCAAACCAAGAATTATCCTACTAGTGGGGTTGTCAGCTATATGCATATGATCTTTTCATTCAGCCCTATGTTGGGTCTTCATTTCTGTTTAGCCCAAAAACTCTATAAGTCTAGATCATTTGATGTTGTCTATGTCCAACTCTTTATTGATCTACCACTCTCTCTATGTCAATTTGTGACTATTGTAGCTTCACATCTTCTAACTGGTGCATCTATTGGACATCTTCTTCCACAACCATACCATATTAACAGTTCCCTCAGCTTCTCAACAATTGGAGCAACCGATAACTTATAATGAATCACTTTGTTCCTAATTCTGTCTCTGCGGGTAACTCTACACAAACTTGTCAACATTCTCATTCTGCTATTGACAACTTATAGACATGTTGGTACATCACTACTTGAGGAATATTAGAAGGAACAAATAATATGTTGACATTCTTTTCTTGGAACAAACTTCATCATGATCAATTAACAATCATTTGTTCCAAAGAATATTCACAATCATTAGTTCTGTTGATAGCAACATTCGACAAACCTTGGGTAATCCTTTAATGCTCTATTCACTTGTAGTTGTGCTGTGCGCTTGACTTCATCAATTGTCATCTGGAAGGAATAACCAATTGTGAATATCAAATTTCGAAAATCATTTAAGCTAATATGTTGCAGGACAAACACCAGTAACACGATCAGATGAGTAATGTAATTAATTTTTAATAATTAAGAGGTATAGTTAACTTGTATCTAAGATCCGTACAGATAGTCATGCTTAGTTATTTTTTGGGCGAGAAGATATATTGATTACAGTACCTGTGCTTCTTGTCTAGTGTGAAGTAGTAGATAGTGTTTGCACTACACTTGGATCAATTTGTAAAAGCCACCTCATTATCACATGGGACAGGAAGTGTACTATCCAACACCCCCCTACCAGCTCAGGTGGGAGCCTCTTTAGAATCATTGGGGCATGTTGATGTTGATTTATATGTAGTAGTTTAACCACCGATATTACAGAAAGGGGGAAAATAAAATGAATTAAGCTCATCTAGACTTCAAAGAGCAACAAGGAAAAAAACATTGTTATCCTTGGCCACAGATTAGACAAAGAAATTGTTTCCAGAAGCATAGATAGAACTTATAAATCAACAAAGAAGCCTGCTCAGCATGATATGCATACCCTGATAAAACACATGGGGGCTGTGGCTAATACAAAGGGCAGACTTAGCTCATATAAAGGGCCTATAATCATACAGGGTGATCTATCCCTAGAAAGACAAGAAAGTTACAAGTCTTTTAAGACTCCGCATCACTTCTATAGACCAACTGATGGAAGCTGATACAAAATTCAGTGCATACACAAATGTTCTCAACACAACATATTTCTTATGTCAGAAAGAATGGAGATAAATTTTCAAAAAGATATGTTCCAAAAATTTATGGTAAGATAAACTCATATGAAACATAGCAACCAATTGCTTGGAGGCACTGTCACAGAACCAGTAGATTTCAAATCAAATTTTCCAGAATTCAGCAACAAATTTCTCTAAGTACAGTGTTACAAAATAAATGTGGAAGACCAAAAGGTAAGAGAAAGAGAACTCCACCTGCAATGCTGCAGCCGTCTCCAGAGCTATGGTCTGACTAACAGCTGTGTTGCTTTCAAAAAAGTTCATGATTTGGTCAATTGAATCCTTCAAATACTACAACAACAGTCCTTGAGTTTATAAGAAAGGAAATGTGGCTAGAAATCAAACGGAACCATATTAAAAGGCTTACAGTGACATAACATGGTGAGGCTTTAGCAACCACACTCCAGTCTACATTAGAATTAAAAGGTTTATAGCAATATGTAGCAACAACGGAGTCATGTGACGTAGCACTCTGCAAGTAGGATTAGAAAAACATAGTCAAGACTGAGAAAACCGTAGTCAATGGCAGGCATTTGTTATCTGAATCATGCAGCACAATGGAGAACAGCAAATAGAGGCAATCACCTCAGCAAGAACACCACTTGGGGATAACAATCGGTAAGAACCCAATTTAACATCAAACCATTTTGCCTCCTCATATAGTGTTATAAAACAATCAAGGTTATCACAAGATAAGTCTGCAAGGCATTCTTCAGCAACGGTAAGTTTTGATGCATTATGCTTCATGTGAACCTCCAACGAAAGCTGAGGGACATCCTTCTTTGTGTTCATTGCCGAAAACTGTTCGGCATCACTTCCCTTGTATCCAATTATGTTATTTAACCTTTCCCAGTCTTCCTCAGTTAACGCCCCAGGTTCTGTTTCGTCTTTGACAGATTGGCTCAACCTGAGATAGCAGGCAGTACCATGGTGGCAAAAAAAAACAACTTCTAGCCTTAGAATACAATAAGGTAGAGTAAGGAAAAAGGAGAACAAGATCTACATTTACCATCCAAAGGACCACCATGATCTTTTTTCATTTTTTTCCTCGAGTTAAATTCTGATCCCATTGACTGCTCTACGAAATTATGAGCCAACATTCTGTCAAATTATAGCAGAAACATTACAACGATTACGTGAGATATTCATCGATAATCCAAAAACACATTAAAATTGATTAGAAGCTGCAGAAGAATTACATGCGAGATGTTTCTTCACTGAATCACTTACACACAATCCAAATTTTAACTTAAAAAAAGCCACAGTTGCTGAAGAAAAATCACGTGAGATGCTTATTTACTAATCATGGGGAAAATAGACCCACTTCGTAGAGTACGCCCAAAGGCTGAGATTAAAGACCTATCATTTCATTGCATTATTATTGGCAAGGCAGTCCTACATAAAGAAACCCAACCTCTTAATCCTCTATTCGATCTTAAATGTATTTAGCACTAGCTAACTAGCAACAATGAACATTTAATTGAAACCAGATATTTACCTCCACTGCACTATAAGCTCAGCATCAAGCTCACGATCCAATTCTTCTATATCTTTGTTGTCATCTACTATAACCCGTTCAGGGTCAGATTTCAGCAGCGCCACATACAGAGATACATATTTCTTGCGCAAACTGGTATACCGCAGAACTTGTTCCCATGACAATTTACCACTGTAAAATAAGATCAAAATCTAGTAAGGCCTTAAATTGCATCAACTCTTCAGTATAGAAGTAGGGATCACACAGGATTAGAAACTTATATCTTCCCCGAAGCATGCAGTGAAATGGAAAAAGATGTGATAGTTGAGAGCGTTATACAAAGCATTTACTGAAATAGTGCACCAGCTAAAAAGACATTATCTAAATAGAAACTAACACTACTAATTTGTTACCCAGGTTAAACTCCAAAATTTTAACCCCGCAGAAAGAAGAGATGGTTGATTATGTACCTAGCCTTCTTGGTCTGTTCAGAAATGGCTCTATATGCATACTTCCACCAAGATTTTACATCTGATTTCACTGGAATGAGTGGGCGATAATGGGCGTACTTCAACCGTTGATTGAAAGAAGCAAAGTTATCGGCCAGCTTTAACAAATCCCTGTAGCCATTCTGTAAAGACAATATGATTTTAAATAAGAAAGTCCCAGAAGTCGAATGCTGCTCCCAATAGCATATATATCAAGCCTCCACAAGAAGAAGAATAGTATTATACCGACCTTAGACAAGCAGAGGGTCACATCATCCAAATTTACAATTGCTTTTTGTGAAGCCTGACCACTTCTCACTGAGGCATCCGGCCGTTCTTTCGAGTACTTAGCGTCTCCAGATACTGGTTGTAAAATGTAGGAGTGCTCTTCAATATAACTCTCACGTGGCTTTCCATCCTTTGTTCCAAACTTAAAAATCTAAATGGCAAAATTGAGTAATATATTCAGAGATCTAATAATAAGAATATGCATAGATTATAAAATGTGAATAAAATTACCTGTTTCCACTCTCGAGGTGACAAGTCTTCCCACGATTTATCAACATGCCATGGATTAACGTCGGAATCTAAGTGAACAGATAATCGTTCTAGTTCCACGGACTGAAGCCCAAGAAAGAAAAGGGACGTATAAGCCATCAATATAATTACATTATGATAAAAGTACAATAGTGACAGGATATTAGAAAGAACAGAAAATCAATAAAATTAAAAATATATCTAATAACATCTGATCTAAATAAGTTTCTCAAGCTCTTCGATGGAGAGCATCAATATTTTGTGAGAACAAATTTAAGATGTTTATATGATATCAAATGAGTAAATTAGATTTCCCAGAGCTAATATTGTTTGATTCAGTTATTCATATTTGATTGCAGAGAGTGTCATCTTCCAGATTGTACTAGGACACTGAAGCACAGCTTTATACTAGACTAAACTGCATCAGATACTGGAGCAGCATACATATGCAGCAGGCCACATTATAGTGTTATGTTCCGTAAGACTTTTCTAGCTAAGTTTATATCCAACTCCTTAAGGGCATAGAGTTGCCATCACTTTAAGGTTTTGAAACTTGCATCCTTTAAAATCGTTAGCCAACGCCACATAACACAATCAATTTATAAAGTCCAGTTAAATGTTTAACTTGGAATATACTCTTTTAAACATCTCTAGCACACTAAAAAAGTATTAAACTTCAGCTATCTCAACCTTCAAGTTGTCACTTGCAAATTCTTGTGAAAAATGCATGCAATAAGATAACATATTGGTCCCCACCACTAGGGGCATTAATGAGCCGAATCGAGCCGGTTTTTACCAAACCTGTTCAGTTCGTTGAGAAAACTTCGATTCGTTAATCAACTGATTCGTATGTGTAATTTGTAATCGGTGCAAAATCAAATTTTATAAAACTGGCTCATTAATCAATTCACATAGCATAGGAAAAAAAATGGCTCGTTAATCTGTTCGAAATAAAATCGTATACCATGTTTGATGTGTATATTCTAGTGATAGATTAGAAGTCAGCATATGAATCGTGTATAATGTATATTACAACCGCTTTGAAGGAGCGATTACGGATGAGTAGAAATGAATTATGACCCACTATAAAGATTCATAACCATATCGCTAGACATATCGAGTGACTTAGCAAGCCAGTTTTAACAAGAGATTTAACGGTTTAATAGGCCCAATAACAGTCTTACCCACCTCTTCCGAAACTTGGATATACTAGGATCATTCATGCAGTCAATCGCTCGAAAAGTTACATCATAATGACAGATAAGTAAGGATTACCTCAAGTAAAAATTATGTTGGCAAAGATGCCTCAAGTGGTAACTTAGCTCTACAGGTTAACACAATTTTTTTTTTGGCAGGATGCCTCGAGAAGTGACTAACTTAGTCGGTTTGACTCAAGGTGCCAAAAATCTGGGAGGACATATTATGGGGTACAATTTAGTAATCGAAGGTTTCAATACTTAAAAGTCAATCAATACCTTCTGGATACGACCTAAAGCTCCCCCAGTAACAAATGCCTCTTTCCCATCCTCATCAACTGTAAATGCTGAGAGTTTATCTAAGGTCACACCAGCAGCAAACGGATGCCCTGGATTACTATACAAAAAATTCATAAGAACATATGGCAAGATAGAAAAGACAAAACACAACTTACAGCACCTTACCTCTCAAGATCCTCATATCTGATATGGACATCAGAAATAGAGAGCTTCAAATTTCCTATGACTTTGCTGATCACAGACCCAAGCCAAGATTTGTTCTTCAATAAAGGAGGTAAGAATGTAGTCAAACATGACACGTGATTTAAGCAGAATCGTGGAGGAAATCAACAAATTATATACAAAAATCAATGCAAATTGATGTAAAGACCCTTTAAAGTTGTTATCTCAATTCTAACTACTATTTAGAACTTGTAATTACCTCAACTCTTCATATTCTACCAAAATTCTGGAAACATGTAACATTGAAACCGAAGTAGATGAAAAAACTCTAAAAACCCAGATTACTCATGTGCCTTTTCTTGCTCCAAGTCTATGCAATTCAATCAAATAGAGAAAAATAAACACAGAACGCCATTTAAGTTATCAATAATAAAGAGGAATATAATCCGATTTATCCAGCAGTCCAGCTTAAACTTGTATAAGAAGCATATCAGTCATGATGTCTCTCACAAGCTCAAAATCAAAAATTTCAACTAGCTTCTAGCAGGGCTCTCAAAAATCATCAAGGCTCCTATCCTCATCAATAGATGAGGGAATATAAACTTACATTATCAACTTAACTATACCAACTTCTCTGGGATTTTTCTAGAGTGGATCATAACATGATTTTAATGCTTATAAACTTGTCGCAAATGGTTTCAGTATTTTCTGCACCAGATAGTCAAATAAGTCAATTTCAAAATCATACTACAGCTGCATGAACATACCATTTCCGATTGCAGCTCTTGCCTGCTCTCCAGCAGTTTCGTTTCCATTTCCTAGTACAAACCAATAACTAATCAATAATTTACAAACAAAAATAGCAAAGATAAATTAAGTACTATTAGAGAGGTCCTGGGTTGTACTCTAACAACTGTGAGGGGGCGGAGGAAGTATTCTTATAGAAAATATAAAGGTACTCATAGTCATACTCGTATGCGGCTCTTCTTTGCTTCTTGTAAAGCGTCTTCACTAGACCCTTCAACTTTTGTTGCAGGTTCAGCCAACAAAAAGATCTGATCAAGGTACACTATAACTGGATCTTGGCCAAGCCTGCTCCATGGAACCTGCAATAAGAAGTATAACAACATGGAGATTAATATTTTAGTAATATTAAGAAAGAGAAAAAACATAATTTGCTCACAGGACGATATAACCATAAGATCATACGTAGTTATAGTCTACCCTAAGTTTTTACTTAACTATACGTAAACAATGAAGAACTACTATACACACCTTTAATTTGACAGATCCAATAGATCCAGCTTTAACTTTCACTGGCAACTTCAATGCATTCAGTGCCTCTGGCTTTAGTTGCACATTTCTAAGTTCCAAGTTACCTAGATGTTATTCAAATTCACAACATAAAAACATAGTTGATTCTAGAAAAATACAATAGTGAACCCAATCACAATATAAGAACATAGTTGATACTAGAAAAGTACAATAGTGAACGCAATCCTAACTACTTCATCAACTCATCGAAATCAATATTAACCTCCCACTTATCAGTTTTATGTATCTGCCAAAATATTTCTCAGCACACCAAGATTGATGGGTTGCAGTGATGGAGCAACCAGGAGATATAAAATCCTCTTTGATGCCTTAAATTACAATGCAAAACTACGATGTCCTATGTAATAAGTGCTCCACAACTATAATACTGTATAAACTTACTATATATAAAAATTCGAAAAGACCTCTCAGTCTCATCGGTAGAATCTATATCAGACATAAAGTGCATATCTACACCTTTCTATACCAACATTAAAATTCATGGTTAAAGCTCAGTGCACGTCCACCATTCCTGTATAAATTGCAAAGGATATCTCTGACAGAAACACAAGATAATCTAGAACTTTTACAGTTTCCATAAAGATTAATATAAAGTTTATTATAAGTTTCATTATAAACTTATTATATTATTCAATATTTATCACTATATTATAATTGATTAACTTTTGTGTCAAATTCATCATTATATTACAAACTAATTAGACTAATAAATTTTTTTAATTATATTATAAAAGTTGTTCAGTGTTAAATTTTTCTTTACAACATATTGTTTAATGTTAATTATATTACAAAAGACAACAAATATGCATTAATATACCTCTCTTTAAATAATATTTTAAATTCTATTTGAAGAAATAATTAAAACACATAATATTTTGTTTAATTTATAATGTGTCATAAAGTAATACATAGTTTAATTCGATTTGAATCATAAGAATTACTTAGAATTATATAAGTGTATATAAAGATAAAATGCATCATATTATTATTTATATGATAAAGGTTATTTAATGCTACAAGTATATTTAATGAATTTGTGTAAATAACCGATAATATTTTAATTATATATTTAATGAATTTGTGTAAAGATAAAATGCATCATATATTGAATTGAACCATATCAATCATCATATAAACAATAATATATTAATACATCTTGTATTTTTAATAATATCTAACATTAAACAATTTTTATAAGAATATTAAAAAACAATGTCACACTATTAAATAATATGTAATGTAACATTAAACTACATTTATTATTTAAATAATAATATATTGATGCATTTTATAATTTTACTTAGATAGTAGATAATATTCTTAATTATAACATAAGTCGGGGCCTAAACTATCATGTCGTGCTGAATCAAACTAATGTATGCAAGAACTTGTTGAAAATGAATAAAGTAGTATTGTGTAGACTGCATTTTAATATTTTAATGAGGAAGTACTATTACGAGAAATAAGAACCCTTGTTACTAGTTACTACAATTAGAAACATATATCACACCCTAATTGCTCATCGTAATTGTTCCAACCCCTAAACAACTTCATTATTGACTAATCTCCAGGTCAAACCAATCAGACTACCAACAAAACCATCGAAGACAATCAACAACCATCGAATGAACTTCAACCCAGTATAAACTGCTAAGTTGAAGCTAATAACTGCTCCAATGTATTACTAAATTCCTGATTTGCATTTCAAAAGAAGAACACATGATCATATATGCGACTTAAATCACTGAATAAATGGATAACTGAAAAAAATGTTAATACAGCACAGATTGCTCCAATTGTAACAAATTTTTATTTACATAATTAATCATAAATCAGTATTTAGTCTAAAATTCTACATAAACAGGCAACTAATTTAAAACAACTCGAAATCAAACGCATATGAGCTAAAATCCCTAAAAAATCAAAAAATTGTCAAAAGTAGACAAGCAAGTGCTCAAAATTAAAATAACTCCTTTCTCAAAAAAAAAATCAGCCATCGCACTACATTAACTCGAACCTAGAACCTCATCATTGCGAGTAATATCTCATGGCTACTAGACTCACCCTAGTGGTCAAAGTACTCTTTAGTATCCTTAATCGACAGAAAGACGTATGAAAATGAACACTTAATTAAGACAACTAGAAAATTAAATAAATGAGAACCAGAAACACCAGAGAAATTGAATAATTACACTTCACTGTACTTAATAAATCAATAGAAAACAGTTTCTGGCTTGCAATTCGACAGAACACATTAAAATGCACAATTACCTTGGGACAACTAGAAAAATCAAACAAACTGAGAACTAATATCACTGAAATACACAATAACACTTCATTATAGTTAATCGACCAATTAAAACAGGTTTACGGCTTGCAATTTAACATAACACAAGAAAATGGACAATTAATTTGGGACAAGTAGAAATATAAATGATAACAAAATTGCAACAAAAGAAAACCTTCCCGAACGCTGATTTTCAAAGCTTCTTTACTGAGACCTCTGATATAGTTGCCGAGGTATCTCTGTAACAAATACGCAACCTGATCTTCCAACATCTTTTCTCAAAATCAACTTTAATCACAACATTTATATAATCCAAGCTTAATTTATCTATTTGTACGAGGCATTAATTAATACTGCATTTTGAAGTTTTTTTGTTGATAAAAAAATGGATGAAACCACCCATATGTTCTTGCTAGAGAACAAATAATGGTCAAAGTGAGTTGAGAAAGAAACAAAATGCACTAAATGTAAAGCATTTTCCGTTTGGCAAAAATAGAATCAAACAAATGACATTTCCACTTTCTAACTTTCCGTACTCTGCAAGGAATTACTATCTATGGACTATTTTGTTTCTATATCATTTGCATAGCTGTGTGGAGATATTTATCGTACATTTCATAATATATGACATTTTCGTTTTTGATTGTCTAACTTTGAACGTCAATTATTTATTACTCTTTAGTTCAAAAATATAAAATTAATATCGATAAACTTATATCGAAGAGTACTTTCATAAAAGTAATTTTTATAATTTTTTATATTGTAATTAATCAGAGTTAGATACGGAAAAACAAAATAGTCTTGTATTTTGAAATGGAGGTAGTACTTTGTAGTAGTACATTTATATAATCCAAGCTTAATTTATCTATTTGTACGAGGCATTAATTAATACTGCATTTTGAAGTTTTTTTGTTGATAAAAAAATGGATGAAACCACCCATATGTTCTTGCTAGAGAACAAATAATGGTCAAAGTGAGTTGAGAAAGAAACAAAATGCACTAAATGTGAGGTAATTGCTGAAATGGTCCCAGTAAGTGGGTGTCCGTTGCACTTTGGTCCCTGTAAGTGGGACCGATGCGCAAATGGTCCCTGATAGTGTGTAACTGGTGCGGAAATGGTCCCTATTTTAACGGATCCGTTAGTTTTTAACCCTTTTGATATTTTTAAGGTCATTCTGGGGTGATTTCATGATTTTGAAGAGTTTTGGGCATCCTGGGTCGTGTTGTAGTTTGAAACTTCAAACGGCTATAACTTTGCGCTCAGGTGTCCGATTGGGATGAATTTTATACCGATTTCATGTATTTTTTCGAGACGAATCTAATGGCAGACAACCAAAGGTCGTCAGGGTCATTTTTTGCCCTCAAAAACCCTTTTTATGGCTTAAAATGATATTTTTATGATTCACACTACATTTTTTAAATCTTCAAAAGATTTTATGATTCCTATCCAATAACATTGTTTTTTTAAAGTACTATGATATTACTTTAGAAGCTTACTTTATCACAATTAAGCATACAAAAGGTTGGTAGGATATAAGTAAGGTTAAAATAGATTCATTCCACAAAAACTTGTCATAATTGCTTAACTAAAGCAAAAAACAAATCCCTTTCTAGAATAGGATCTAAGAAGTAAGCACCAAAAACCCTTTTAATGGCTTAAAATGATATTTTTATGATTTACACTACTTTTTTAAAATCTTTGAAAAATTTATGAGTTTCATCCAATAACATTGATTTTTTTACAATAGGATCTAAGAAGTAAGCATCAAAAGAAAAAACATAGTATTTTTAGTTAAAATACTCTAGAAAGGGATGATAAAAAGATAAAAGTAAGCATAGACACTTCGAAATCACCGTTGCTTAACTAGAGGGACTTGTTTTTGCTTTAGTCAAGCAATTATGACAAGATTTTGTAGAATGGTATCTATTTTAACCTTACTTTTATCCTACCACCTTTTTGTATGCTTAATTGTGATCAAGTAAGCTTCTAAAGTAATATCATAGTACTTAAAAAAACAATGTTATTAGATGGGAATCATAAAATCTTTTAAAGATTTAAAAAATTTAGTGGGAATCATAAAAATGTCATTTAAGCCATAAAAAGGGTTATTGAGGGGAAAAGATCACCCAGACCACCTTTGCTTGTCTGCCGTTGGATTCGTCTCGAAAAAATGCATGAAATCGATATAAAATTCATCCCAATCGGACACCCGAGCGCAAAGTTATGGCCGTTTGAAGTTTCGAACTACAAGACGGTCCACAATGCCCAAAACTCTTCAAAATTATGAAATCGCCCCAAAAATGAACTTAAAAATATCAAAAACGTTAAAAACTAACGGATTCCTTAAAATGGGGACCATTTCCGCACCCGTTACACACTATCAGGGACCATTTGCGCATCGGTCCCACTTACAGGGACCAAAGTGCAACGGACACCCACTTACTAGGACCATTTCATCAATTACCTCCACTAAATGTAAAGCATTTTCCGTTTGGCAAAAATAGAATCAAACAAATGACATTTCCACTTTCAACTTTCCGTACTCTGCAAGGAATTACTATCTATGGACTATTTTGTTTCTATATCATTTGCATAGCTGTGTGGAGATATTTATCGTCCATTTCATAATATATGACATTTTCGTTTTTGATTGTCTAACTTTGAAAGTCAATTATTTATTACTCTTTAGTTCAAAAATATAAAATTAATATCGATAAACTTATATCGAAGAGTACTTTCATAAAAGTAATTTTTATAATTTTTTATATTGTAATTAATCAGAGTTAGACACGGAAAAACAAAATAGTCTTGTATTTTGAAATGGAGGTAGTACTTTGTAGTAGTAATAAGGCTTATTTTTATTTTGGACCCTGACTATCACGTAAATTTCAAATTGGACCTTGATACTATCATAAGCCTCAAATTGCCCCTATACTACGTTTTGTCTCATTTTGCCCCTCAAATGCCAATTTTAGATTGAATTTCGTTTTAAAAGAAGGGAAAATTCGGATTATCACATATATCAAACTTTTGGGGCATTTTTACAAATAACTAATGATAGTATCAGGGTCCAATTTGAAACTTACGTGATAGTTCAAGGTCCAAAATGAAAATAAGCCTCGGGTTTATTTTTAATTTAATAAGTTTTGTTATCTATGAATTGTGCCCACAAGTTTAATATATGTGCTATTTCGATGTTGCCCTTATTTAAAAACGATATTACATCATATAGGGTGTTTTAGAGGGTAAAATGAGACAAACCATAGTATAGGGTCCAATATGAAGCTTAGGATAGTATTAGAGTCCAATTTAAAATTTTCATCATAGTTCAGAGTGCAAAATGAAAATAAACCTAGTAATAAGCCAATAACAATATTAGTAAAGGTTTGACTTACATGCTTAAAAAAGTATTTAAGCAAGCTCCTTAAATACTCTATCAGCCGATAAATTGATGATTTATGCAACATTGTTGATCTTGTGGTTGACATGAGTCATGGGCATTTTTGTCCGTTTTACTAACATCTTAATATGGTAATAATATTAAAGCTTTCACATTTCACTCCAGCCGTTTTTGCTGATTTATTTTAATGCTAATTGGTATCAACGAAAAATGCTATTGCAATAACCATTTACCTACACTATTTGCTCCCTTTATAAATATAAAGAAAGGTTTTCTACTCAATTTTCATTTTAAAGGTGTGCAAAATTACCTCACGTCATTGAAGAAGAAAGAAAAAGGATCTGGCTTGATTTGTGGGTTTCAAGTAAAGTCAGTTTATGTGTATTTGTTGCCATATAAAATATTTTAACGCGAGTTGACAAAAATGCCCTTTTTAAGCGAGGAGTTTAAAGATTTTCTTAAGCATGTAAAGCAAGTTCGTTATTTTACAATACTATTCAGTACTCCTCCGTCCCTAAAAGATTGATACATTTTGATATTTGGTAGTCAAACTTTAAAAAATTTGATCAAGAATTATTATTAAATGATAAGGAATAATATAGTCATGTGTGATCTTGTTAGATTCGTCTCAATATATATTTTTGAAATATCAACTTTTTATAATTTTTTCGGATGTAGATAAGAGATATAAATGTTTTAAATTGTGTTTTGTTCACCACCAAAAGTCAAAATGTATCAATCTTTTAAGGTTGGAGAGAGTATTAAACAATAAACAATTCAATGCCCTACTCTCCAAACGCGCGTGTGAAACTCACTCTCTCATGATTTCGTCAATCAATTTTTTTCCCACCATTATAGCAATAATTTGATAATTTTATATTTCCTTTTAGCATTTATTATCTTTTTTTTTCTATTAGATTGCACCTTCCTTCTTTAGTGTATTAAAATTTGAAAATACCCAACTTAGGTTTAAATTCATTCTCTTTAATGTTGATGGAGGACAACGAAAAATTGTAGGGACAATATATTGAAAACAGAACTGTAACAGAGTACTTTTAGCAAAAAGTTTATTACACTAAACATACTGGAGAGTGTTGATGCATAATGTGTTACTATTTACACATTGTTATTGTGTCTAACTATATAATGCGAACACAATTGACGCAAGCCTTAGATGTGGGATCCCAAAATTAATTTTCCCACTAGACTTATTTAGCCGTCCTTCACGCAACAATTTTGCATTCATATTTCCAACAATGAAGGCATGAATGTACTGCAAAATAATGACACACGAAAGAAGAAACATGGCATGCTATCAAACTTTACGTTTTTTCTCTTTTTTTACATAACTTTTTTGTTTCGAATTTTCTAGTTTATGCGTATAATATCTATATAATTTCTCTTTGTTCAACTTGTAGTCGTTTCAACGGATGAGGAAATTAATCTATATTCAGTCACTTTAGTACCAAGACTGTTCATGGTCGTAGAATTTTTTAATTGTAAATTAGCGATTAGATGAGTTTCGAACCATGACCTTTTGGTCACTAGCAAGAGCCTATTCTACTAGGCTATTCGATTAACTCATGGTCATAGCATTTTTTGAAGTAATAAAATGTCATTTTCCATTATTTTTGTTGCAAATCATGTGTGGATATCGGAATACTTATTTTTAACTGTCTTATAATACAATTAAAAAAATCAAATTACGTACCTACTGACGACATTTTATTCATACAAATAAATGCAAATTGTCTTCATACTTATTGAGTTCTTCTGTTATACTTAAAAAATTATGTACACAAAATTGAATACAAATTACTATTTTCTAATACAAACATTTATGAATACAATTGAGCACATTATATTAATTTTTTTTTAGTAAATTCATTTTTTTTATACTATAACTTTTTTATAATAACTATGATATGGTTTAAATTATGAAATATGTATATGAGTGAATATGAAAAATAATCTTATTCAACATAAAAAAGGAACAGTGGCAGCAGGCCATGTGTCAATCTTTCGAGTGAGCTTGCCTTAGAGCACTCGCAACAGATTGCTTATATTTTTCCCCTAAAATTAGTTTCTCATAACACTTTATTAAATTTAGGAGTTACCTTTTAACATTTACATAAAACTAGATTCCCTAAAATCAACTCCTCATAACACTTTATTATTAAAATATTAGATAATAGTACATTCAATAAAGGAGGGTGGGGAGACAGAAATTAAAAAAGTGATTTGAGGAGGGTAAAAGAATAGGCTTGGTGGAGCTTGGTGGGAATTTTTTTTGAGGATATTTTTAGAATAAGCAATCTGATTTTTTGTGTTTTTTGTTCTATTTTGCAATATCCTATTCTATATATAGAATGAGGAGTGATTTGAGAACTCTCTTGCAAATGCTGTTAGAAGCTTCTTGTTTAAAAAGGTTAGTTTAGTCAAGTGGCCATTACCATTTTTAAATGGAAAGAATTCACACAAAGCTGACTTAATTCAAAAACCCCAAAATATCGCCCTTTTCCGTTTCTCACCTTCCTCAATCACACGGCAAATTTATCACCCACATTAATGTTGATGATTCAATTTTTCTATGCAATAGTTTAATATTCCCTCCGTTCCCTTTAGTTGAAGCCTTACGGCCTTAGCATTATTTTTTTATTTTAAAATAGTTGTTATTTTAATATTGAAAATTGTACTTTTACATTTTCAATGAACTTTTAAGTTACTTTTTCTTTTGAAATTAGTAACCAACCAATGCTATAGTTCCAAATAATTGTATTTCTACTTTTTTAATGTATTTTTTAATTATTTTTAATTTTTCTTAAACCATTTGCAAATAGCTAGAACGGCAACTAAAAAGGAACAGAGGGAATAGCATTTTATTTCCCTAAATGGTATGCAAGTTCTATTAAAATAGATTAAGGATTTATGGAGTCAATGTATTGACAAAAAATTGATAATTTATTGACAACTAAAATTATATATTTATATAAATAGTAAATAGTGATTGTAATGGGCTATTTTGGTAACATTTTATTTTGATAAATTGGCATGCAATTGTTATTGAAATGGTCAAATTGAACTCACTGTTGCTAGTGAATGTAGGTAAACTTCCGGATTACAAGAGCAAAATGAAGCGGAAAGATCAAACTTCATCAACCGTGTGGTTGCCAAGTTATATATGAAATGGTTATTACCAATGACAGGGAATAACAGTATTTGGGTAAAAATGGTTATGCATGACATAATGATATTTATTATCATTTGTTGACAAGAAAAAATTAATAAAATGGATTGTATATATAAGTCAAATGACAATATTAGGTGAAAAATTGTAATATTGATCGGGACCAAACAAGCATGGCATCACTGAATGCAAACATGCAACTGCATTACATAAACATTGGTTAACTGACTATTCTGAATTTAATCTAATAACAAAATTAATAAAATAATGGTTATGTTGATTAGTTTCATACATTAGAAACAGAACAACATGTACATTTTAATAGATACACTGAGAAAAAAAATTGTAGGGACTTTGAAATTTAAAAATATTTCAAACAAATCTTGAGGAACAAAAAAATGATTCGAACTTGATTGATGCTTAAAATTGATTTCCTCATTAATGTACCTACTTAAAGCCTTCACGTGGATACCGTATCCACATGAAATTTCATAATTGGTACAATAAACAATATCAACATAACTTGTACCCAAATTATACTATGAAAATGGTACAATATTACAAGTTGTTATCCAAGAACTTGAACCCAAAATAAAAAGTAGTAAATATATATGTGATTTGCAAATTGACCCACAAATATATAGATAATTGTAGTGTGGCCCTTAATTATATAGATAATTGCAGCGTGGCCTTTAACTTATGAAATATTATGCACAAATCCTTTTGATGAACGTGATGCATGGAAATATTGATGCACCCAATCTTTTTACGATAAAAGGCGGCTCCTAAGTCAAAGTTCAATTGTAAAATAGTAGAAATAATAATAGTACTATGAAATATACACTAAACTTGAAATTTGGATTTTGTCCATCATTACTTTACTTAGGATACGAATGTGATTTCAAATTATCTAAGGAGAGCTCATTAAAGCTTTTTAGCCGTTTACCTCCTAAAATAATTTATTTTCTATGCCATCTGTTTGGCCGGAGAAACAAATAAATTATCATGTTAATTAATTATACTGTTTCAGGAAAAAATTGAAGAAGTTTGAGTTAAATTTCACGGGATAGACTATATAAAGATGTAGAATCTTTTGGGATATTTTATGAAGTGATAGTCGAGAGAACGCAAACTAGATTTATTTCTGGTTTTGTAAGATGCTCCCGATTTTGCTTCTCTCTGTTGATTACATTCCCTCTGTCTGTCTTTTTTAGCTTTTTGAACGTAATCGAGGTAAACGGGTGCCCGTATGAAGCTAAACATTGATCAAAAATATCAGAATTCGAGTGACAATAGCCTCCAGAGACAACTTCTGGAGGTATACATAAACACAATCGATAATGCTTGTATAGTTGATTCATATTAATAAATTCTGCAAAAATTAATAATTTTTGATTTGGTATCGATGATCCAACGCCAATGGATTCGTACCATAATCGAATGTATTGATTTCTTCAATTATATATATAGAAATTGAAATAGAAAGCGTAACGAAAAATGGCAGGGGGGTTGAATTTACTTAGTTTATATACCCTTCCATACTCGTTAAAATACAAAGTGAAATAGCACCCAACTCAAACACATTCTCATTTCTTCTACTCAATGGAGATGTCCCATTTGCCCCCTCCTTAAATCCATCCTCACAAGTAGTCGAATAATCCATTACTGCCGAAATTTGTATGTTTGCATCGTCGTATCTGATATCACGGTAAGAATTCATCGCTTGTTTCGCTGTAGAAACCGAGTCAGAATAGAGTTGAATGCAGTCCTTCAATCTTCGCAACTGATATTGATCCCATTTCTTGTTTTTCACCAACTGCTTGATATGGCACCTTGTATCGGTCACGTTGTACTTAAGTAATCTTATTGAAATCGAGCCGAGTCCTTTCAGGCTAGCACATTGGCTTGCTGGGGCTGCCTGGAGAGACGTCCTGCAGAAACCATACTTCACATTTGGATCATTTTGAGCACATCTAGTGCAGGTTTCTTCGATTAGATTAGTCGCCGCGAACGGGACGTAGATGGTGAAGGAAGAAAGGAAGAGGAGGAAGAAAATGGAAGAGGATTTAGGCATCATTTTGGTGTGTACAAAACTTGTTTGGTTGTATGAATGTGGCTTAGGTGATTTCGTGAGTTTCTTGTTCTTGTTCTTGTTCTTGTTCTGTTCCTTGTGTGTGAGAGTACCAATAAATAGGTGTAACGATTTTAAATCATGTAAAATGAATTGAGATTAAAATAATTAAAAAGGGTCTATAAAAATAGGCATTCATCTAGTTTATGTCTCAATCTCATTCGTTTTGCAAAACTAATGATTAGTTGTCATAATCTGAACTAATTTTACGATAATTAATAATTATGTAAGAACGAATGACGTTTTTACTCTATACAGTCGTTTGTACACAGTCCAGTCTATGCGAATTTTTTCTTCTTACATAGTAAATTATCCTGTATGATTAATTAGATATTGTTACAATTGAAAACACTAAATTTAAAGAACATAAAGTGCATCAATATTTTATATATAAAAATATACAATTAGTTAAAATTACATCATAAATAGCATATCTTATTAAATATCGTCACTTATTGATTGGTTGAAATAGATCACGGGGCTTCAATATGAGAACTTGAGGCTTCATTTCAAGTAACTTCCAATCCCCTTTTTTCAATTAAATATTCTAGAGTAAGTATTCATAATCGATATAGATTATTATTATTATTACTCATATCATCATTATATTAATATAAATATAGAGAAATTAAAATATATAATGAGTTGTTATGTAAGCCGAAAGGTTAGATCGATTGACAACATCCACCATGCTTTGAGTACATGGGCAGTTTGGCTTAATTGACAAATTATGCATGGATGATGTTTGCACATTATTACTTCCTTCGTATAGTAATGAAACATATCACATAACAGCTAGAAATTAACATGATAATTGGTAGGAGGCCTAAATACACATATTAGCATCGATCTTTGACTTCGTTTAGGTAAAAGTAGATTAGTTGGACTATCTGTTTTAACACTTGTATTTAACTTCATCATATTATTTCTTTGCATATTGCTATTGACGGGATGGTCTAACGGTTGATTTCGTAGAAAAACTTTGGTCAACTCACTACATTAACATAAGGTGTAGGTAATAATCTATACTATATATAATGGCAAAGACCTAAAAATGCGACATGTCATCCTCTCATTTTTCACTTTTTTTATTTAGCTTGAGTTGGTAGTTATATTTTCCACTCTAATAACTTATTTTAGTTGGTAATTACTTTGTATAAAATAAATTTAAAATTATTTTTATATCCAATTTTTTAAACTCTATTTGAAAAATATATCAATTAAATACATTTAACTACTTGCATTTGTTCTTGGTTTAATGTAAATCAATGACAAAATATATAATGTCCATTATTTTTTTCTTAAACGAATATTAACTAAACAAAATATTAATTCCCACAGGCACTAACTGTGCACCTGGCGACTAATGTAATTAACGAGTCATCTTTTATTATTCGGTTACATACAATATAATCCTCATTCAAAAGCTAAGAACTTCATAGGATGAAATTTCCTAGAAGGAGTGAAACATGATAAATTGATAGACTTAGCTTTTGAAAAGCAAATTGCATTATTAGCTCCATTTTTGGAATAGTTTAAATCTTCCTTCATGACATCATCAACATGTTTGACTTGAAGCATTGAATGAGTTTATCATCTATATGAATATGTAGTCTATATTCAATAATACACATAGCAAAAGGAACACATCGGGTTATATATGTTCTATTAATTTTATGGCTTATGTATACGCCTTTTCATTTTCATCTATGCACCTTTTGTAAAAGACGTTTCATTTGAAAAGAATGAAGAATCATGTCCATGGCTCCATCAATTGTCCTTCTAAAAGTATATATTTTATATGTATATTTTTTGAGTGTAAAGACTATAAAATCGATGTACTGACTCGCCCATACTCGACTCGTTTACACAACCAACACTGACTAATTAGAAGTACTTTGTTGTACTTTCGATAAGTACATCGGCCTTGGAACGAAACCATGATGAAATTAAAGGGGGCCAAAATGTAAAAGAACTTAAATAGAGGGGGCATAATCTGGTACATTTAATAAAAAACCAATGTTTTTGCCAATTCTACTACACCACATGTTGCTGTAAAACTTATAGTATGTTATATCTTTAATTTTGAAGAATCTAGAGGGACGTGCCCTATCCCCTACTGGTTTCGTCCCTTAACACCGTCCCACATCTAATGTATATTTTCTCCAATTTAAAATGAATGATGTTTTTGCATATTAAGATTGAACTTTGATCATTAATTCTTTAACTTTTAGATAATTTTTTTAAAATATTATAAGAAAGTAATGTTATGCAAAACATTTAAATAATAATGACTTAAATTCTATATTTATTAGAATATTAAAATAATTAATAATTGATGATTAAACCTTTACCGAAATATACAAAAACGTTGTTCATGTTGGATTGTAGATACAATGCAATTAAATGAAGCATACATGATACATGTAATGTATTCTTGGAAGTTGACTTGTTCGCCTAAGTTACGACATCAAAATTGGACTTTTTGTTAGCATAAAATGTAATACAAGAGACACTCAATACTTGTGGCTAGTGATTGTCGTGGTCGTATCAAAAGATATGTAATCGAATAGTGACAAGTCGAATAGTGACAAGTCGAATGGTGACAAGACAAGACTAATGTCATTGAAAAATGACTTCTCAAGTAGTAAAATCTTATTACGGTGAAAATCATTGTGAATGGATGCTTAATATTCGTTCCTCATCGACAATTATGTGTTTCAACCAAATGCATGTCTTTCTCAATAAACTCCTCCAATTATGATGATCGTTGTAATTAAATATTATACATGTTACAAACAAATGCTCATCATTCAGATGTTTTCTCTCAACTACATGTCTCATTCGATGAATTTTCTAATTACCATAGGGGGCGGGTGTATTTGGCACCGAACCCCGCTTACGCAAGAACCTCCTTAAGGCATATGGTGCATGCTATTAGAAATCCACCTAATATGACACAACATACTCCAGTTCTCTTCGAAGAAACTCCCGTCTAGAGGGGGTAAGGGGGGTCGGATATATTCTTAGGAAATAGTCGAATCCAAAAAGTTATGTTTCCAGACGACCATTAAACCTGCACGATGTTAGGAACCTGTTGGAGATTGATTAATATAAGGAAGAAACGCAAGTGATGTAAATAGGGGCATCTAGGGTCAAAGATCGATGCTCAATTGAGGCTACTTCCAGTAATATTCAGTCCTACATAAAGATTTCTTCGAGTCACAGATAAATAGCTGGGTAAACGTCAGCAATTATAAAAGGGCTAGATATCTAGACATGTTTTCACCTTCACCAAATATGATGATGAGCATCAGTATCTTCAGATGAACTTATCTATTCTCAAAGGTTTGCTAGAACCTGGAGGGCGGAAATTCTTCAACTGTAGATTAGCCCCTGTTCGTAGATCACCTAATACAGAAGGTCCCTTTTTAGTATTGATACTCTCGAAGATGGTTCCGAGAACTTCAGCTGCGAGCCCAATTTCTACAAGCCGTCCTTGCTCCTCCCCACCTTCATATATCAGCTTTCCTATTTCGGCTAGTGAAATTACATTTTCTGATATAACGTGGGCAAAAAGATGTCCTAGAAACTCAGCTGCTTTTGGGGCATCATTAACTGCATCCTCCAATGTAGAAAGAACAGATTCAAACCTGAGTAACAATAGCACACAACCAAAACATGGTCAAAATACAGGATTTGCTTGAACCAAGAACAGGAGAAATGTTGACAACAAATATAACTTTCTGACCCGCCAATCAGTTGATCGTTGCTGATAGTTTGATCACGAGATCTCGCAAGATCCACAAGCAGCCTTGCTAAAAGATCCCTCTCCAAGTCCTTCCTCTCGAAGGAATCCATCACCCAAAGCGAGATCATGGATGGATGATAGCTTCGGGCGTTCAAATCTTTGATGCACAAAATAACCTCATTTTTGTCTTTGGCACTGCAGGTATCACAAAACCAGTTGATTCATCTCATGATTTATTATTCATTCTACCATAAGCTAATACAAAAAGACATATAATGTATATTAAGCCAATTTTTCATGTCTCGTGATTATCTGTCAATAGTTCTTCAAATACTGCAACACCTAGCCTAAACTAACTAAATGTCTAAGCACAAGAACATTTATTGGTTGCACTTCCACATTCCAATTTGTAGTCACTTCTCACAGAAATAAATGTACTCATCTCCAAAGATGGGTCTCCCTTACTACAAGCACTACTTAACTATAAAACTTTACATAGGGCAGAGCGATAAAAGTAAACCATACCAACCCTTATTCCCACTCAGTGGGGTTGGCTATATGAATACAATCTCCACTCAGTTCTGTGTTAGGTTCATCCCTTCTGTTAAGCCTATAAACTCTAGCATGTGCAATATAGTCTTTGTCCAATTTCTTATCCGGTCTGTCTCTAACTCTACGTCCACTTGTGACTATCATAATAATTTTAGTCACCCTCTGACATCTAATCTAGAAGTGATTGAACCACATAACATAATTCGAGCAAATTGCACATACTTCGAATTCTCAGTAGTCACTCTCATCCTAATATCAACAAAATGTTGCTAACAAACACTGAGGTTGCAGATAAGTATAGCAGCTTATCAGATGGTCCTTATTAGTTAGGCCAACAGATAGCTTATAGGTCATTATTTAGAGCTAGAGCCAACAGATTTCTGGACAAATGAAAGATTCAGAACAGACACCCAATTACTAGTATTCAGAAGATGTAAATACTTCCAAGAAAGAAACATAAGAGGATCACACCTGTAAAATTCTCTAATTGTAGAGAGGGACATGTCTCTCAGGCGTTCTTCAGGAACCACCTGGGATGATGGCCCTGCATCTCTTGGTGACACAGGCTTAGGTCTTTCAAGACTACGGTCAGCAATCCTCCCGTCATTATTCCCATAACTCAATTTCAGGTCTTGTGTATTCGTCCGCTCATAAATTGATTGACTAGACAACCTATCAGGCATATATCTGGGCATCGAATCTTCTCTAGAACCGTAAGCAGCTCGATCTGGTGTTGCACTGTAACCATTAAGTGCAGTTCCCATTCTTCTGGTATCAGCAGAACCTGGTGTGTTAGATAATGGTGGGGGTGATAGCTGTCCTCTATAGGACATTCCCCTTCCCAGACCACCTTGGGGACCAAGTGTAATAGAATCATCAGTTCTCGGAAGGGGGAGGGGAACCGAAGTAATCCTGTTATCCGTGAGATGTCTATCTTCAAAACGAGCGTCCTGACCTCCAAAACTACGCGGGTGTGCAAGAGGACGTGGTCCACCAATTTGGGAACCAGGAGAAGAAAACCCACTAGATCCTCGTGGACCGAAATCCACAGGTTGACCCCTCCTAATTGGGTTACCGAAGCTAGGGGCACGTGCCAGCTTACTAGTTTGAGCTTGCCTTTCCTGAGCAGCATCTCTATGCACCTCATCAATCTTTTTCGGCCCTTCGACCTTTCTCCGCTGCTGCCACTTGTTCTTTCTCAGATCAATAGCATCAAGGAGCATGAATCTCACCCTAGAAGACAATTTCATGTTGGTTGATAATTTCGCCATCATATCAAAATAGACATCCATATGCTCCTTGGCTTTAGGGTGATCTATCATCTCCCCTATCGTACTCATCAATTTGCACAACGCTTCAAGATCTTCCTCATCTGGGATCTGGCCAGGACCACCAAGTAACTTCTTTATGCACTCATGCATTATTCTCTCTGTTAACATTCTCTTCTTGTACAACTCACCAATTAGTCTAATATTACCCAGCATCCGTCTACGTGCCTGAAGTCTCTTTTCTTCTCTTTCCCCCTCAGATTGTTGGACCTCGCCTTCCTCTTCAGCTTTGTTTGCTTCTTCTTGCTCTCTTTCACCTCTTTCAAATTCTTCCTGGCACTTATTCAAAAGCAATCTCTTAAAAGTAATCTTTTCATCTCCCACACTCAAATCTGGCAATTCTGCTGCCAGATGATAGCAGAAGTTGGCGTACATCTCACAAAAGGTTGGTTCCATTAAAGCTTTATCAAATATTTGAGATATCACACCAGTGAGGGTGGCATGATTGTCAATATTCACTTCTTTAACTTGTTCAAATAGCTTTTCAAAATTCTGTGGAGTGAGCTTGTTCAGTATGCCTTTCAATTGCCTCTGTTTGGCTTGTTCCTCATCAGTTACCTTACCCACCAGGTACTTATTCTCTGATCTATGGATGATTGGCGGTGGTGTCTGAGGAATCTGGGGATAAGGCATCAAACCCTTCTGGAAATTGGTTGCACGCTGCCACCGATCAGATTCAGAATTGTTTCTTTGGAGGGTTCCATGAGGACCAGGGGGTTGAATTATTCCTTGGAGGAGGGGCCCAGAATAATGAGAATGCACTTGAGCACGTGGAGCTCCTCTCATGACTCCCAAATTGCCACCTGGACCAGTTCGGTATCCCGTAATATTCCCTGCTGCACCAATATTACTCTCAGAAACAAACGATCCAGGAGCTTTATTCCATTTATCTTCATCCACCATTACATTTGTTCGGCGGTCCGGTCGAGCTCCACCCTTGTCCATACCCCTCCCAGAATTAGAATGTGAGTCTCGTGAAACATTGCTATTCGAACTGATCACGGACTGAGCTATATCAGAAGTTATTTCGAAACCTTCAGGAAGATCAGATGATCGCTCGGAAAATTTAAGTAAAAAATCTCTGGAATACTTCTTAATCGTCACAACTTCATTATCAGCATCATTCTTGAATTCACCAGCGTCTTGATTTCCATGCTGAGAAGGCTCTATCTTTGGGGTAGAGTCAGCAGCATCTTCCCAATCATCTGGCTCTACCTTACTCGGATATTTTTCATTTGGTATAACATCTTCTTGACCACCATTATTCTGGATCTGATTAACTAACTCGACAGAACTTTTCTCTTTACTTTCTACAGAACTAATATTTTCTTTCTTCTCATCTGGAACCTTATATGCCATGTATAGGTCAGAAGTTGCACCAGCTGCATCAGCTCTTTTAAATATGTCTTTCATCTTCTTCTTACCTCCCTTAGGGGCAACATCCTTCACGACATCTGCCTCCAGACACACTTTGTCCTGCACTCCAGATGTTGAAGAAATCAATACAGAACTTTTCAACTCGCCAACATCTGCAACATGTCTAAACTTATCTTCAGCAGTGCCCAAGATGTTCGCAGAATCAAGATTTGATATTGCAGATGTTATAGAAGCATGTTCGGGGTCAATGTCCTCTGATTTACTTGTAGCTGTATCCGAAGTGTAAACCTTGGCATGCTCAGTACTTGATGGGGAAGGACTGGACAATTTGTCCACTAAAATGGGAAGTGAAGCAACCGAATTGTTAATACCTTCAGTCTGATCCCCTGTAATAGGTTCCAAAAATATGCATTTGTTAATGGAAGTTTTTACCTTCATCACAAGTATAAATTGGATTAAACAAAAAACTTGTGGATTCCCAGGGATGAGGACTTTGGAGGGAAGTTACCTTGAAGTATCACATTACTTTGTACTTCTTCTGGTATTTCAGGTTCCACATGTCTACTTTCTCCATTATTATTAACTGATGGTTCGCCTAAGATACCTTCTGTAGCTATTGACTCCGCTTCTTTATTAGTCTTCATAACCTCTGCCTTTATTGTGGAAATCCTGGATTTAGGCTCCACACACTCAGATTGAGAAGGTTGAGAAGTCGAAGAAGTCACTAATAGTCCACCAGCCTGCAAGGAATGACACCTCACAAAAAGTAAGGCGTCTACTCACATTTCAAATATCACATGTATCCAGTAACCAAAGCTAAGATACCTGATCATCCGTCGCCAAGTGATCTACTGCTTTCTCTTGTTTATTTGTATCCATGCCAACTTTGCCAGCATCTTCTTGCTTATGGCCTGCACTAGAATCTTCACCAGAAACAGATTCCCTATGACTTGACGCAGGGATTGAGGTCGCAACATCTTTAGTATTTGAAGCTGATTCTATAGCAGAATTTATACTTCGCACAGACACAGGAGAAAATGATGGCCCAGTACCAGCTCTCGAGTGCTGCAAGGTGCAAAACAAAGTTTCAGAATCCATCTACCAAATAATTAAACCTTCTGAATCTGGTCTTTTCAGAATTGAGAATCCCACCTTTGGGGAACTAGTTGACGAGGTTGTGTCCATCTCTTTGTTCGAACCACCAGTAAAACTCACTGAAGCCTATATTGGGTAAAACAATTACAATGCAAAAAGGATAAAAAAATCTTTAAGAACTTAAAAGGTTACAAACCATGTAGACTTCACCAACCTTAGTATACGACCTCTGTGAAAGAGGATGAGAATTTGCTTGAGGGCTTCCCCCTGAAAAAGAACCTGGAGCCACGAAAGAATTAGTATTGTAGTTAACTTGGGGGTGCTGAATAGGTGGAACCGGTTGCGATTGAGGTGGCATATATGGATTAGACCTAGGACCCGATGAACCATCAAATCTAAGTTCTTCATGAGTATCTGGATGAGTAATCTTCACTTTACGAGCCCCGCCATACTTTCCTGGCTGCTGTTGATGAAATTGTGGACTCATGCTGATCCCCATGTTTCCCAGTTGAGGAGACATCTGCGGACCCATGGGAGGTGAAAAATTGAAGCCGTGCCCTTGATGTATTAATCCCGGAGGCGGTATTGGGTGTGTAACAAACATGGGTTGTTGGGGGTTTCCAATTGGTAGAGGCATGGGTATATGCATAGGAACAGACACTTGAGAAGGAAGCTGAGGAGATGGACCACCAAACGGATGAGGAATCTGCTGTTGCTGGTGGAACGAGACAGGTACCTGCATCCTGGAAGGAGGCTGAACAGAAGGTTTTATTACTTGTGCACTAACAGGTGCAGAATTTACTTGTTCATCCGCCTTCGACTTGGATATAGAATGAGGTTCAACTGCAATAGAGTGCCGTTCAGTCCCCACATCGGGTTTCGGTAACTGCTGCTTAGGAATGGATGATGTTGGCAGATTACGAGAACCTCCAGAAGCTTGATGCCGAGCCTGGATCATAGAATAACACAAAAGGAAAATTAGCAAAGAAATAGCTGCAAGCACCCCAACAAATCACCAATGTACAGATTACAGGTAATAAATATCCGTGAAGGAAGTGCTAGGTACACAGATTCACACCTAAGCCAATACGAAACCAATCTACTTGTAATGAAGCCTCCAACATTGTCACTAAACAAATATGTGAACCAACATTCGGAGTTGGAGTCTGAAAAATCTCACCATAAGTGGAATGTCTCCAATTTCATTTTAAAGGTTCATATAATTCATAAAATAAGAATCTTACGCGGAGGGGTTGACATACCTGGTCACGCTTTTGTTCATCTAAAGTTGGTGGAGCAGAGCTTGTTCGGGCAGGAATCTGCACAAAAGGAGAAGGAAGAGCCTTAATATCATTATAGCACAACGAGGAAGAAAACAACAATACTAGGAGGAAGAAGAAAAAAGCAAACATACATGCATCCCATTAACGACATTAGGACTCATTGTACCAAATTGAAGAGTAATTGCTGGAGAAGAACCTCCTGGAGCTAAGTCATCAAAAAACAAAATAACTATCAGTTGAATTATGAAATAGGCAACACTTCTAGATATTGAAAAGAATTAATTTTGAGTCATTCACTACAATATAAATAATAGGGGCAAACAATTTATCCACTACCCTTTGCAGGAGTCGTCGGTGTTGAAGTTTCAGAACTGGTCATGGAAACACCAGGTTGAGGAGCCTTCGGGACTGTATTAGTGGGTTTAGGAGCAGGAACTTCCACTTGTTTAATCGAGGCATCAGTACTTGATACACCTATAAGCAGGGCAACGTAAGTAAACAAACATAAGCAGGACATCAATCCACCAATCTCGCAAACAAAATAGCTGCACCTGTTTACCAATATCTTCAACTTGTAACCTTAATTTCTGAACTAACTAAAAACACTTGATAGCCAACATAAACAAGGCATACTAAAACGAAATTCAATCTCATACCATGTGATGGCTGCTGGTGAAACTGCGCACCATTCTGAATATTTTGTGTTGCGTTTTGATCATTCAAATTGACATTCACAGTAGGACCACTTCCCCTAGTTGGTCCTCCTTGTACAACATTACTATTATTGTTGAACTTTCTATAACTGTTCAGCAAACACGGAAAACCAAAACTCAATTGGAGTACACATGCAAGCCAACACCAAAATCAAAACTTTCAAAATAATAATAACCAACTGTACATGCTCAGCACACAACGCATTACAAAATAATGGCAGTTTGACAAACTAATCAGAACCAAAATTTAGTCTCCTGTGGTACCATTACCTGCGGGGTTGGTTGAGAGGAGGGCCGGAGGCGCCACTGACACCGCCAACAGCTCCCCTGGGACCAGCCCCCAAGCTGCCACTGCCAGGATATCCACGTGGCTGATTATTACCAGATCGGCCGGGTTTCCTGTACTGAACAGACTCTGTCCTATCACCCCTAAATTGATTTTGGGACATAAATCCAAACCCTCAAAAACCCGCTTCGCGTATTTCCTACATATATAAGGAATCCAATCAAATTCAAACACAGATAAACAAATCAATCAATTATAATATTATAGAGCAGTTATATACAAATACATAAAGTCATTAGCAAAAAAGTACTGGATTTTTTTGCATTCCAATCATATATAATGAAGTAGAGATGTAACCCACTTCGCAGAATCCATCAAATTCAAATTAAGATGAACAAACAATTATTTAATCAATACTGAGCAGTTACACATAAAAAAATGTATAAATTACCAAAAAAGATTTGTGTTTATGCATTTAATTACCCCCATAATATAATGAATTAAAGATGAAACCCCACTTCAGATAATCCGATCAAATTCGAATAAATATAAACATATCGATTAATCCATCAATATTGAGCAATTGTATACAAAATATATTCCGTACATACTAATTACCAAAAAAAATATTGGATTTTTATGTATTTTAATAATTACCCACCTACTATAATGAAGTAAAGATGAAACACACTTCAGATAATCCGATCAAATTCATATAAAATATTAGTTAACCAATTAATTAATCAATATTGAGCAGTTACAGACAAATATAATATATTTATATATTAATTACCAAAAAAAGATTGATTTTTTATGCATTTTTTAAAACACCCACCTGATGTAATGAAGTGGAGATGAAAAAAGAGAAAGTTTTGGGTTTTTTCTCAATGGAAAAATCCAATGGAGGGAACCATAAGGTGAAGTGTGCGAGAGTGAAGAAGGATGGGAGATTTTGTATTAGGTTTCTCAGTAGGAAGATGAAGAGGAGAAATTTGGGGATGCTTAATTTGAGGTTTTGTTGTTTTTGAGTTGAAGTAGTATATTTATTTATGATTTGTTACACTCCTTTTCTATAAGGGCTACTCGAAGTGGCAATCTCGTCTACTCGAATAATTTGATAATTCTTTGACGTAATATTATATTTTATATATTTTATTATTGATTAAATTGTTATATGTACAATTGATAGCTTTCAAAAGTAGATGTAATTGTAAATGTGGCGAATGTGATGATCTTAAAGACGTGCAAAATAGAGTGTCACACAAAATTTAGCATGACACTGAAACTCAGTTTTTCCTTCAATTTTAGGGCGAGTTATACATCTTTAAAATTATGATGAGTAGATTATTTTGTTTGAAAATAAATTATCAATGGTATTGAACAATTATAGTAGTGCTATTAAAAGTGAAAACATTATCAACGACAAAATCTCTTTATATTCGAAATATTTTTTACATGCTTAGGATCTAACAACAATACATAACAAATTTAGCAATGGCATTTAAAGTGAAAGTTCTATCGGGCGACTCATTCTCTTTTTATTCAAATGTTTTTTTGCGTGTTTATGATTTACCATCGATATAAAACATTTGTAATAGTTCATTCAAAGTGAAAGTTATACTGAGAGACTCATTCTCTTTTTCTTTTTACTTGTTATTTTTGCAAGCTCAAAATCTACTATTGCATCACTTAAATAAATATCTGTCGAGTTTTATATACAAAGGTATACATCATGAAGTACTTATTTCAAAACCATATAATCTAATATGTTATATACAAACCAAACACAGTAGCATTTTCTGAGTGAATAGACTATTTTGCCCTCCTATTTGGAAAGACAGTGTCTGCATACGTGTGAGTTATGGGCAAAATTATTATTTCACTCGTGAAAAAACACTATTCTGGTGTGTAGTGTGTTTCCCCACATAATGCATACACATAAGCGTATACTATACATAATAAGGCATTGTATGGAGATGAAATGGTTTATCAAACAATATCATACTTAAAAAGTAAATTCTATACTATCGGGGATGGACCTCTAATTGTGAAGGTTGTATCGATAACCGCTAGGACAAGACTATGGTTATATAATTCTATAATTTACTCATTAGATTTCGTGTATATCACAAGTTACCATATATAACAATAAATAATATTTATTGCCAATTGTCACATTGCACTTAGGTTTTACTACCATTATCTCATTTGTTTTTAGATGATTTTTTTGTATAATCTTTTTCATCAATTCATTTTTACTTATCTATATTTTATGTAATGCTCAAGGCAGAGAAAGCCACATGGTAATTACTCATTTTTTCAATTAAAAATTTATTTTAAAAAGAATTATCCACTACACACAAAAAATCACCATATTTAATCACTTTAATATTTATAATTGGTGAAAATATTTTACTTACATTGTTTTATAATAATGTAATTCACACCTATTTAGTTTTACATTAAACCTAAAAGGGTGGGGCTGTTAATAATCTACTTATAATATGTTTGTTTTGGGGAGAATCAAGGAGAAATGATTTTATAGTAACATTGGAAATGATAATAGAATATAGACTTTATGGAAACAAATATAACAACAATATATGGTTATAGTTTCATACCAAATACATAATCTAAAACTTAATGGTATAAAAAATAAATGATTTTACTTTCTATTTTTGTACCAATCCAGAATATTTTATCAATAAAATTATATCGTTGTTATCACTCAACACACATAAGTTCACATTAGTAGTTACTTTTCAAGAAACTCTTCATATTCTAAACAAGACGTCTCTCATGAGTCAAGACATCTTGCTCTAGTGGCAAGCATGCTGACACCTCTAGCGGAGGTCTCGGGTTCGAGCCCTCTTGCTAGCAAGGAAGTGGTCAGAGAAATGATTTCTCTCACTAGTTTGATGCTAGTCGCCTCTTTCCTTGAATTTACGAGTTTACGAATTATACTGATATTTGGTGATTGTAATGGATTATTCGTATTAATAAAATCAAAGGGTAACCCCCATTTAAAAGAAAAAAAAGACGTCTCTCATAAAATGTACTACCTCCGTCCCTAAAAGATTGTCATATTTTGACTTTTGGTGGTCAACAAAACACGATTTAATATATAAATATCTATTATTTTACATGCGAAAAAATTATAAAAAGCTAATATTTCAAAAATATATATTGAGACGAATCTAAAAAGGTCTCACAAGTATTTTTTATCGTTTAATGGGATATCATGATCAAATTTTGTAATGTTTGACTAACAAAAGTCAAAATGTGACAATCTTTTAGAGACGGAGGGAGTATTAAATTATTAATTAATTAAAATGTTAATTTTACCTTCGTTGTAATGTATTTAGGCATAAATTACTTTATTAAAATATATGAAAACGTTCATTTTTACCCTTTGTCAATTAACATCTACCCACAAGGTTAAAAGTGCAAATATGATGAATAAATATTACTATTGGCCAAAATAATTAAAAATATTACTAATTCAAACAATCAATTATATTGAAACGAAATATTTTGAAATCAATATTAAATCGAATTTGTTGCAAAATAGAGAAAGATGTAGTGCCCACCCCACAGAAAAGCCCAAACAACAAGAACCTGTCGTCCAACACAAAACGCTCAATTGGAAATACCAAATATTTTCTGCTAAACTTCAACACAACTATATATGCATTGTACGATTGTACCCTAGCTTCTTTGCATTCTTCTTCATCGATTTTCTTGCTATATTTCTTCTCACAAATTCACAATTTCGAACTTACAAGATTTTGACTAGATACAAGTAATTATATCAAAAAAATTACCGAAAAATAGCAAGAAAAGTATTGGTTTATAGATTTTGTTACAATAATTTTGTATTAGTTTGGTGTTAGAGGTGGCAGAATTTAGATTTGGGTTTTTTTCTGTTTACAATATCTCGTAAAAGGGTTACTTTATTGGGTTTTAATTATTTTATTGGCCTTGTGTGTTTTATTTTATTAATATCATAGACATTGAATTGGTGTCGTTTTTTGTTTGTTTTGTTATTTGAACGAAATTGGTGAAACCCTTTTGTTTATTTTTGTTTTGTGGGTAGTTCTGTTTTTTGGCCTTGATAAGGTTTGCCCAGGAGGGATTCTAAGGTTGGATTTTGGGGCGCTTTTAGTTTTCAGGAGAGAAAAAGCATAATTTTGTGAGGAATAAGTATTTTGCTGACTGAGATTAATAGTTTTTAGGTAGGGCCGTCGGGATAGAGAAGATTTCGGCATTCTTGTTCTAGTGGGGATTTGTCTGGTGTAGGTTTTGAATTTATTGGTTACTTCACATTTGGTAATCAAGAAAGCCCTCCGAGGCCGTTGGGGGGGAGTTTGTTCAACTTTTGCATTAGCCGGTGTGGATTTATTGTTGTACTTTGGTGAAAGCTGAGAGTCTTAAGTAGTGGTGTGGATGTTACCTGTGTGATTAGGAAGGAGAAGATTGTTTTTGTCTTTACTGCAGCGTGAAGCGTAATGCTGTTCATTATTAATGATGGACAAAAATGAGCCCACATTTGTGCCACAGTGGTTGAGGAGCAACGGAAGTGCGTCTGGAAATGGAACTTCAATCAACCCCTTGCCATCTTCTTTATTACGTTCTGGTATGTCAATTCGCATGGATAATTAAGTGTATAGGTGTGTTTGATTTGAATGACCATTCTTAATTTTTATCATTCTTTTGCTATAGATGATTATGGCCTGTCACAGAGTCTGAGGAAGAGTTCATTTAGTACCAACGATCAGAATCTAGGACGATCGTCAGCATCTGAGAGAATAAAATCTTCATATTTCCGGCGTAGTTCTAGTAATAATGGTTCGGCTAACCTGCGAGCATCCACTAGTTTCAATAGGAGTCAGCGTGATAGGGATTGGAATGATAATACATATAACTCTGGTAACAAGGATAGATCAGCTTTGGGAGGCTTCAGGGGTCGGGATTACTCTGACTCAATAGGGAATAATTCATCAAGTAGAGTTGACAGAAAAAGCTTAAGGAGATCCCATTCAATGATTTCTGACCAGCGAGGCGAAACATGGCCTAGTAAAGTTGAGATTAGGCCAAAAAATGGGTACAATATTAATAATACTGATGTCAATCATGCGCCAGATGAAGGTCTTCTGCGCAAAGCTTCATTTGAACGAGACTTCCCTTCACTTGGAGTGGAGGAAAAGTTAGCAGCTTCTGAGATTAGAAGAGTTCCTTCTCCTGGCCTCAGTTCGTCCATTCATAGCTTTGCAATGGCTGCTCCAGCTATGATGGGAAATGACAAGTGGATGTCAGCTCTGGCAGAAGTGCCGGAAAAAATTAAAAGTCATGAAACTGGCATGTCATCTGTAAAAGTAGCTGCTCCAGGTTCCCCAAACATGTCTCCAAGCATATCAACTGGTCTTAGTATGGCTGAAACAGTTGCTCAGGGTCCGCCTCGTGTGCAGATACCTCACCAGGTAACTTTGTCACTTCCTGTAATGAATTTAGTGAAAGAAGACACCGAGTGAATTCAAGTGTATAATTTCTTCTTTGTATTCTTGCAGTTGTCCACTGAATCTCAGAGGCAGGAGCTGGCTATTAAACAATCTCGGCAATTGATACCTGTAACACCTTCACTTCCCAAAGTTTTGGTAAAGTTTTTTTGAACCTCTATCTGCTTGAGCTGTATGGAAAGAATGGATAGGGATCTGTAAATGATAAATCTGTATTCGGAAGAAGTAGTTCATATTTTACTTATAAAGACATTGTTCAGATTATAATACAAAAGCAGTAATTGATGTTACTTTAAATTATTGTTCAAATATTAACGTTTTAACCTATAATTTATCTATGAGCTATAATTGGTTCCTTTGATTAACTTCAGATGGTATTATGTTCGTTTACATTAATTATTAGCATATGAGGTTTGAAAGGCTTTGTTGATGACTTGAAGTGTCGTACAGCTGCATAATTCTTTCCATGCTTTTATTTTGTCGTTGTAGTAAGTTAGTGTCTATGCTTAGGGTGGTACTGTGGCTCTTCATTAAGGTGGTATCAGATTTCAATTATATTGGACAGTCTTTTTCCTTGTTGTTTTACAGATGTCCTTTTTACATGATGCTGATTACGCTCCTATTGTGTTCGCCACCTTTGTTCACTTCACTCTTGTTAATTAATCTGCCTGTTGGGATGCAATTGATAATCTTCTTCTTTTCGGATTGTGGGGGTGGACTAGAGTGGGCGGGTGTGGGATTGCACGTTTCTAATTTAGAGGCATTGTATTCCTAATTTCATGTAGGGTCGAAGTTGGCACTTAATACACAACATGGTGTCCCGGTATACAAGTTGTACTTTTTCTTGCTCCATTTCTAGTTCACTGCCTTTAAGTCTACCGTTGTGCTAGTTTTTGGCTCGGGGATGGCATAGGTCGTGACTTCTGGACTGATAAATTTCTTAGCTGTTGTAGCTGACTTAGCTTTTTTACTGATCAAAAGGATGAATGCAATTTTTGTTCAAAATTATTTCATTACTCACATAATTTCATCTGTCCTGTTCTTGCATTCAATTCTTTTATCCATCTTTGTTTTCTGTTATATTTCTCTTACTAAGGTTCTTAATGTCATTATAGGCTTCAAATGCCCTCGAAAGGCCGAAAACCAAAACTGTGCAGCCTCATTCAAGCCATTCTCCACATGCTGGGTCTGTAAAACCTGATCTTTCTAAGACATCTAATATTGGAAAGCTTCAAGTTCTCAAACCAGTAAGGGAGAGAAATGGAACTTCTCCTCCTGCGATGGAGAACTCGAGCCCCACAAGTGAAAGCATAGCAGTTAGTTCTTTGCCGGCTGCTACACATTCAATTGCTGGATCCTCTTCTGTGAGAGCCCAACTAAGTAGTTCTGGTCATCCTGTTGCTGATCGCAAACATGTCTTGCCGTTGCTGGAGAAGAGACCCATTTCTCAATCTCAGACTCGAAGTCGAAATGACTTTTTCAGTCTTATGAGGAAGAAATCTATTGGTAACTCATCCTCTGTGCCCGAGTCTGGTCCTATCATATCAGCATCTGATAAAAAACTTAATGAAGGTGAAGGTGACGAGCCAACTCCTCCTGAGACCAATTTAAGTGGAGAGGTAGGAATATTGGCTAACGTACATACTATAAGTTCACCTGAGACTAGGAATGTAAATGCCAGAGATGGTGATTCATGCAATGGGTGTGGTATTGCGAACAATAAGAAGAATGGTTCTACTTGCAACTCCAGTCTATTCTCAGAAGAGGAAGAAGCTGCTTTTCTGCGCTCACTAGGCTGGGAGGAGAATGCAGAGGAGGGTGGCCTTACTGATGAGGAGATCAATGCTTTCTACAAGGACGTGACCAAGGTATACACACCTTTTTAAAGAGTTTATCCTGGCTAATCTTTGACAACACTAGTATCTCTATTGACGTGCTTGATTTTCACTTATGTATGCAGTACATCAACTCAAAGCCATCATGGAAGATTCTACAAGGGATGCCTAGGTTTCTTTTAGCTCTGGAGTCCCAGATTGGTAGCGTTGCTGGCATTTCTTTGAACTCGTCCAGCTCCAAGGTGGAGTCGTAATTTACCGAACATATTTTAGGGGGTCTTTCCAAGTTCTTCACCCATGGTGGAAAGTTCTCCGGTCATCATTTTTTTTTACTCCCTATCATATTTTGTTCCTTCGGTGAATTGTAAAATCGTGATAAGTCTGGCTGTTGGCCGAGGAGAAGGGTGATGAAGTAAATACTAAAGAAATAAGCTATACTGATGATGGTCTAGGGATGATGTTTTTTGATACTGATAACTTCTGTTACATTTTTTTTGGAGGCTTAAAATCAGATTGCTGCATAGAAGTAAGAAAGCTGGCCCCCTCTTGTTCTTATATCTGGGCCAGTGAGTTTTGTTGTGATTTCGAGTTTATTGGACCCAGAAAGAGAAAGAATAGAAGCAAGAATACTTTCATTTTACTATGTATATGCTTTCGAAGTGCCCCACTTAGTGGGATGAGGCTCGGTTTGATGATCTATCCTTTCGATATATCTTATTACCTCGCCATTTACTATTGCATGATATACGTAAGTTCCCATGCTTAAATTTGTCTCACCTCCTTTTGTGTGTCATGCTTAGGAGTATCATGTTCAATTTTGACCCATCGACCTGATTTTTTCAAATAAAGCCTATTTTTGGAATAACGTGTACAAGATATCCGTCCTAATATATGAACTTATTAATGGAATGGAACCAGATATATGAAACAAAACAGAATGCTGGTTTGATGCAGTGGCGGATCTAGTATTGTTCATATTGATTCAATTGAATCACCGAAAGTTTATCTAGCATAGTTAATAAGTTAGTTTATATTCCCTTAGTACACTAGTGTTTGAATCCCGTCCATGAGTTTACTTTTTTTGGACAACTAACATGTCAACTCCATCCGTGTGTATATTATCTGTTATTAGTATGTTTTGAACTACACATTAATTCTTCCTTATTAACATAGTTGGTGAGTCACAATTATTTATATAATATAATAAGCTTACAACGTTATTTATAATACCAAATGTGTACAACTTCTTATAATATGAAGTTCACCTAAAGTAAAATTATTTTTTATTTAATAATTCGTTCATATAACATTGAGCTTTTTATGAGTAAACGTATTTTATTATATTGAAACAAGAAATCAATACATATTAAATATCTATATTTATTAATTATTATATAGGATCGATCTAGAGGTCCCTATATCTGTTTCTTTCAAACTCTATAACCTATGACTTTCCATAAAGAATTTGTAAGATTCAAAATTGAAGTATTAAAAAATCGTTAAATAGCTAAAAAAAAGTTAATACTCCCTTTATCCCTTTTTGATAGGGCTATTCGCTTTTGCACATACTTTTAGGAAATTTTAAACTTATCTCACAAAACCAAATTTCCCTCCATTTTTTATTACTAAATTTGGTCAAAATGAAATCAAAAAAAAAATTTCTATTTTGAGAATGTATCCCTATCAATTAGGAATGGGAGGAGTATATATTTCGAACCACCATTCCAAACTTCACCATTCCAAACTTCGGCCTTGTGTGATGTGTCATGAGTGTACTTAAACTTGAACAGAAAAGTTATGATGGTGAAATACATGATGTGTGTCACATCAAGACCATGCCTATCATAGGATTTGATAGTTATACGAATATACAAATGAGTGGTGCCTAATTAATGAAATCATAAGATGCGTACTCTCATTTGATAGGTTGCCCACAACCTCCCCTTTTTAGCTGATTATACAGACACGTGAATAGTAGTTTTTCCGAAATGGAATTACTGTTCTGCTCCCTCCAGTTTAGATAATTTGTTCGTCTTATACGTTTCCACTTGACTAGCCCATCATTCAATATAAGAGATAATTTGACATGTGTCTCTAGTGATCCGGTACTTCACTTCAAGAATGCTCATACTTTTGGTAACCACCCATAAACAGGTCCTCCCTTAAACAGATGTAGAGTAACTCGAACCCACACACTTCTGGAGAAGTACACTCTTATAGTGAAATTCGTAATTACTAAAGCGAGTATAATGAATGAGAAAGCACGTTGGGATTAAAATGATAATTTCACACTTAAAATATACCCTATTTTAATGTGTATACTGTTGTCCCTTTTCTAGGTTCTCCAAACATGAACGAACAAGATAATTGTTGCCTATCTCAACCAATCTTCCATTGTATCCAAATAATGTGATATATGTGTTTTAGTGTAGGTATTTAAAATCGATATAGATTTTGAAGTATGTATTTTAAATAATTTAATACATTAAAATTTAAATGTAGTTATATATTAAATATTCTATTATACCTATATAAATTTTTTATTTTACCTTTAAGAAAGTGTTTGGACAACTAAACTGACATATATAAATTGAAGTATGTTGTCCTTCAAATCAAGCTTTAGACACAACTACAAAATCATGGTTAGATAACATAACCTTAGACAACATACATAAAGAAATGTTGTCTAAGGATCACTTAGCCAGCACTCCCTTGCCTTACAAGTTAATATCTGTAAAATTTTATAATTTTTTGTTAAGTTTTATTATCTCAAAATTATATTGAAATGTTATTAAAGTGAAAATGAGAATGTAGATATTTAATTAATTTTCACTTCAAAAATAGATGGAAAGAGCAAATTGAAAAAAAGAAAAACATAGAACAAATTGAAGAGGGAAAACTGGACAAAATTAAGTAACTTAAACATAATTTAAATTCAAAAACCATTCAAGTACCAGAAATCAGTAAATAAACTCTCAAAATTAAGTTATCAATTCAAAAGAAATCCCAGGATATGATTCTCTGCTAAAATAACTCCCAAAATTCGAAGCAATTATTTGCTCCAGTACCCTTCTTATAAAATAAACACCTAGGCCTTCAAGCGACCATAGTATTTCTGCTTCTCCTCCGAGGTCTGGAAGCGACCATGTCCAAACTTTGAGGAAGTGTCGATGAACTTGGGAACTATATTTTCCATAGCTTTACGAGAAGTCTGTTTGAGCAATGTCTGGCGAAGTGTGACGACCCTTTTCTTTGGACCAACGCAACCACCCTTGATCATTAGGAAATCCTCCTTCACCACACCATAGTGCGGGAACCCGCCAATAGGAGTAATTTCCTTCTCAGTTCTGAAATAAAAAAGAAGGAAGTTGTTCAGATTTAGCATTGGGGAAATTGGAGCAAGAATGCAAAAGAAATTGAGGGAGAAAAATAGACTGGATATTATACCTGTCGAAGTCGGTGGTAGCTGAGTGTGACTCCTGGCCAACCTTTCCGAGCCTGTAAACCTTCTTGTTCAATTCAGTGCGGTGATGGTAACCATTCTGACCAGCTCTAGCAACAGTAAAAGAAACTCTAGCAGGGTGCCACGCACCAATACAAGCAACCTTCCTGAGACCCCTGTGAGTTTTACGGGGCAGGCGAGTAACACCCCAACGAGTGACAACACCTTCGTAACCTTTACCCTTGGTGACACCAATTATATCAAGCATTTCATCTTTCTGGAAAACAGCATCTACTGGGATCTGCTTCTCAAAGAACCCATAAGCATAATCAACCTTCTGAGCGACATTACCTCCATTAACTTGGATCTCCATTATATGAGCCTTCTTCTGTTTCAGTCCATTCATCTTCCTTATCTGAAGGAGTGAACAAACATGTGAAGGTCAGTTTGTAGTTACACTTCGATGTAGCAAAATGATTACTATCTTATATTTCCTTATCAATGGAGGCAGAGGATATTCCAACGACTCAATTGATTGACATGTAGAACTATGCAATATTTAAAGAGATAATCTGCTGCTATGATTGAATGGTCAAAGAAATACCTGTGTGTGAGCCAAAACACGAATTACTGTAGCATACTTTTTCATCTTCTCAAGCTGTGCCTGAATGTCTTTCTTCCCTTCGTCAGTTTCAAATTTCTTTGAATACTTTGTAAAGGCCTTCTTTTTGGACTTGCACCAGTTCTTATAAAATCTACGCCTTATTTCCTCACTCAAGTGCTGAGCCCATACAGTGTTGAGGCAACGAAGACCACGAGGAGTCTTCACGTATCCAACAACTCCCACCACAACCATTGGAGGAGTTTCAATGATAGTCACTGCCTCACATGTTTCCTTCTTATGTAGTTCTGTTAAAAACAAGTCGTCAAAAAAAAAACAATTCAATACGTATAACCTATATACAGGGTAAGAGGTTCTTTGGTGCAGGGGGAGATCAAAATAATTGAACTAACATATATCTGAAATAGTTAGTCTTGTTTCAGTTAAACCAAGACTAGTAACTAAAGAAGATGATCTTTAACATTCTATTAGTTTTGTGTTTTATTGAGTTCTACAACAGTGACGTGAACCACCTACACTTCTTATCCATCGTGAAGCAGTAGATAGTGTTTGCACCTTCACTCTTGGGTCAATTCGAAAACAGCCTCCATGCTATCCAACCACCACCTACCCCGCTTAGGCGGGAGACTCTTCAAAGGCAGATAGGCAGACATATAGAAAGTCAAGGACCAAAGTACGTTGTCAAAAGTATAAGTGATTGTTTCAAGTAGTGTACGACTAACCATAACAGACCAGGGGAAGAAGGGGAACATAATATCTTGACAAAGAGATATAAGGATATAAACTTTGTTAGATCGACATAATCGTAAATGAAAATTACTTGATCCAGGTTTCTCCACGTCTCTCACAACATGAGTCATTCCAGCCTTGTATCCAAGGAAGGCAGTTAGCTTGCAGGGCTTGGTTTGATCATCCTTGGGGAATGCCTTCACTGCACCAATAAACAGTTGCAAACACAATTTAAATTGGCAATATAATAAAGTAGCGTTAAATTGCCTTTCCAATTTATCATCAAATAAAAATGAATAAGCCAAAAGTGGACATTGTAGTAAACAATCAATACAGTCATACCCTTTCCCCTTTGTCGATTAGCTCGCTTCCTCGGGAGAAATCCAAGGGAACCATGTCTTGGGTGCTCAAACTTCCTGTGAGACATCTTTCCTTCCTCGACTCTGAAACATATAATTTGACTCTAAGACACACCATAAAAGATCAAACAATTAACTAAGAACAAGTATGTCACGAGTGGCAATCAAAATGCTATGTTAAAGCACAATGTTACAATCCATCTATACAATGACATGGTTTAATACATACAATATCCTACATGTACACACGACAGATACCCCACCCGATCCCGGCTGATGTACATGTTCAATAACACTACCTCAATCCCGAAAAAGTAGTTTACTTGATTTTCAATAATCAAAATAAACAAACTCTGTAGTCTTAAGAGTTAATCAACATATACAACTTGGATTAGGATCAAAACTACAATGTTAAAGTAAAATATGATAAAAATACTATCTTTTTTATATAATTGTTATACAACATATACAAAAACGCAAATACCAATTCATGTATCAAAACTACAAATGTGATAAAAATGCTATCTTTTTTATATAACTATTATACAACATACACAAAAACGCAAATACAAATACATGTAATGAATTCAATGCTCATTCGAATATAAAATAAATCACCAAATTACTAGACTTATATGAGTATAAAATCAGTTCAGCATTCAAAATTCGAGTGAAGATGAGATAAAGATAATATTAAATGGAATAAAAACATACAAAAATAAAAATAAATAACCCAATAACTACAACAACTTATCGAAAGAACTGATAATTGAGAGAAGCGAACCTTGAGAGCAAACGAAAAGAGAATTGGTGAAGAAACCTGTGGAGAGAGGGAGGAGTATATATATAGACTATAGTAGTTTATGAGGGTGGTTTTTTAGGCTAAACCACCAAGTAAAGCCCAAATGAGTTCGACCTAATTACCCATTTGGGTTGGGGGCGAACCGGGTAACTCGACACTCATCATCGAAGGTTGACCTAATTTGTAATATGTCGGATAATCCCAAATTCAAACAACAAAGTTGTTTCTATTTTTAAAAATATAAATGTAGTTTTAGATCGGATACATTAAATATATTAATCTTTTTTTTAAGCAACTTTAATTTTGATTATGATATTTTTAATTTAAAACATATCTATAATACTTAACGTATAATATTTTTCTTCCAAATTATTATTTTTACTTAAGTTCTTCTCTAACGTCTAATCATCCTATTTTTATAATATATGTACTTTAATACTTAGATTAAAATACAAATTAACATTTTTTCTAAATTTTAGCCAATAATTAGTTTTCAGCTTACTTGCTTGTGGACCCTAAACTATTATTATTTTTTTAAATAACCGCTCATACTATTATCTGTTCAACAACCCTCATGATATTATTAACTTATTTTTTTTGTTTTTGAAAATAAGCGATGTATTAATAATCGAACATAAACACAATTACAAAAGTGATAGTACCAGGGCTAAAAGTGGACTAAGAAATCCATTACACTATTAGAACTACAACATTAGTCCTAGTTCAGTCCAAAATAGAGTGTTGGCAGCCGGGCCTTACTAAGTGAGCTGGGTTATATGTAAATGCCAAAAAGACTCACTCTATAAATGCCCCCAACCCTCAATTCTTATCCCTAATCGAAGCTAAGAAGCCTCATTCCACTTTTTGAATTCTTAGGTGAAACTCAACAAACTTGAATCTAAATAGTCACCTTCTTAAACTCATTGATTTCGAAAACCTTCCACCACCTAAACACATCGAGAAATCCCTCTTGAAGGAGGTAAAAATGAAGAATCCCTCGTCTGAGTAGCTTCCCGAGCTGACTAAGCTTCATATGAGGTGAAAGACGGTGGATTGACATCTTGAAGCAACCTTGGGGCATTTCGTTCAGCTTCTTCAAAGAGGATTCCAAATCGGACCACTTCCTGAGGTGTTTTGCACTTGTCTTCCCAAAGTTTCAAATTTCTCTGGTGCCACATCTCCCACATATAGATGCACCATAGTTCGACCTTTTGTTGAGGTAATTTTTCCTTTAGTAGCATAAACATGTCTCGAAAGCTCTTGATCTCTTGATCTACGTGTGATAATTTCAGTGTTGCTCTTATTTCTGTTGTATATGGACATACTTGAACAAATGACCCTCATTTTCGATTGAACTATCACAAAGCAAACACTTGTGACAAATCTGAACATGCCTTTGGATTAAATTCTGTTTAGTAGGTAACCGGTTGTGTGTTGCCTTGAATATAAAATGCTTGATCTTAGCTGGAATTTTCATGCTCCATATATGTGTAACAATTGAAACTGGGTTCATACCTGTTGTTGCCTGATATATCTGTACGCTGATTTTATTGAGAATATGCCCTTTTTTTCAAAACCCCAACTTGGTTTGTCATCTGAATCTAGTCGGTTGAGTGGTATAATCTCTGCAACATCAATCGGAAGAAACAATGCATTTAACTTGTCAATTTCCCAGACTCCAATATCGGAGTCTATAAGAACTAAACCTTTAGATCTGTAAATTCTGGATCTTCTATTGTAAGTAGTGATCCTGAATGTGTATATGTTGTCCACTTGTCATGCCAAACGCTTATTTGATTACCACGACCTAATTCCCATTTTGTGCCTTTTTGTACGAGGTCCCTCACCGAGAAGAAGCTCATCCAGGTGTAGCTCGGCCCCTTTCCCAATGATGTGTTAAAAATATTTGATTGGCGGAAATACTTTGCTTTGAACACCTAGGCCAGGAGAGAGTCTGGATTCGACAACAAACGCCACACCTGTTTGCAAAGCAGCGCATTATTGAAACTTTGAAGATCCCGGAAGTCCAAATCACCATTGGTTTTATCTTTACATAATTGTGGCCATGAGAGCCAATGTAATTTCTTTTTTCCGTCTTTATCAAATCCCCACCAATAGTTAGACAATAGTGAGTTGATTTCATTACATAACTGTATAGGCATTTTGAAACAACTCATAGCATAGACTGGAATAGCTTGTAAAATCGACGAGATAAATACTGCTTTACCTTCTGTAGATCGAAGTCTGGGCTTCCAGTTATCCACTTTGGTCTTCACCTTATCTAGAATGAAGGTGAATGTCTCCTTTTTAGAGAGACCAAGTGTGGAAGGAAGCCCAAGGTAATTACCGTGGGAAGCCACTTCAGGGATGCTTAACAATCCTGAAATGGCTTCTCGGATCTCCCTTTCCACATTGGGACTAAAGTAAATGGTCGACTTCTGGGGGCTAATCTGTTCCGATCATTGCTCATAAGTAGACAGAATACGCCTAAAAGAAGTAGCCTCATCAATTGTTGCCTTTCCAACTAAAAGAGTATCATCCGCAAACATCAAGTACGTTAAAGGCTCAACATTGTTCTACTTCACGCCCTGTAATTGCCCAAAATGAGTAGCTTCCTTAAGTAAAGAAATCAACCCCTCTGTACAAATAATAAAAAGATAAGGAGATAATGGACCCCCCTGCCTCAAACCCCTCCCGGGCTAATATAACCGGTCTGTTCCCCATTAACCATAAGAAAATATGTTACTGATTCAACATGTCCCATAATAATTTTAACCCAGTGTTCTTCAAATTTAAGATGAATCAACATAGCTCTTAAGAAACTCCATTCTATACGGTCATAAGCTTTTAACATATCAAGTTTAATTGTCATATAACCTTCCTTCCCGCTTTTCTTGCTTTTGATGGTGTGATGTACAATATAGGCAAGGAGATATTCTCTGTGATGAGACTGAAGGAATCTAATATGAATCACTTGGTGATAAACACACATTCATATATCCCGGATTCGATAAAATGATGTAGATTAATCTAATAATAATTAATCTAATTTTCGTATGATACAGAGACTTACAATGCAGCGGAATATCAACAAGAACGTGCGCCCCTTTTGAGTATAGCCCACGACGTGCTTCCTTTCCAATACCAACAAGGTATTCTTCTAGATTGCACACACCAAGATTGTCTACAAAGAGCATGGAAATACGCTGTATTTGTATCCCCCTTTACTCGCCAAAGATTCCTTGATCGAAAATGTCATCAGCCTCCCTCAATCGATCGATATCCTTAGCAAGGATGCAGACTTTTCCTTTTGAATCAATTGTTCTTCTCTATTTATTACCTTTATCAATTTTGGGGATGTGTTTTAATTTTATTACTTTTTCAATTTCCTTACTTTGACACCCTATTTAATATAAATAAAAGTAAAAGTAATGAAAAAAGAATTTTTGTGAGGAAGAAAATAGACTTGATTGGTGATGATGCATGAGAGAGAATAAAATGAATTTGATAAAGTTGGTTTTGAGGAATGATCTCAATACCCATATATTGACACATTTAATTGATTCATCAAAAATTTGATGTGGACCATCTTGTTATAGGGAATCTAGAAAGATGATTTTTGATACTTTTTTTTATTTTTCCTTCCCTTTTATTGAGATAAAAAAAGGTGACTACTACAAATGCTCTAATGTGCTATTTGCTGGCTACAAGCTGCCTCACCCGCTCCAGTACAAAATCGTCATCTTTCATTGCGACGCTGGATATATTAGCATTTCAGATAATGCCTCGGCTAAACGCTACTTGTTTTGCTTTAATGTTGCAATATGTTCAATACCAAAAGCTTAGTAGTTTTGATCTCTTTTAATTTTTATTCATGTCATTATCATCCTTGTGTTATATTGCTCTTCCTAGGGGGATTCTAGGTCAAGGATGGAAATCTTCAACTTTATGTTGATGTTCATATGCTTAATATCTTGTTCAAGGAACTGTTTGTGAACCAGTATTTCAATGTCTACAGACCTTAATGACAAGTTTAGAAATGATGTATTATGTTCTTCAGTAGTAAAATATTTGATATAAGCAATTGAGCATGTGTGCCACTGAGAGGTCATTACATAACCTCACAGCCATCTGTCATGTCTGAAATAGAGCTCTACACGAGCCCAGTCTCGCCCGCGCTCACGAATTTTTGGCTCGGCTCGGCTCACTGAAAGCTTGTCTGGCTTCGAGCTAGCTCACTTAGATCATTTTAAAATTTTAAGTTCAATAGGATTAACAAAAACAAATTGTTTATTTACACAATTAATTGAGCAAGGTAATATAATAACTGGATTTAAACAAAAAATAACATTGATAACATAAATATTTACATCATAATGTGAAAAATGAAGAGACAATTGTCTATTACGTTAATCAATGTAGATGTTATGTAATGTATATATACTACCGAGCTTCTGAGCCAGCTCGTGAGCTCGCGGCTCGGCATATATTATTACGAGCTGAGCTTCGAGAAAAATATCTCGGGCAATTTGACAGACTCTCCGTTCCACCAGCTACAATAATGCCATTGATACCAAACTGGTATGTGCTGCAAGCACGATTGATGTATTAATAAAAAAAGTAAAGAGCATAATGTCACTTGACTTCATAAAGACAAGATCTTTCAGAAGGAGAACCTGAAGCTGCTTAATAGATGCGTACCTTTCATTCCTGAAGCACAGACACTGAAATAAGTGACCCTGCACTCAATGCTGTTTGTCTGTCTTAAAATTTGTACTTACCAACAAACTTCTTGTCCGAGAGATGGATCAACTTTTTGTCTCTTACGAGCACCTGAATAAGCAGAATTACTAGACGTGTGCAACTTGCAAGACACCGGATACCTTACCTTGAATGGCTATAGATCCAAGCTTCGTTGCAGGTAACAATGAAAGATATCCAATTGGCGCCCATTTGTGTTTTAGGCCGCTGACGATGCAGACATCTGTTTAAAAAATAAAGGCATAAATCACAGTTAAACAACTCAGAACATAAACTGGTGACGAAGTCCAGAAAACCATGAATTCACATAAATATCAAGACTACAGAAGGTGTTTGCGTACAACGTTCTGTAAAAAACGATAGCTTACGAGCAAACTTCCGCAGGGAAAGATTGAACTTGGAGCTTTTAACGTAGTATCTTACTTATAAGCAGCATGAAAACAGACGTATCTAAACACCCCCCTAATCTGCTTCAGCTTCTTTGATCTCATAAATATTTGGAGTTCAGAAGTTTTATGAGACACCTCCAGAGCATCAATTAGGCAATAGTGTGGACCCTTTAGCTTTAAGCTTTGACTCCAAACCAAAAAACTTTAGTCCAGATAATACTAAATTTGCTGTTTTCTGTTTCATGTGCTCAACAAGAATTTCATCCCAGACAATAGCTTCAGCTTCCGTTAGTAATTTGCGCTCTTCCATACTTGAGATAACTTTCCTTGCCTCTTCAATCGTTCCATCCCTACACATCCCAGATATAATAGCTGAATATATTACGTTATCAGGTTTGCAACCCTGTTCCATCAACTCATTCACAACTTCAATTACTTTTGCAGCATCATTGGATTTGCAAACATGGATAATTGTAAGTGTATACTTGAATTCCAGGGGCCCATTAATCACATTGCCTAGGCATTCACGAATTAACATCATAGCTGCGTCAATCTCTCTGATGTCACAAAGCCCTTTAACTAGGGACCGATAGGCAGGAATAGAAGGAATATCAGACAATTCTATGATTTTGTTATAGTATAAACATGCTTCCTGTGTGTTTCCAACTCCAATGAAACATTGAATTGCAAGACTGTAAGTCAAGGAGTCAGGCTGTAAGTCAGAAGCACAGAGTTCACGGAAGAGTGTGATGGCCCTATCCAATTCATTCATATTGTATAGAGAATCCATAAGAATATTGTACATCTGAACACTACAATAACCTCTCGTTCTCAATTCTTCAAAAACTGCAAGTGCCGTCAATATGCTGTCATTGTTTCCAACCATATGCGAAAAGAACTTGGATAAGTCGTCTAGGGCAAAAAAACCCAACTTTTGCATTTGCTCCAGCAATCTGCAAAAGTCATCCATTCTTTTGGACTCTGCATAGGAGACCAGGATTGGAATCACAGTCAAGAAGTCTGGTTGCAGATCCTCTTGAACTGTGAGTTTGAAAAGTTTATAAGCTCTATCGACATGATTTGCATCACAAAGACCTCTGATAAGAGCACCGTGTATAACCAAATCAGCCCTATACCCAGAATCCATCAGATCCTGAAGCAAATCACAAGCTGAACCAACCTTCCCATCAGCCACAAACCCTTCAACCAAAGCACCATAAACAGCCCTGTCAATTATACAATTCTTTTCCTTCATTTCTTTAAAAAACTCGTAAGCTTTCTTAACTCGATTTTCTTTGCATAATGCTGTAATTAAAGTTGAATATGCCATTGCATCTGGCTCAATCTTATCATTTCCCATCTCCTCCCAAACCTTCAAACATCCATCCAAGTTTTTCTCTGCAATCAACATTTTAATCATTGCAGTGTATGCAAATACATCAGGCTTGCACAGATTTTCTCTCATCTTCGCTAAGAGCCCGAAAACTTCCCTCATCCTCCCTTCTTTACATAAACCCTTTATTAAAGTCATATAAGTCACACTTTCTTCCAGCAATTCTTCCTCCTTAAAATCGTCATAAACTGCCATCGCCAAATCTAGATGATTTGTTTTTACTAGAGCATCCATTATTCGATTGTAAAGAAAAACCCTTGGCTTGACATCAAATTTCTTCATCTTCTCATACACATAGTACACCCGAAGTCCCCTACCAGCATCAGCATGCATTCTAATTAGAACCTCAAACTGTTTCTCGCTAGGTGGTTTCCCTTGCATGCTCATCAACTCAGGCACCTGATCAGCTAAACGGAATTGATTTGTCCGATTCAGGAAATAAGCAAATGCATTATAACATGCAAAATCATGCTTATATCCTTTTTGCTTGCCTGATCAGGTTATAAAAAATAATAAATAAAAAAGAACTCCATCAAAAATCAGATGAAAAAACAAAGAATATTAATTCCACGTATCTTGTCATTTTACCACAAAATCCCAATACCAACCACAAGCATATAACAATGAAACAATCTCTACCTTGGGTGAAATATTGACATACTTTAGACTGCACATATAACAGTTCTATAAGACATTCCACTTAAACATAGAAAATGTTATAGGATATAAATTTTATCAGATTCGCCATTACTCACAATTCCTTATAAGTTAACATCTACACATAATACAAAAGCCTCAAAACTCTCTGTGCAAATACAAATGCGCGACTCATCAGAATCGACATCCTCACTTCATCATATATTAATTACTGCATCAGTAAAACATAGTCAAGATTTAAATTTCATGATTAAACTCAAATATATTCATGTTCTATAATAGTTAAGGAAAAATATAAATATTATCCGTTTTTCTAAAAAATGTTTTATTATTGGCATGACATGATATAAGGGAGTCAAATTTACCAAATTCTCTGGTATTGGATATATGGATTATAACAAAGTGGCATATTACACTACCTACGCTCCTTATATATAATGTAACTTAGTAGATAGTGTTTGCAGTTTGCACTAGTTTGCACTACACTCTAGTGTCAATTTAAAAACAATCATTTCTTCCTCGCCCTTACATAAAAATCATGGTTTCGTCACAAGACTTCCTAAAAACTTAAAACAACAATAAAAATCACATTTTTGTAATGTACCAGCCCAATGAAAGAACTTAGTGGTGATTCTTGGATCAATATGTGGGACCTTAAGCACTTCAGCAACAAGCTTAGGCGTCACTCTCCTCAGCTTATTCAGCTCAGCAACAACTGATGGGCCCCACTGTTTATTCCTCCTGAAGGAATCAAGAATGTATCTTGCAATAGGAGAAAGAGTCTTAGCTATATCGAAGAACTCTTGAGATGGGTCCTTTTTGGATTTTGATAAAATTGGGCTATTTGGGTCCCATTTTTGGAGGTCAAAGTCCACGGGGGTCTTGGTGCGGTGGTTGGAGGGGGTGGTGGTGCGGCGGTTGGTGAAAAGGCCGCCGTGGACGGTGGGGCGATTTTGGGTGGGCTTGCGGTGGCCGTAGAAGAAGTATGGCTTGTGGGTTTTGGTGGCGGAGGAGGTGGTAGCGGCTGCGGCGGCCGATGGTGGTGGAAATTGAGGTGGCATTGTGGGTCAGCGATACTGATGTTGACCTCGAAGTCAACGAACTGATTTGTCAAGGTTGTTTAGTAGTGATGGCACGGAGTCGAGCACCTAAGTCCGACTCAATTATATTGGAGGTGATGTTCACCATGTACGAGTTCGTTTATTATAAGCTTAATTTTATATAGGCATCTAAATTTTTAATTTTTTCAAATTAGCAGCTGACGATCTTTTTGTAATAAATAGGCACCTGAATTATAAAAATGGCATCTGAATTTTTGTTTTTCACCTCTTTTTAGAATTTTCAAATTTGAAATTTATTCATGGACAAAATAGTCAAACCACACTTAAAACTAACTCAACCTAATTATAACCTAACTCAAGCTCAACTATTTAACCTAATCCCCTTACTAAACCTCAAACATTTGACCCCACCCCATTAACGTTCTTCTTCATCATCTTGAACCTCCTTCAATGAAAGTCAACCCAGCAAATCAGATCGTGATTGTGACTCAAGCGATGTTTACATCATCTTGACTTCGAATATCTCAACCGAGTGTCGACTTATCAAGGTTGATTATGCTCGCATTTGGTTTGGATTATCAAAGGATGGAATTCATATTTTTGTCCACTCAAAGAATCTTCTTTGGCTCTTGTTTGGATCCAACTCGAGGGCTTGCCCTTATATTTGTTTGAAAAGCTTTGTGTTCTATCGCCAATGCCATTAGGAAGTCATTAGGGGTCGATAATCTGAATGTTAATTGTGTGAAATTGAACTCTATTGGTGTTTGTCTGGAGTTGACTTTCATTCGAACACAAAGCAGTTGGACAATTGCTATGTTTCAGGTGTTTTAGGTTCATTTTATGGGAGATTGTTTCCTAGAATGAGTCAGCACTTTGTTTACTCTGCCTCTAGCCTCCACTGGTTGTCTCAGATGTGTTTATTACTATAAATTAATTTAAAAATCACTCCTGTCATTATTCTAGTCAAGTAAATTCGCATATGCTTCGTCAATTTCAAGTAATTGATACAGTATTTTGGAAGTTTTCGTTAAACTTTGACAACAAAGTGCTGACTTTGCTCGTGTTTGTCTGGTGTCCGTGGGCATGGGGGTGGGGTGTAAAGAATAAATAAAGGTTTCTATACCGGCACCTGAACATTTTATGAGTATTGAGGTCTAAGATGTCTTTTTTTGGAGTGGCACCTGAACTTTTCTAAAAATTTTCTCTCCAAAAGCTCATATTTTCAAGATGACTAACTTGCCCCTGAATTAAGGAATTTTTATATGTAAAAAACATGAGAAATTCAGAAAAAGGTAAAAATAAAAGTCCAGGTGTCATTTTTATGCTCCAGGTGCCTATTTGGTATAAAAAGTTCATCAGGTGCTAATTTGGGAACTTATTCAGAGTTCAGGAGCCTATATGAAATTAAGCCTTTATTATATTTAAAATATACTATCTTTTTTTTGAATTATAGTTTTATTTATTTTATTTTTGGAGTCAAATTTTGAAAACTTTGATCATAACTTTTCAATAGCCAATACAAAATAATATAGTTCTATGATTTATTGTTATATTTGTTTTAATATATATATTTGAAATATCAACATTTTATAATTGTTTTCACATGTAAAATTAGAGATATTTACATTTTAAGTTGTGTTTTAGTGACCATGAAAAGTGAAATATGAATTAGAAATTGGGAAGGAAGGAATATGTTTTTACATTATTTTTATATGAATATATGATTATAAAACATATTTTGTGAATTTCAAGAAATATATGTGCATGATAAAAATAACTTAATAAATATACAATTGTAGACTCATCTTTACTAAGATCAAATAATTTAATTTGTAAAATACTAAAAGACACTTGCAATTTTTTTAAAAATGAAACCAAATGGAAGTTATAATAGATAAATGAAAATTATTATTCAATTTAAACAAGTGTTACTTGTTTATTGGTTAGAAAGATCATGTGGCTTTAATGGAAACCTCTAATTGTCACAAATATATTTTGCCTACTAAAACTGACTCCAAAAAGCCTATTATTTATTGAATTTCTACTTTGTCCTTTATTAAAACTAGCTGTTTGTACACAGTCCAGCCTATGCGAACTTATTCTTCTTACACAATTTCTTTTTTGTATAACTAATTTGGTATTGGTACAACCTTTATAACATATGTATGAAAAAATATGTATAAAGATCAATATACAATTTCAAAACTGAATTTGAAGGAACATAAATACATCAGTATTACATATAAAATATACGATTTTAAATTACTTGATAAATAGTTAAATGAAAACTATTTTTTAATATCAACACATGTCACTTCTTGATTGGTCATAACTCATATGTGAACATGTGGCTTCATTTTTATGTAAATGTAACTTCCGATTCTCCCTTCCCCAATTATATAGAGAGTAGATTTAAAATTTGTAAATTTTAAGGTGAAAATGGTCAAAATGACCAGTTGGGATAGTTCAAGGGCAAATAGATTGATCTTCAAAGTTCAGGGGGCAAACTGATGAATTCGTCAAAGTTCAGGGGCCTCGCAGAATTTAAGCCAAAAAGTTGAGGGCAACCGACCAAAAAGCCTTTAACAAACAATCGAGTCAATTACTTAATTAAAGTTTCAAGTTTACTTCCAAACACATAAAACCCCTACATCTATAAACAACTCCCTCCATAAACCCTGGTGGTGCCTCCGCAACGACGCCGTCCTCCCCCCCCCTCCTCCATGAACTCTCTTCCACTACCACCTCCATTGGATTCTACAACGAACGGTGTAGATCTCGCAATCCAGCAGAGCTTCAAGCTGGTCCCTTGGATCAGTTGGGATGAATGGTCCTTCGTCAATGCTTCTCTCTTTTCTTCTTCCTCCTCAGAAGTCTCCGCTGCGCTACGAAGAGTGAGTGATACTGAAATTTATGATGGGGGCATCAATTATTGTTTGTCATACATTATGTTTTTGGAATAATTGAACTGATTCTGTTCCAAAAAGATTGTCAAGTTTCGATTTTTATGGTTGCCTTTTGGAATTATGAGTTCATAAGAGTGAGTATACCGAAAATTATGAATATGGGCATCAATGACCTCAAAGCCAATGTTTTGAAAGTTAGGAAGTCAATAAAAGACTACTGCTTTTATTAAGGATACAATAGGAAATAGAGTGAAAAATCACATTGATAACGGTAAGCACTGTGATAATAAGAATTCTAATCTAAACGATACTTTAAAGACGGAGTATTTGCGAAACAATTTAGCTACTTTGCCCCAAAAAGATTGCCAATTTTTTATTTCTATTGTTGGCCTCTTAGAGTTATGAGTTCGGATATGTTGTATGTACTCTAGTATTGTGTAGTATGAGGTGAAAGTATATTCAAAGATAGTAGTATTTTTGAGGTCATTTACTCGTAACATTATAATTTTGATTCAAATACTGTATATGTTATGTGTCAATTAGGACTTCAAAGGTTGTATCAAAAGATAGTATCTTTAGGTCCTCTTTCAATGATTCTCTCTTCTCTTCTTCCTCATTAGACGTCTCTGCTGCTCTACAGAGGTTGAGTAATACTGAAATTTATGAATATGGGCATCAATGATTTTGTTTTTGTTATTGGAAATGTTGTCTTTTGGATGGCTAGTAGCATTTGGTTTGATAGTGTTTCTGGAATAACTCTACTCCATTGCCCAAAAAGATGGTCAAGTTCTGATTTTATGGTTGACCTTTTAAATTATGAACTCAGTTGTTTTGTATGCAGTGTGATATTTGGTGAAATTATATAAAAAGATACTGTAGTATTTTTTTGATAGTTCACTATTAGCATGATAATTTTGTTTAAATGAAGTTATGCATGTTCACTAATGCAGCAAAAAAAGCAATAGGCAGCAAAAATTGGTAATTTTGAACCAATGAAGATCAAACTTGCCAATCTTTTTTTTTTGAGACGGAGAGAGTAATTTTAATTGCTAGTAGTCTAATTGTCTTGAATGAGATTGTAGGTAGCGACGTGGAGAAGCAGAGGATGCATTCCTGTGGCAGTGGATGTCACGGCTTCTATTATTGAAATTCGGCAGCAAGATCCATTTTTTAGGTGAGGATCGTGTCCTAAAGGGCACAAACTTTTGGTTCACCATGATGCAAGTTGTTTACACCAAGTAAGAGGTGTAGAGCAATTAGTTCATAAGGACCATTGTTGTATAACCATTTTGTGGCATAGTTATGGGGGAGAAATAGCTAAAAATTGTTGCGCATAATTAAATTATTTGTTTTTCGGTATTGTAGGAATGACATTGATGTAAATGCAGAACAATCGGAGGAGATGCTATCTATGCTTTATACTATGGCGATAATGAGGTACTCAGTTACACTTACTTTTTCCAATTGACAGTGGACATGGATGGTTATACAAATATAGGAAATGGGAATATAGTAAGACCCTATATTCTTGTTGAAGAATATCTAGTTATCTTAAATAATTGATCGATAAATGTTGCCAAACTTTTGAAGTATATATCATCTAGTTCTTACAGGTTTCGTGTTTACCTTGTTTATTTTCCCGAAGTCTATATAATTGGGTAGAGAATTAAATTTTTTTAACGTGGGCTTGTCTAGCAATATGCATGACTAGACTGATTTGTTAAACTGCATCATTTTGGTTGCTTATTTACCAGGACCCGAATGTTTTTTTGTTATTCTAGTATGTTTGATTCTTTTAATCCTCATGCTCTTTGGACTTATGTGATGTAGGTTAGTGAATGGTGTTATTGAAAAGACTCGCAAGAAGAATGAAATCTCAATAGCAGAAGCGGCTGATGACTACGGTCTTCCTCGAATGTTGATTGATGTTCGACATGGTAACAGATCTTGGTTTGTATATGGTGCAGAGAATTTATCTTTTTAAACAATTGACAACTGTTCTTAGTTAGTTGTTTTTATACGCAGAGGGGTCCCATCGTGAGCTTCCTTCACTTCCACTAGTCCGCCTTGCATCTTCAGAGGTAAGTTGTTGTATGGGCTTATTCACAGTTAATCCATCATATTCTATATATCTCAATAATTGTACGAAGAATTTGGCTCTTTAATTGGTTGATATAAATCGAGCATGACCTTTATTGCTTCAAGTAGGGATTTTCTTATCATAGACATCACTCCTTACTTAGACATTCTAGAATAGTATTTGCAAGAACAATGACACATTTCCTTACTTTAATTTTTTTTCTTCCATTTTTATGCGTTGATGCTATTGAAGTAATTACAATTAACCAAATTATATTATTTACCCTATTATTTTTCTTAATGATCTTTTTTGAACTTTAAACACGGGACATGATATTCCGTCCATCCAAAATATTGTATAGTTTGTTATTCAATGGTAAAAAGTAACAAATTAAATCAAATTGGAAGTTTTTATGCGCCATGGTGATCAGGGCTTTTCTAAAAGTTCAACATAATTATCTAGTCTTACTTGGGGTATCATTTCCGAAGTTTATATGTGTTGTGTTCCTCAACTATTTAAACCATTACAGGCACTAGATTGGTTGAAGTCATATTATTGGCAACCTCAGAAAAGTGCCTTCTTTGTTGGCAGCGATGTAATTACCAACCTCAGAAAAGAAATTACTCAGAAGTTGCTCGAGTTAGCCTCTCGTTTGAATATTAATAGGAGTACTCAATCAAGTTCACCAGTCCAAAAAAAAAGTAAGTTCAAACTTTATCTACCTTTTTGGTTGGGCCACATATCTGCTGGGTTAATGTACTATTGGTTCTTCTAGTACTCTAGGCAACTAATTAAGAAATATCATCTACTCTTTTGGAGTTAGATCTCTATCATGTCTTTTCACCTGTGGTACTGGATTGATATGATCCCAAATTTTCAGATACTTTCATATGATTTTTTCTTCCCTCTATCTTTCATATGACTAAAGATTCAGAAGGATGACAATATGGTGAACCACTACTGTTTTATATTAAATAATGTATCAATCTGGTGCAGATTCTAAGAAGGACATTGCTAAAGCTGTGAAGAATGTTCTCAGGTTATATTCTTCTCATTCTTCTGAAGTAGCAATTGTAGTTATAGAAATGCTGCTGAAGGTCTCGGAATCTTCATATCTAGCAAAAGTTGGGTATAGTACGGAACATGAAGGCAATGATGTACAATATGGACATGATTGGAACACTATAATTGTAAAGTTGTCGCGTAAGGAACCAGAATTACTTCCAACTCTTCTTAGGGCTTTGCTCAACAAGTATGAGATTCAAAAGAATGGTAAGTATCATCTTTATTTTCTTGTCAAGTTTCCTTTGTAAGAGTTATTTTCTTGGTTTATGTGCTTGTATTATGGTTTTGGGTCTTGGTTTTAGCCAATCATTATGATATGATTATAGTTGAATTGTGTTCTACTGAAGACTATATTGAGTTCTCTAACCATTCAACTGTATTTCATTAAAGTCAGATGTTGTTCGTACAAGCTTTGCTTGCAGATTAAAAAGACCTCTCTGTATCATTTATATAACAGTCGGCTTACTTCATAAATTTTTCTTTTGGATTAACATTAAACTGAGTGGTGAGATTTATAATGCTTAGATGAGCTCCTTATTGGATTTATTCTTTAAGATGCATTGGTATTTAACTGTTGTTTGTTCATTTTTGCCATTAGTTTTATTTTTATCACTATACCTTTGAGTGACAAAGCTTGACTCAGAATTTTCCGTTCTTTGTCAGGTGATCATCTTTCATCCCATATCACAGCTCGATCTTACCAAATTGATCAACTGGCACGTCTCTTCGAGTGGCTTTTAGATAATTTGAAACATGTCCAGCATAAGATGTCAGGTGGTAAACCTGAAAGTTCTTTTAATCTTCCCAATACAACTTTATTTGAATTTCTGCGTAAATGTGTTATGGCTTCTTCTCTCGGGGACAACCAGTTCATGTCGTCAGCTCTTGTTCTTGCAAAAATGATGGGAAATAGCGTTTTGGCTAACAAACTCCTCAAGCTCTCTTTAATAAGTGCGAACACCGAAGTAGATGTAGACATGCACTCCTCCAATACAGATTTTGGGAGTTTCATTTCCACCCAAGAAGATTCCATTCAGCAAGCTACAGAAAATTTTGAGCGTTTTAAAAGTAGTTGCCAGAAGAGCAGTAGTGTCAAGCTCAAGGAGAATCCTGTTGAACCTAAACGAAGATGGAAGGTTGTTGATTCTTGGAATTTATGTCCAATTGGCATGTTGCCTCATACTATTGGTTTTTCTGGCCGTTTACCTGTTCTAGACCTCAATGATGAAAAGGAAGAAACTGAAACATCCAACGGAAAGGATCAGGGAGAGCAAGAGCAATCTCGTGGAAAGAGGGACGCCGAGCATGATGTTGCCAGCATAGATGATTCAAGTTTGAAAAGAATTAGGGAAACAACTTCGAATTGTGAGTCAGAAAGAGAAGACAATTCAATGTTGGAAGGTCTGACCGACCATTTGATGATCGATGGATTTTGGATGAAGGTATCGGAAGATGAGGTAAATGTCATCTCATCAGCAGTTAAGATCTGGGCATTGCCTTTGAAATCCTCCTAAGCGTATCATATCTTCAGGCTCCTCAACGTTGCTGCTCCACCTAAGGGGAATCTCAACCGGCTAGCATTGTGTGATGTAAGAAGCACGCCACATGCGTACACCTCTTTTCTCAAGTATTCATCAGAAACATCCATATCCTCTTTCTCACAACAGGAAGAATTCTTGTCTATGTTTAGCCATATTCATCGACATGGGAAAGCTTCACTAGTATACTTCTTTTTGTTCAACTCATGTATTAGACTATTACGTCGATTTTGTGATTTATTAGATGTGTTTCAGAAAACAAAGAACTACTGTCTTCAAAATACTATCTACAATTTACTAAACACCAATTTAATGTTATTGGCAATAATATTGGAATTTGGAAGTGTTCTAAGTTCATTTTACATTTGGCTATTCAAAATGAAAGAAGTGTTTCAATTTCATGATTAGGAACCCAAATATGATTTAGATTAGCAGTATTACAATGCTGATAAAATTTTAAGATTTGATTTGTGTATATGTTATTGATAGTAATGTATTGTGAGCAATATATAAAGGCTTTTTTTCATCTGGGCACCTGAACTTCTGATTTTATAACAAATAGGCACCTGGTGAACTTTTTATAACAAGTAGGCACCTGAGGCCAAAATTTGGCACCTAAACTTTTGCATTTCTCTTTTTTCAAATTTTAAACAATTTTAAAATCCTTAACCCAAGGGCAAGTTAGTCATATTAAAGATATGACTTCTTAAAAAAAAAATTACAGAATAATTTAGGTGCATACTTCTAAAAAAGATTTTCTCCATATTTTATTGCTTTAAGAAATTAGATACCCACCATGAAATTCCACCTCCTCCTCCTTGTCATCCTCATCCCCACCGCTTACCCTTCTCCTCCACCACCTTCGAACACCACATCACCACCACCCAGTTCCTCAATCCCCATAATCCAACCGCCATCAAATCATCCTCCAACCACCACTTTGCCACAATCAAATTCCTAGCTTTCATCCCCCATTGTATCATCAACGCCCTTCAACTCCGCCCTCTTCATCACATCACCACCATCAAACTCCACCGTTCGACGACACTGCCACCGCCACCACCTCCATTACCACCATCGACAACACTGAAAGTCCATATTTTGTCTCCTGCTGAGCCGTTTCAATTTCCCTTGCCAAATAATCAATTTACTTTGAGTTCCGTAGGGATTATGTTAAAATTGCAATCTTGTAACCATAATTGCTCAAGATGGGAGAAGGAATCGAGAAATGTCCTCTGAGGTCAAGATAAAACCCGTCAATTTCAAGGTAGGCATAGCTTGCATCTTTTCATCTTCTCTAGACCATATATGACTTTCCATGATGTGATGTTTCTATGAAGGTTCAACATGAAAGTATGGTACTGTAAGGAATCGTTCCAACTTTCAAGACGGGGAGAAGATAATTTATGAAAGGATTTTGGATTGTGATGGGGGTGGGGGTAGGGGTAGGGGTAGGGGTGGGGGTGGGGTGTAAGGTTGAAGATGATATTTTTAATGGACTTGAGTTAAATATTTGAAGTTGGGTTAGTTTATAATTAGGTTGAGTTAGTTTTCAGTGTTGTGTGACTATTTTACCCTCTATCTAAAATTTTAAAATCTAAGAAATTCAGAAAAATGTGAAAAACGAAAGTTTAGGTGCCAATTTTTTGGTCCAGGTGCCTACTTGTTATAAAAAGTTCACCAGGTGCCTATTTGTTATAAAATCAGAAGTTCAGGTGCCCAGATGAAAAAAAGCCATATATAAATTATTTCAACGTTTGCGATTAAGGCGACATTTTTTATTGATATGAAAGTTATTTGTTTTAATTAAATTTTACTTTTTGTTATTTTTGACATTGGTAAAAAAAGTTGAGCAATGTTGATAGTATAAAACAGGGAACTTTTTAGATTATAAGAAGCAAAATGATACGCCGTTGCCGGGGATCGAACCCGGGTCACCCGCGTGACAGGCGGGAATACTTACCACTATACTACAACGACTAGATGTTCATGTTATTGTATATTGATAAAGGACTAATAAACTAAAATCACATAACAAAATTATGCTCAATTTTATTTGTACTCTTTTAATCTAGTTTTTTAATCATAATGTTAATTACCATTCATAAAATCTATCAATGTCATTATTTCAATAGAAATAAAAGTATTTAATCATTTTACAATCAATATTATAGTAAAAAGTCACAATATATTAAAAGTTTATGGGTTCCACTCTAAAACCAATTGGCAATAGAGGGAGTAGCCAAAGATCTTATATATGGACCCGAGAGGACATCGATTTCCGACGTGGGATGTGCACCCTAACACAAAAATACAAGCACATATTGAAGTGGTCATAGTTATTAAAAAATATTTCTTTGCATAAATCCCACCATTGTATTAAACATATATGATATCAGTTACAAATAGCTACGAGACACATCCCAAAAAAAAAAAAAACTAAAAAATTTAACAATGCTAGGAAAAAAGAGAGTTAAAAGCGTAAGGGGAAATACCACTCTCTCGGTAGGCCACCAAAAAAATCCCTTGGGAAAAAAATAAAAAACCCCTACTCTAATATTCGATTTTATACTTTATTTTCTATCCTAAATTAATCACATAATATCTACAAGCAAAATGTTTATTTACACTTGTTCAATTTGGGATTTGAAACAAGCCAAATCTTCCAACTCCTCCACTTTTTTGGCAAGAATTTCAACTTTCTCAAGCATCTCCTTGAACAAGAAAAAGAAGGTTGTGACCCCAGCATTTTCTTCATAATTTATCCTCAACTCTTTTTTCATTGATTGCAACTTTGGATAGATTAAAACTTTTGCTCTTGATTTCCTCATTTTCAACACACTTTCTCCTAGCTCTCTTAACATCCATGCTAGTGATACTCCTATAATTTCACATTCTTCTCTAATGCCTTGCCTCGACGATTGTGAAGCCTGCAAAATTTATTAACCGAGATTAACCACGATAACATATGTGCATAATAACGAGGCTGTTAAGAGATGCTTATTAATAACCTCTTATATCTGTTGAGCTTATACTAAGAGGTTTCGTATTCGACTCTTGCTAAAGGAATGTTCGTTTATACTATAATATTTACCTGTCCATTTGAAGTTATGCATCCCTTCAATGATATAATAATTGAGGCAAGTTCTCGTAAAATCTCCCCAATCTCCAAATATTTTCCCCAAGGGTACATGATCCCAAACTTCCCATGCCAGGGTTCCCATTTGGCAAAGTTCGCCTTCAAATTTCATAATAACATAGCAAAAGTTTATGGATTTGTCCAAATGTTTAAGTCACACAAAATAATACTCCCTTCATTACAAATTAATAGACATTCGGAAAATTCGTATCGAATTTTGATAACTATTTACTTTATGTTCATTATTTTATTCAAAAATTATAAAATTGATATTATTAAAGTAATGACTTACCAGGGATTCATCAGTGGACTTGGAGTGCAACACTGATTTACAACCACTCAAATTAATTTTGCGTTGACTTACTTTCTCAATTTCCGTTGTTCCAAAATACTCATCTAGACAACCTGCATATAATGGGACTATAAATTAATTTCTCTTCTAAGATTTGATTAATAGACAATAACAAAGACAAATCTATTTGAAATATTTTGGATTTAATTTTCAAAATAGTCTCGCTAATAGTATTAAATTGTATTTTAGGTTCAAATAATGTCATAATAGTAGTTTAGCTAATAGTCCTCATAAATAACACAAAACTCGTACACTGATCCCCAAATTAACGCTTCATTTAAAATCTTAATAGCAATTTAAGATTAACTGAGACGTTAATTTGCGAAAAAAATAATGTAACTTCTGTGTCATGTAGTTATAAAGATTAAAGTGAAACTTTAAGTAGTAAAATTTAACCGAGACGTAAATTGAGTAAGTGACCTTCGATGGAGCATGCAAGCTTATGAAATTTATCGGATGTATTGTTATGAAGGTCATCGCTAGCCCACATAGGAAAGACAAGTAGGCTGATGAAGATGCAAACTCCAAAACCCATAGCAATAGTTGAGAGTCGTTGACGAGCTAATATCAAAACAGTGTTGGCACGTAACCCAGAAACCACCACCAAATTGAATGTGAGGATGAAGATCATCACTCCATAATCATATCTCTTCTTTATTTTTGGAACCATTCTCACATATGTTGCTATTGCGCCTGCATGGAATGAGTGTTGGTTATATACTTCTTCCGTTTCGAAATAGTTAGACGTATTGATATTATATTTTTGTTTTAAAATAGTTGACATTTCAATGCAATGTTTAGATATAGGTTTTTTCTGTTTAGCCCTTATTAAATTCTCATACTAAATTGTAATTATCTATAGCTAGTAATATACATCTTTCATTAAATATAGGTTGTCATTTGTTTTTATTCTATTTCATCAATCGGGGACACTCTTATAAAATTACATTATTTTTTAGTAGTTGTAACTTGTTAAAATGTCAACTATTTTGAAAGCGAGAAAATATATTATCGAATACTTATTTGATGCGTTTAGTGAGAATGAAATGATCAGAGAGATTCGTACTTTCTTGAAAATTAATGTATTCAAAATAAACTTTACCCATAATAAGCTAAATAAACACTCAATGATGCACGAGTACCAAAGACTCCTAACTCATCAGTGGTATTGAGTTTGGGTCTCTTTCCAAGAAGTTTCAGGTTCAATTTTCGCAGAAAAATATATTTAAATATATTTCTTTTATTTCAGGAGTTGCATATGTAGCTTCAGCGTCCACCAAAAAAATATATCTAAACATACTTTATTTTTTGTTTTTGGGGCTACAGCCTACATATGCCGCTTCAGCACCCCACGTTGTGAAATCTTCTTATGATATGATTATATTTGTAATTTTTGTCGTTTGAAAAAAAAAAAAAGAATAATGCACAAGTAAAGTGGTATGAAGAATGAAGAATACCAAAAGTGAAGACAGAAACGGCAACAATGATAGCATTGCCTATTTTGCCAGCATCTTCAGCTAAAATGGCTGCTAAACACCCCAATGTACCTCCCACTATTGTACCAATTCCACGATTTATTCCCTTGCTTAATGTACCACCTAATCAAAATTTATATCTACAATTTAATTATTCTCAAAATAGTTAAAAATAGATGTCGAGATGCTAGAAAAACAAAACAAAACAAAACAAAACAAAACATAATTCGATTATATCTTTCATCCCGTAAAATATCGTTCAACCAGTTTTCTTTTTTAGTTATGTCACAATTAATAAATTTTGATATTTGAAGTGTACCTACGTAATTTTGATTTATTTGAATAAAAAATTTATATCATTAATAGCAAATAAAGTTTGGTAAAAACATAATATTTTGAAGGTAATTATTGATTTGATCTCAAATATATAATGAAACGAATTGAAGTTACACCTTACTATGTAGTTATATTGCCGATGGCTCAATAGCCTAGTGGCATCCGGCCCAACCTTTCATGTAAGAGGTCATGGGTTCGAACCTTGTTGGAGACATATTTGTCTCATATTATACTCTAACTTTCTATTAGTTAGCAATTTCTGTATTCATGTTTGTAATATCTTTGTAGTCACAATTCATCGCTAATTATCAAAAAAAAAAAAAAAAATTTCTCTTAAGATTTCTCCTAATGCATTAATTACACAATTTAATTCCTAGATTTTGTGTAAATTGCATCATAGTACTTTAGAGAAACCTTAGGAGAACCATAACTTTCTACGTTATATTGTTGCAGGTTAGTCTTCGACATAACTTTGAAGGTATAACCATCGAAAATGATAAATGTTGATGTATATATATATCTCTATTTTTTCGAGGAACTTCACTGTAACATTTTTCACTTGCGGACCATTCTTTAAAACTTAAAAGCCACTAACATCGAAATCACTCTTATATTTTAATACTAGAGAAGCCGATGACTCAATAGCCTAGTGATAAATGAGTAGTGAATGACGCAACCTTTCATGTAAGAGGTCTTAGGTTCAAACCCTAATTTATTTATTCATTATTTGTAATACTATTAAATTCATAATTCATCATAAATTTACAAAGAAATAATTTAATATTAAATATGAATGATATTTTAGTAATGTGAGTATGGATTATAAAATAAATGAGAAAAGACATACCTGCATAAAACTCAAAGACAACAATAACAGTCATAATAGCCCACATAGCATTTTCTCCAATTTCTTTAAACAAAGGGTCAAGAAGATACAAAAATGAAACAAGAACCAATGCAATTCCAACCTTAATGCTATGAATCACTTTCTTAGTATCTTGTGTGAGTGTCAACTTTATTTCCCAAACAGGGGATAAACATTTTCTCCACTCATTATTATTGTTCTGTGGCTTCTTCATGTTCAAATTTATTATGTTTAGCTCTCCACTTTCAACTGAGGCCACTGATGAACTCATGCTTGTTTCCTCCCTCTCTTTTTTTGGGGGTTATATATTTGAGTTAAATAGTGAAGAATGATTTATATTTTGAGAAGTTGAAATGGGCATACTTATATAGAGATGGAGTTATAGATATCCTCTATTAAAAGTGGATATAAACAGTAGAGATATGTTCAATGCTCTCTAGGGTGGCCATGCACCACTTTTATTCCTAACCAAATACTTTTCATTAATCAAATTTAGAGTTAATTGTTGAAATGATTCCAATGAATAGCCGATTGTTGTACTTTGATTTTTCGTAAATGACACCGATAAGTAAATGATCCCAGTAAAAGTGTAACAGGTGCTCAAATGATCCCGAAGCTAACAGTGATTTCTTTTATTAACATTTATAGTTAACTTTCGGGTGAATTTTACAACTTCTATAACAATTTAAGTCAGTTTTTTTTTTTAAAAAACAAATATATCTTTATGTTAGTGATCAATCAAGTATTATTATTAGTACCAATTCATTTTAATATATCGCATACTTTCCTAATTAAGACACAACTTTAATCATCAATTACATTGTATATAAATTATAGAAAATTACGAGAAAATAATATAATATTATCAAAATATATTTAAGAATAAATTTAATGATATCAATTTTATATTTTTTTACTTAGTGAATAAGGAGTAATTTAATTTGAAAGATTGACACTAAAACCCGAAATGTCTATTAAATAGATTGGTGTGAGTATTAGTTAAACTGATAAGGAATTATGATATGGTCCCACAAAGGGCAAAATTGTTCTCTTTGGTCCTTAATTTTGGAAACAACACTGATTGATCCCAATAATGATCCTTTTTGTTGTATTTTGGTCTCAATGTAACGAATCGTGAATGACCACTCTTAGGGTTAATCAAAATTTATTAAACTTTTCGTATACTTGTTTATTGAATTGATATTTAACACATCCACCTCCACTATTACCATAACCACCATTAGGGTTGTTGACGATCCGATTCGGGCAGATTATGGTCCAAACCGATTCCGATTGTAAATTAATTCGAATTGATTTGTTAATAAATCGATGTGAATTTTTAATTTGTAAGTGGAAAATCAGTTCGTTGATTTCTTTGGTATAAAATTACAAAATAATTGGCTATTCAATTTGTTCGAAATAAAAGTTGTTATTATTGAGTCAAATTCCACAAATAAATATATCGACAATTCCCTCTAAATTGAGATCAAGATGGTATTATTGAGTCAAATTTCACAAATAAATATATTATTAATTATAAGGCCATCTAATTAATTTAAGACGAAGAAGTCATACCAATTGTTGAAATTTGAATGAGTAAATATTTTATTGAAGAAAATTGAAAGGTTAGCACTAATTTGGAGGAGCTTTTATAGTTTGTTTTTAGCTAGTAAACTTAGTGGTACAAGTGGAATGAATTGTCGGGTAGAACATAACCTCTAGAAATGGGAGAATATGGGGCATGGTCTCTTCGCATTTGCTTAATGCGTTTTTTTATTGCTAATTATCTAAATTATTTTTATTAGTCATGCATTTGGGCCCACAAATGACTGTAGAATTCGTATATGATTAGACTTGGAATATGGCACATCAATCGCGACTTTGGTCATCCATGTTAATAAGTTCCCTCTAATTCACATTAAATATCGTTTTAAAAAAAAGTTAATTTTATTCAAATTGAGATCGTTTTCGCACATCCAATTATGGAAAAGTACTATTTTTCTGAAATTACCCTAGAGGGTTATAGGAATAGCTAGGGGTATGATCGGATCGGTTTTTGCGGTTTTTTGTCTAAAAAAAAAATCGATCCCATTATTCGGTTTTTTAAAAAATCAAAACCGAAACCGGTCCGAAAACTAAAAAAACCGAGTTCGGTAAAACCGCCGGTTTCGGACCGGTTCAGTTTTTGGCCGGTTATGGGCTTCAAATACTGGGCTGCTTCCGGATCAAGGTTTGGGCACTTTTTGGGCCAATTTTTTGACAGATTGATGGGCTTTTTAACTACAAATTCATATTTAGATTCATATTTTGTGCTTTCTACTTGGATTTTTTTAGTCTAAATCTACCAATAACACATAAAACAATACTCACAAGTCACAACCTCAATATAAATTAATAACAATATCATTCAAATGATTGGAATATAAAAAAATAAAAATATTGTTCAAAGTCCATATACATAATAACAATATAAATCGGATCGGTTTTTATTCGCCGGTTATTTTTTGTAAGACCGATCCGATCCGATCGGTTTTTTTAATCCAAATAACCGAAACCGATCCGATCGGTTTTAAAACCGAAAAAACCCGCCGGTCTTGAATCGGTTCGGTCTCGGTTCGGTTTAAGTCAATATCCAATCGTACCCCTAGGAATAGGCGAGAAGGTTTATTATTATTGTTAAGTGTCTATGAGTTCCACTTTGGCAATAGAGGGAGTAGCCATAGATCTTATATATTTACCCGGAATGACACCGACTTTCGATGTGGGATGTGCATCTTAACACTCCCCTCACGTGTAACTCGATCGTCGGCGGAATATTCTTCGTCGGTATTAGTTGCCGTAACAACATCGGCGGGTTACACGTGCCTCATTAATTCGGGGTTGGCTCATGATACCATGTTAAGAATTTATGGCTTCCACTCTAAAATCAATTGGCAATAGAGGGAGTAGCCCCAGATATTTTATATTTATTCGAAATGACACCGATTTCCGATGTGGATGTGCATCTTAACAATTATGTTGTGTTTATGCTCATTCCAATCTTGTGGTTGGTTGAAGTTGTTGGATTTATAGTGAATGTAAACTCGCGTATAACATAGAAGGTGTTGTAGTAAAAGGTTGAGGACGGAGTAGGGATGCCATAGAAGAGTTTCCAGTAGGATATCGAGGACGTGGAACATATGAGTAAGATCCTTATTATAATATTTTATTGTATAATGTATATTCTCTTGGACAAACTGCCTCCAAGACATAGGTGTTTCATTAACGTTAAATTGAATTACTAACTTATGTGTTGTTTAATTGTTCTTTACTTCTCTGTGTTCATGTATTGTTAGTTTCACTGATATAGTGATATAACAATTTAAGGTTTAATTTTTAAATCGCATAATTTTTACTCATTGTTAATGGAGGTTTATATTTAGATTTTCACTCCAAGTTCAAGTAACTCAAGAATTGTACCGTTTATATTTAGATTTTTACTCAAAGTGTAAGTAACTGTTGAAACAAAATTTACAATAAATGTTATATCTTTTAGTATTTGTTTTCTATAATGTGCCCTCAGAAATATGTTAATAATTAAAAATGAAAAATATAATATATATAACCATAAAAGAAAATATATTTTGAAAGTAAGTTCATACATACTTTCAAATGCAAATTTCCTATATATATATATAGGAACACATTCTAAAAACATTCTTTTTTTGTATATCATGGAGCGAGCTCTTAAAATTATTGATTCGTTGCATAGTTTTTAAATTAATATCATTGGATCTTCTGTAACACTTTTGTGTGACACTCTCGGTTACACTTCTGTTATTTGTCTACTTTATTGAATTTTTAAGCATCATATCTTATTTAATCATGTTGTTATAGACATATACTAACATATGTAATCAAAATAATTGTCATTTATATTTATGTAGATACGAATATTTGACTATTCATAACTTTTATCATTAAAAAGTAAAAATTACAATTTTTCTTCATAAAAAGCAAAAATAACTGAATTTTTTAATTAGATATTGTAGTAAATAAAGTTATGAAGATTATTTGTTAAGGTACTATACCTGAAAGATTGAAAAAATATTAAAATAATAAAAATATAACACAAAATATCGCATAAAAGTGTTACAAATAATCCAAACTCCCAATATTTAGTTCATCTATAGACACAAATAAATTTGTCGTTTTCGTTATTGTGTAATAACTTTATTTCATCATTATCCAAGATAATGACATGACTTTGTTCTTTTTGATTTTTCCAAGTATATTTTCTCCGTATACGTATTATAGCGATTGAACATGAGGAATTTTGAAATCTTCAGTGGTACGACTACAATTGACAATGAAAAAGCGAAGAATATAATATAATACTTTCTCCATTCTAAAATAGTTCACGTTTTACACAATTATTAAAAAATAGTATAATTTTATAAAGATGTCCTTAATTAATAAAATAGTATAAGAAATAAATGACAATCTTTATTTAATGGAAGATGCATATTACTAGATGATTACATTTTACTATAAGAATTTAATTAAGGCTAAAGAGAAAATCTATTCAAGTATTGCATTAAAAATTAAGGCTTAAATTCCGACAGGCCCCTGAACTTTGCTCATCTGGTCAATTTGGCCCCTGAAGTTTGAAAATAGGTCTACTTGCCCCCTGAACTATCCTAACTGGTCATTTTGGCCATTTTCACCTTAAAATGAAGGGTAAAATAGGCATACAACAATAATAGGCATTACGAGTCAATTTATAATAGACAAAGTAATAAAAAATTTAAAATAATTAAAAAGTAATATAAAATTAATATTAAATTATTAAATAATAATAAACCACCACCCACCCCACCCTAAAACCGTTCACCATTGATAGAACCTGCACGAGAAGACCACCCTAGCCCCAACCCCGTTCACCAATGACGAGGCCTTCATGAGAAGACGATCGAGCTGGGCTGCACGAGAAGAAGCTCGAGTTGGTGGAGGAAGGGGGAGGTCGAGATCGGATATGGGGGGAGGGGGAGATCGGGACCTGTAAATCGATGAAGATGGAGCGGGGGTGGGGCTATTTCAGGAAGGGGTTGTGGACGATGAAGATGTAGGCAACGAGGAAAGGAAAAGGCGGTTGCCGGAGATGAGGGATGGGGGTTGGGGACGACGGGGGGAGGGGGATTGTTTTTTTATTTTTATTTTTGTTTTTAATAATTTTATTTTCTTTTAAAAGAGCCCTAATATATTTTCTTTATTAAAAGTGACCCCAAAATGTCTATTATATACTAAATTCCTATTTTGTCCTTCATGAAAAGTTAAAATTTGTTAATTTGCCCCTGAATAGTTATGAAAATGGCCAAAATGACCTGTTGTGAAAGTTCAGGGGGCAAGTAGACCTATTTTCAAACTTGAGGGGTCAAATTGACCAAATGATCAAAGTTCAGGGGCCTGTCAGAATTTAAGCCAAAAATTAAAAACGTCAATTATTTTGAGACAAAAAATCTATCTATACTATAATGTGGGAAGCCTTTGTTTGGTGAAGCCTAGAAAATCATCTAAGCTAGCCATGTGGCATCATATATGTTTGCCACCTATCTAAGACAAATATTTAAAAAATAACTACCCTTTAATGTAACTACCCTTTAATGTTCATATATTTTAATGACAAATAGTTAATAGTGAAGAGTATTTTTTCTAATTAATATGTTTAGATATACAATTTAATTTTTATTATTATTTTATGATATCATATTTAGGTGAATATAATTATAAAAATTTATGAAATACTATTTGAACGAAATTGCACAGGTTGAACTGTGCAGAGATTACTAATAATATTAGGACATCAACGTACTATTTCAAAAAGGAGGGAGTAACATATTAACTCCATTTGTAGTTACCCTCCTCATTTTATAATCACGAAATGAAGCATCATTTTGAGCACATACACATCTCTCCAGCTTTAATTTATCAATATAATTACATTTAGATATGATTTTATTCCAGTTTAATAAACTTATTATATTTAAATCTGATTTTATCACTTAATCTATTGATCTAAATGCTACGTTGGTATATATATTTTATTATGCTACACTGTTATATTAATATATTGTGAATTATCTAAGAGAAAACCCTTCCCTTTGGGCTTATTTAATACTAGTACTACTTACTCCTGTTGATTTCATAAATCATAATGGAACAGTAATATGTATATATAATGACTTAGATAATGGAATGCAATTATAACATTCCACTAACTTATAGACCCAAGAGATAAACATTAGAACTTCATTAATAATTAATAGCATCAATAACTATTACTCCATATTATTATTATTATGATTATTTATTAAGAACATCGATCGCTATACATGATTGAATCATCAATAATTGATTTTTGAAGTGGTGAGTTTGATATTATAGTGTAAAAAATTATGAGAGAGGATGTTGAGAAATATGATCTAGGGTTAAAGACTGCACCAATTACTTATATTTACAACATATTTCTACTTTTTAATTTATCGCTTATATTTTTCAAAACGTATTTATCAATTATCTATCTTTTAAAAATATTCCAATATAACCCATTATATCATATGTCAATTGTTTAAGTTATCCTTTATAATTTGAGATCCCCTCTATTATCGTTGTTGCAAACTCATGAAAAGTTAATAAATTATCATGAGTTTGAGGGAAGGAGACATGGTTATGGATGAGTGGCAAACTGGCAGTAGCCCACTGAAAAAAGGGAAAGAGGAGAAGGAAAAAATTGATTTATTCCACCTCTAGTTAAATTGGACTTTTCAACAAATTTCGAAAGGTTAGAAACAAAAGGTATTCTTCTGCGAATTATCGATTGATGAATTACGACACATTGTGTGGTGAGTCCTATATGCATAATCTGATGAGTCTTATACGACTGACAAGTTCGAAAAGAATGTTGTTCCACAATTCCTGACAACTATTCTAGCCTAATGCTCGAGATGTTGATTATGTGTACCAACTAATTGATGACGTAGTTGCAATAGTAATATTTATCTTATTTTCAAGTTGCGCATTCACTTTGTGCATGCTAAAACTTGAGTGAGGGAGTTAGACGTTATGTTATATATTGTAATATTATCATTTTAGTAGGAATATCATGTAGTAGGAGTATTTGAGTAGGGGTGGTATTTTGTTAAAATTTGAAGAAATCTGATCATTAATATTCATGGTATTAGATAATTTATTATCGTCCTCTAATAAAACAATTATTGCTTATGAATAATTAAATGTTATTATCGATGTTTTACTAAATATTTACTCTAATAGCTTATTAGCTATAAATTTTAATATTTATTATTTATAATATCATTATATTTATATTCTCATCTTAAATTATATAAAATTGAATGTCCTTGATCTATAGAAACATCTTAGTGGAGTATGCAAAAGCACTAAGAGTATAAAATTGATTGTCAAATTGGTTTGTTGCCTTGGAAAAGGTTATTTATTTTGTTCCCAAATTTTGATTATTAAAGGCACCTGGTAGAACTGGAATTACTAAATCAACGGACATTGACAGAAACCTGTAAAGCTTGTTTGGTGATAAGCGCGTTACTTACACTATCTCAGAGTATAAAACAAATGGGAGTCTGTAACTATGATTCTTTACTGGTTAAAATCTATTAAAATTAGTATAAAATACTACATATTACAAGATTCATAAGTGACAAATAAGGTAAGTCTCATGCAATTAAATTGGGCATGTCTATTAAATTTGAAGCATAAAATTGGAATCGGCAATTACGATAGGGACTTGCAAGCTCCGACATAATACCTTATAGAATTGGATTAAACTACTGTTTGTCGGGTGTAGAAGGTCGGTACTTGAATAAAACACGGTAATTTTCGATATGTGTTTTTCAACATGTTAAATTTGAGACGGTTTTATTGAGCAATTTTAAGTCCAAAAGATATCTAGCTATAGCTAGGTATTCAAGGTTTTTAGTCTAGTGATACCAAACATGAGCTTCTTTACAAGAAGTCTCAGGTTTGATTCTTGTAGATGAGTATATTTAAACATATTTACTCTGCTTTTGGGGCTGCCATTGCGGTGTTTCAGTACCCACTTTGTGGGATTTTCTCGCGTTGCAACGAATTCTAGCACCACTATGTGGAATTCTCAGGCGTTTCAAGACAACTTCGGGAATCGAGCCACATCCAAGAAGCGAAGTGTATTCCTTATGTGGACTGCAGTAACATCTGGGAAGCAAAAGTTCATTTAGAGCAGCAATCTAAGAAGACCAAGTCGTTTATTTGGATAAATGCTTCTCATTTGCTTAGGAATGTATTTCTTATCGCCTGAGTCTTTATAACTTTTATCATTTGAGAAGAAAACAAATCTAGCTAGATAAGGGAACTTAAGTCTGTCAGAGTTCTCATATGAGATTAGTTATCACAAAGAAACACACAATATCATAAATTACAGAGAGGTTCATCTTAGAACAATATCAGAGCTTTAATATTGTTAAAAAATTTAGATAGTTTATTTTTATTTTTGGTGAGACTTTGTTGATGAGAATTTCCGCTTACAAGGAAGTACTCCACATATCAATTAGCAAGTGGCATAGCTTTGTAACAATCTTTCGAAGTTGATTAGTGAAAACTGAAAACTATAGTAACAACATGCCGTATTACTCATTGAGGGTGAATTTGTATAAATTCTTTGTATATGTTTTAATTAATGCATTTCCTTCTCCATTGATTGCTTAAGTTCGAACAATTGATGTCAGAGCTTGTGTTGTAATCTAACCACAAGAACTAATGGTTGAAAGTTGAAGGAGTTGTGACACACGAATTTGTAAACATACAGGAGTCCCCGACAAGAATTACAAATTTGTGTGTCACAATGCATTCACTTCCACCCATTTATATTCTTGCATTTATGATCACAACGCATCCTTTCAATTTTTAGTAACTATGATCTAAAACATAAATCTCTTATTTTAAGGGATCCATCGCTAACAACATGAATTAAGTGTGGAAATAAATAGCACAAATAATTTATACAAACTCATCTTCAATTTGAGTGACTTTGTCGTGTTGTTATTGTAGAACCGCAATCATCATTAATCAGCTCTGGAAGATAGTTACAGAGCGTTACCACTAGCTAATTTATTTGGTGAGTATTTTCTTAGTGAAAAGATTGGGTGCATCAATACTTCCATGAATCAGGTGCATCAGGTACCCATTTAAAGGTTTCATGTGGGTACTGTACCCACTTGAAACTTCATCATTGGTACTTGTACCCAAATTGTACTATAGCAATGGTACAATACCACATATTTATCAATCCAAAATAAATATGTAGTATTGTACCTTTGTTATAGTACAATTTGGGTACAAGTACCAATGATGAAGTTTCAAGTGGGTACAGTACCCACGTGAAACCTTTAAATGGGTACTTGATGCACCTGATGCACCAAATTATTGATGCACCGAAACCGGACCCATTTTCTTATACACCTAAGATCTCAAAAACAAAATCTAACTAGAAAACAAACAAAACTCTCTAAGTTATTCACGAATATTAAATCTCTAATATTCTACCTATGGTGATTCTCTAAGGAATACTTATTCTTTAAGAAAATATCACATTATTTACCTATCTAATTGTAATTAGTATATTCTTCAAGAAAAGACTATAATACGTATAATCTTTTACCCATTAGTGTGATTTTATACATCGAGTCTGGCTAGTTTTAATTTCCGACACTTTTTTTCTTCTTGTTCTCTTGTTATTTTCTTTTCTTATTTTTCAATTATTTTCTCTATTATTTAACCTTCCTTGAATTTAGCTAGCTTCAACTCCAACACTTGCAAATTTTCAAGAGATCTTCCTCAAACTAAAATGGTTGAGTTTTTCATATATTTAGGTGAAATTTTAATCATTAATTATTATTGTTCATTGTCTAAATAAAATTTTATTTAGTTACTGTTTATTAAAATAGTTCATCACAATATTATTACTTATACTTTTTGAAAATATAACTTAAAAGTAAATTATGATCAAAGCACCACCACCATATAAATGATTGTTTTGAATTGGAGAAAGTAAAACAATCTTGTAGTCAATGATGCATTATTGGTGGAGATAATTATATAATGTAATATGCTACTAACCGTAAAGATTGAGGTCATGTCTTGATATTTATTAACTCAATTGTGTCCAAAATAAATATCATTACCTTTTCCCCTACTTTTAGCTAGATTGTTATTATTAGTTCGAATTCAATTTTAAAATAAATACTCAATGTATATATATAGTAGTAAGTAGTAACTTTACCTAATAGTTGACAACTTAGCCATGCATTTTTAGTTTCACTGTTTTTGTCCATTCTATATTTGTTTTATTTGAACTTTTGATGTCATGAGATTAGAATATTAATAATCGTGGCACATTAATTATAACATCCTGGCCTCCTGGGGCCTGAATATTTTGGGTGGGCGACATAGCACATATTCACATTTCCGTAGCACGGAGCCATAACGCACTAGAGTTTATTTACGATCATCGAGCCAAGTCCGAACTCAATAATTTTTTACTCAGATCATCACGAAAAGACTTCTTAGGCTCGGCTCGATGTAGCTATCCGAGTAGAGCCGAGCTCCAAGCTAACTCCTTTATTTAGTTCATTTAAAAATTTTAAGTTCAATTATTGAATTTTATTTATTTATTTAAGCAATTAATTGTAACAGGGTAATACAATCATTGAATTGTAATAAAAAATTAATGTTAATAACATAGATATTTATAATATAATGTGAAAAGTGAAGAGACAATTATCTATTACCTTAATCAATGAATCTTGAAAAAAGAATGATTGGTAGAGAATATGGATCACTAGTCCTATTTTACACCATAATTAGAAAAAGATAGAGAAACATATATGTTTTTTTTTGTCCTCAATATATATTTTTCCAATAAGACCACATTTCTTTTTATTTTAATGTGGTTTGTTGTTATGAGCATCTTTTTGAGCATTGTTATATAAGAACGTTCAGAAAAAATTATTTCGATATTATTTACAATGATGATTATCTCACGGACAGACCACATCATCCATGACTTACAATATAAATTTTTATCTTATTTCTTGGTTGTCCATAAGTGCCTCTTCACTTGACTACTTCATTTTATTTGTTCTTTTACTTTATCTAGGAATAGTATCTAATTAACATTGAAATAAGAGATCACCTCTTTATGCCTTAATAGATGAAATAATAAGGTGAAATCGAAGGCTTTTTCATTTATATTTTAGGGTTCCTATAGATAGTGCTTGTGTTGCCATCAAACGAAGTCATCAAAAAATAGTGAGACTAAAAGACTTCACATACTACTATTTATTTATTTAATTAATGTTATGTCTAACGACAGACCATGCATTCCGGTGTTAGATTAGACAAGTTTAGTTTAATCACTTAATAAGATTAATTAACATTAAACTATGAATATGTAAAACCATCAAATTTGTAAGATATATTCATATATATCAAAACAATCATAAGAAATCGAAATTATCAAAATTATATTTGTACAATCATAGAAACATGAATGTGGTAACGTGGTATTAGCTCAACCAACCAAATCTCATTAATTCGCTTGATTTATCTCCGTTCATACACAACTTTGATCTTGATATATGCGCATTTGCCAACTTTTTAAGTATAGTTATTTATGTTCGAAATCATTAAAGAGATGTAGTTTGCCCAAAAGTTAAACAATTTAGTATAACTATAACTTCTTTCATTTAGGAGGATGTATAGATGTTAGGAATTATGACCCAAATAAAATCTCTCAACTAAACAATGAATCTACAAGGGATGAAATTAAATCACGCAAAAATAAATAAAAACGAAAATTTATACAGGTTCAGGTTCATCCTCAGTGTGTGATGAGTTACGTCATGTTGCTACTAATACAAATATTATGATATCAACTTTAGAAGATGGTCACAAAAATAGTAACTACCATTAGTTATGATTTATCTCAGTTGAGTATTTTCTTGTGAGAAATTTCTAACAATGAAGCGTTATCAAGAATAACTGAAAAAATTTCAATAATTAACATTTTAATAATATTTTTTCCTATTCATGTAATAACAAACTTAGAAAAACTCATCTCCATATCAAGGGCCAGCCGTGGGGGTGGCCGGAGCAACCGCCCTGGTACATGGAATTTGTAAACCCTCAACTTTGGGAAAAATATTGTATATATCCAATATGTACACATAACTTAAACAAAAAGTAGTTTTAGTTGAAGTGGAAACCAAGTTTAGCTCGTCAAGTTGAAGTCTAAAGTTTAAATCTCCTTATCGATTAGATTAACGAAACTACACCAATATTGAGGCCTTACATATCAAAAAAATCTTGAACAAATATTATTGCATGATTTACTTTAAAAAATATAATTGTAGTTTTAGATTGAATATATATTTTAAGGTTATATAGGTTTAATTTTAAATAATGTACTTTATTGTCAGCTATGATATTATCAACTGCGGAAAACATATTTATGATTTTTTTAATACACAATGAACAACTTTTTCCAATATTTTTTTAGTTATACAGTTTAATGTCTATCTAATAACAATCCTATTTTTATTTACTTTTAATAGTATAATATAAGAAAATTTTGAGATGAATCTTGCTTTTGTTTTTTAAGATGAATTTACTTATGTTTTTATTCACAAGTTTAAAAAATATAAGTTTTCAAACATCATAAGTTTAGTTATAAGAAAAATATTTATTTTTATTTAAAAATGAAAGGGTCTCTTTTCCTAGTTTCTCCCGGAGCCTCAAAATGTCATGACAGACACTGTCCATTCTTATGCTAATAAGAGGTCAAACTAATTCTATAATAGTTAGGTCACTTCAAAAGAGTCAATGTCACCTCAATTAATTCATTATTAAGTTAATCGAATAACCTAGTAGAAAAGGCTCTTGCTAGTGACAAAAAAGATTCTGGGTTCGAAACTCACATCAATCGCTAATTTACAAAAAAAAAAATCATTATTCATAAATCGTGTCTTGGGTCAGACCTTGCATCACTCGCCACAAGGCCCGAGCTCCTCCCGGTTTTCTTAAGCATGATGCCATGGGGCTTTGGCTTCCACACGACCACGGCCCGATCTTGCACCTGAGCTCCTTTGGTAGTCTCTCCACAAAGCACTTTAGATATGGTGCCATCCTTTCCACCATCCGATGCATTATCGAGTTCTTTTTGTCTTTCAAACTCGAGTTTTAACTTGAACATTTTAACAAGAGAAATGGAAGTGCAACACGTTAGAGGTGTCGATTTTTGATGTCTACTTATCATTATGCTCCAACCAAGCAGGACATTATTAGTAGAACCAATGTCCAAGTGTCATTGAGCTTGATATATCGTGTTCAATTGGTTGATTATGCACGTTAACAGTTTCCTTCTTTTCCCCTAATTTGATGTCAATTTTGAATCATATCAAGTTGGGTTTTAGAGTTGTCAACACAACCTAGCTGTCTCATTAAGTGCATTTCAATAAATCACAATAAGAACAAGGCAAATAAAAGAAAGTACATCGAAAATAAAACGTTTCCCATTAGGGAAATGGAAGATGAAATAATTGTTTTGTATACTTTCAGAAAAATGACACCTAATGTCCATTAGGCACAGAAAAGGTCACTTGTCGGGTAATGCAAGACGAGACCCATGCTGTCTTCAAAGTCGGTCCATATATTTTCGGGATTTAGCGTAAAAACAAAAAATTGGAGCCTTAGTCACATAATAATAAATTTTAATTTTTCTAGTAAACCATGATTAATAAAAATTGAAATGTAAGAAAATAATAAAAGCCTAAGTAGTGTATATGTAAAAAATAAAATTGGATTAATAGTAAGATATGATCTAAATATCATAATACAATTTTTATAAATTTTGGGACCTGTTGAAATAGGGGCCTAGTAAAATTGGATAATTAAATGACTCGTTAAGGTAATTACCCAACCCAACTCGATAATTACCTGACTCGTTAAGGTAGAAAGAGTAAAAAAACTTATTTTTTTAACAAAAATAAAAAGACACATTGGTATATTAGAATATTAATAAATTAAATGAACCGTAATTATTTCAAATATTCATAATAAAATGCACTAATCTAAATTATAGATAATTATTTTAAGCATATATATTGAACTTATTAATTTATATAATCATTTAGTAATGGATCGGGTATTTGTCGAGCGAGTCGGGTATTTCAAACAAGCACAACCTTGTGCTCGTACCCTTACTCATTAACTATCCAACGAATTCGAGTAGTCGAGCGGGTAACGGGTATCCGACTTGTTTCGAGCACTATACAAAAGTAACAAGACAATCATTTAGCCATTGATCACCTATCTTATTTCTTAACTCACTTTTGGCTTAATTATTCATAGTTGAAAACACATGTTCAACAGTTGCAGTTGCAACAAATAATATCAAAGCTAACTTTAGAAGTTTATGAACCAAAAATTAGGTTTGGTGCTTGTTTGATGCCACAAGTTGCCTACGAAGATCAGCAATTCCATTCAATATTGAGAAAGAATGCACTGGTCGGACATCAAAAATATAAATTTGAAACTTATTATACATCTGAACTATATTAACATTTTGAAATCATCTAGATATAACTCCACCATCCTCATCAATAATTGATCATCAAAAGCATCAATGAGAGAATGACTAAAATACCCTTATCAAAATGTTAAAGATTTCGAAAAATCAAGAGTTGTACCAAAAAATGTGTGAGTGACAAAAAAATATACATAATACTCAACATGAGTGATCGACTAGTGTTTTTTAACAAACGTCAGTGATCAATGCAGCCATTTGCTCTAATTAGATTAGGTGTAAATTATACGGCAAATGGCCGGAACCATCACTCTTGTTTATAGGATGTTTCGAGTCAATCACCTATGTTTTAAAGTTTCCAGTCCATCACCTATGTTTCAAAAGTTTCCAGTCAATCACCCGTTCCGTTAGCTTACCGTTAATTGACTTTTTATGGGGGTATTTTAGGTATTTCACGTCAATATTAGGGGCCATTTTCGGAATTTCATGCTACTATGTTCACAGAATTTTGTCGAGTGTATTTTCAAAATTTCACACCAATAAATTCGGACTTGATACTATGCTACTATGGAATGGAACACTTTAAAACACAGGTGATGGAATGGAACAGTCTAAAACACAGGTGATCCACTGGAAACATCCTATAAATATATGTGATACATTCTAAACATTGTAGCGTGTTAAATTACTAAAATACCCTTTCCTAAATGTCATGTGCCAAACATGTGATCGATTTTAACGGGGTTTTAACAGAAATGTTAACGGAGTGACCAAGTGGGATTCATTTATAAACATAGGTGATGGAATGGAACACTTTAAAACACATGTGATTGATTGGAAACATCCTATAAACATGAGTGATGGTTCCGGCCATTTGCCGTAAATTGTACTATAAGATACTCCCTCTATTTCACTTTAATTAACTTCACGTTTTTCAAAATACAAGTTCAATCATTAATTAATGTCTTTCTAGACATTTCAACAATATCCAAAAAAAAAAGTCTTTTTACATAAACCAATGTACAATATACCACTTTTTCCTTTAATATCCCTATTTGCATAGAATAACTCAAAAAAAGTAATAATTGCATCATATAGTTAAGTGATAATTGGATTATTAATGATTGTTTTGTAGGGGCATAGATGGAAAGTGTGAATGTAATGATAGTTTATTAATTTGTGTGAAATGTCTAGAAAGATATTTGTTTTGGATTTGAGGTAGTGTTTATGTTATAGAAAATTACAGAATTATAATATTATGAAAGTATTTTGAAAAACGAATTTCAATTATATCAATTAATATTTTTCGGACTAATGAATATAATGTAATTTGTAGTCTAAGTTTGGCACGCATTTTTAAAACGTCAATTAAAGTTGAATAGAGGGAGTATATTTGTTATTTAAAAAAATTCGATGGTTCAATAGTCTGGTGGCATCTGTCCCAACTTCCATGTTAGAGGTCACGAGTTCAAACTCTTTATTGGTTAGTAAATAGCAATTTATGTTTCGTTAGTTGTAATATTGTACTCTTAATTTTTATAATATAATAAATAAAATTTATAATTAAATACAATAAAAAAGTTAACATTTTATTAAAATAATACAATATTATTAATCACTCGGTAAATCGAAAAGTGTAAAAAAAACTCGTCTTTTTTTTGTCCGAATGAAACACAACTATGCTATATTTATATAACACAGTAAAATGAAGAGAAGGAAAATACAAAAATCCCCAAGTTAACTAACGAACGGAGAGCACGTTAGCACACTCACCAACTTAAGCCTGCAAGCTCCCTCCTCCCTATGCGTGTCCCTAGACGTGTTAATCAATGGTTGATAAACGAGGAGAAAATTGTAGGATTGGCACCTTTTGGGACCTTTTATTAACTTATAGCATTACTTTTTATTTTTTACATTTAATAGCACTCTAGGGAGGCAAAATGACTAAATTGCCCCCCGATATTTTGATACTCTTTTTTTTAAATTTTTTTTTATCGATTTTTTTTACAATTTTTTTTTTTTCAATTTTATTTTACAAAAAATGTTTTTAGTTAAAAGTTTGGTCGTTGTTTGCCAAAAAAGTTTGATAGTTTTGGTAGTTGTTTCACAATATGTTCGATTTTCGTAGTTTTTTAGCTAAAACAACTACGAAAACTGGATTTTCTTTTTACGAAAATCGATACGTTTAGTTATTTAAGCTAAAACAACGACCAAAATCGACCCTCTTTTAATATGAAAAAGAATAGAACAAAAATAAACAAAATAAAAATCGAAAAAAATAAAAATAAAAATCTTGAAAAAATAAAAAAAATCAAAAAAAAAAATCAAAATTTAAAAAAAAAAAAAAAAGTCTTAAAAAAAAGTGTATCCAAATATTGGGGGTCAATTAAGTCATTTTGCCCCCCTCCAGTGCTATTTAATGTAAAAAATAGAAAGTAGTGTTATAAGTTAATAAAAAGTGTTAAAAGTGCTAAACCTACAATTTTCTCGATAAACGAGTATAGACTATAGAGTCTATGCTCTAGCCTCTAATATTTTTGTCAAGTTTTACACAATTGGATTTGATAGTATGAACAGTGAAGTCTTCTCAACTCTGAATGAGCAAAAGACTGTCCAGCCAATCAAATTAAAGATGGGGCCATATCACTTTCAAAAAGAAAATAAAGAAAATTTTATTTTAATTTTATTTAGTATATAGTACTCCATCCAATTCAAAAAAATATCTTTATAGATATTTCAAGTGAAATAACCCGAAACATATTAACCACCTTAGGGTTTGGGATAACTGGTTAATAAGTTAAATTATGCATATTTGAGTTATTATTATTAACTGAATAGACAAGTGTATTAACTAGAGAGTGAATTTAATTGAGCTAAGCCTCTAAACCTAACTATATATATATACTCCATACAACCCTAAATATCATTTTTCATCCAAATTGATACCCTTCCTTCTCCTAGGGCAACACTAAGAACAACTGTACACTTAAATGAGAAAAATTAACCCGGCTCTAGGCATACCCCAGTTCAAAACAATACACTTACGAATAGAAGGATAATATAATTATTCCTTAGATGAAACATTACACTTACGAATATAAGGATAATATAATTATTTCACTACTCATACCCAATGGCCTGGACTATCAAAGTCTGTCGCTCTGCCTCCAGAACATTTTTTCTCTCCTCCAAATTTGTTATATGTGCCTGTATATTGGAAAGTTGAATTGGTCTCCGGCCATGATCATCAATATAGTCTCTTCTTCTCCGAGCTATGAAATTTTTAAATCTATATGCCCTTTCAAGACTATGTTGCACTTGTTCAATCTCGCCCGCAACAGCAGAAATCTTGTTGTTCATATCCATGACTATGAAAAAAGAGTATGATGAATATGGTTAGGTGTTTACTAAGTATATATATAACAATATGACAGTAGTAAGTAATTGGATAGGTGTTTACTAAGTATATATATAGCAATATAATGGTAGTGTTTACTGAATTATAAATAACATTATAAATAACAATATAACAATATAATTGGATAGGTGTTTACTAAGTAATTGGATATTACCTTATTTGGCCATCGTCACCAACTATCATTTACGGTAATGTTGTGGTGGTAGGTATATATGCATACACGGATCAATCCTATTTTCCTAAAATTTATTCGTATTTCATTTAATTACACATGTTTAAACTTATCTTATTTCATTTTTGTAATTTTTTAATTTTAGAAAGACAGTCAAACTAACATTAATTTACTGAATTATAAATTACATGAGTGATCAATGTTACGCATAGCCGGACCCAGGAAGTCGATTCTAGTGGTGCAAAACTTTTCCAAAAAAATTTTTCGCAACAAAAAATGTTGTCATTTTGTTCAATTTTTTAAACCTAGTCCAAAATGACTTGCTTTCGAACCTAACATTTTTATCCTATTAATTAATCAAAACAAGCTCATCCACTTCTTTGTAAAAAGGTGAAAATGAACCAATGAAAATTCGAATTGAAAACGAATTTAAATTTTTATAGTGTATTTGTTTTTATATTTGTAATATCTGAACACGAAAATTGAATCCGAATTCGATTCAATACTATTCTACCAATAATCAGATCAGATTCGATATTCGTAATATTGTTATATACATATTGTCATATAAATTAATAAAATATTTATATAAATATTCAAATTCTAATAGAATATTTTGTTCGATTCTTAATGAGTATATTTTAAAGTTTTTGAATCTAATTGTAGGTATTTGTATCCGTGTTTGTTTACCATTCGAGCCTCCTTAATTTTCAATGAGAAAAAATTATTTACATCCTTTCATCCTACTAATTACACATACAATATATCTTCATATTCTAAATTAATATCGGAACAGATAAAGTGTGCAAAATAACAATTAATATAAGGAGAAAATTGCAAAAATAAAATCAAAAGTAGAATCAATCTAAAGAATATGAATTTCATCCCTCTATAAATTTTAATCCAAAACAAAATAAAAACATTCTCTATTGATATATGAAAATAAATCATTTTATAATCCAAATAAATGTAGTATAGTTCAAGCAAAATATGTAAAAAAATGGAGGGGGTTAAGTTTGAACACAATTAAGAGAATAGGTAAAATTGGAAAAAGAAAATAGAATAGGCTTATTAAATGAAACAAAAATGTTGCTCATGACAAGGTTCGAACTTGGGCCATTAGGCATTTCAAAGGGACTTCTCACCAGTTGAGCTAAATTTATATTAGTTCCTACATTTCATGTTTGACATGTAACTACAAACTAATTTTTTTATAAAAGTTTTGGTGGTGCAATTGCACCACCTTGTTAGCCATAGGTCCGGCTATGATGTTACGTAAAGATAATTATAGCCAAAGCACTTGAACAGCACTATTATTTCTTTGATTCCAAAGGTGTCCAATCCTCAAACCATGAAAGATTTTAGGCCCATTTCTTGCTGTAATACAGTGTACAAATGTATTACTACAATTCTGGCTGGAAGATTGAAGAAGACATTGGGAGATGTTATTGGATTACAACAAATTGCTTATGTTCCTGGAAGGAACATTTCAGATGGTGTCTTGCTAATGCAAGAACAAGTTTGTGGATATCACAAGAAGACTGGTAAACCTAGGTGTGCCATGAAAATAGATATCATGAAGGCATATGATACAGTCAGATGGGAATTCCTGTGGGAAGTTATGGCTGCTATGCACTATCCTGTAAGGTTTATACAATGGGTGAAGAATTGTGTTTCCACAGCTTGGTTCTCATTATCAGTGAATGGTGGGTTGCAGGGGTTTTTTAAAAGTAGCAGAGGATTAAGGCAAGGGGACCCCTTGTCCCCCTACTTATTCATCATGGTAATGGATTTCTTTACTGAAATGTTGAAAGGAAATAATGCTTTTGAATTTCACCCCAGATGTAAGGAAATAGGGCTTGTAAATGTGAGTTTTGCAGATGATCTATTCATTCTTAGTAGTGCCACTAAGACTGCCATGAAGTTGATTAAGGACACCCTGGAACAATTTGGTAACTTGTCTGGATTATTTGCAAATTTGAATAAAAGCACCTCCTACTTTGCTGGAGTCTCTGATGAAGTTGCTGAGCAGTTGAGTGCAACTCTAGGGATTGAAAGGGCAGAGCTGCCAGTTAGATATCTTGGAATTCCACTCACTACAAAGCAGTTAAGACCTCATGATTGTAAAAGATTGGTGGAACAAATCAAAGGGCACATAGATGGCTGGAGTGCAAAGCATTTGAGCTTTGCTGGCAGATTAGTCATGTTGAATGTGGTTGTTTTTGGCATTTACAATTTCTGGGCTCAAATTGTCTTCATTCCCAAGACTGTTATAAAGGAAATTGAAAAATTAATGAAGGCTTTTCTCTGGAAAGGGGTTTCTGAGGGTCCCTTCTTTGCTAAGGTGTCCTGGAAGCAAGCAACTAAAAGAAAGGAGGAAGGGGGTCTAGGTATCAAGCAAGTGTACCAGTGGAATCTTGCCAGCATGTCCAGGCATTTGTGGAATATCTGCAGCAGGAAAGAGACACTTTGGGTTAAATGGATAAACACTTATAGATTGGGTAAGCAATGTATGTGGGGAATTAATAGTAGAAGTGTGGATTCTTGGGTGTGGAGGAAGTTATTAATGCTGAGACCTCACATTAGGCCTCATGTTAAGTATGTTGTTGGCAGAGGAAGTTTGGTGAATTGTCTCTATGATAATTGGCATCAGCAAGGAGTTCCAGCTGAATTTCTTAGTAGCAGAGATATTCACATTCTGCAGATTGAGGAACATAACACTGTAAAGGATATTGTACAGAGAAGAAGGTGGCCTAATTGTAGAAGTAACACTGTGGAGATAGGCATGTTTAGAAATGGACTCCCAGTTTTGAGGGACAATCAGGATCAGTTGGTGTGGTTTGGCAAGGATGGTTTCAAGACCACTGATGTGTGGAGAACTTTGAGAGATACTGAGGATCATGTATGGTGGTGGAAGATTCCCTGGTTCTTAGGTCATGTACCTAAGTTCAGTTTCATTACTTGGCTCCTATGCCTTGGTCGTCTTCCCACAAGAGATAGACTTAGACAATGGGGCATGAGTGTAGAGGATAAGTGTGCATTCTGTCAAGAACAAGAATCTCTGCACCACATGTTCTTTGAATGTTCTTTTGCAACAACTGTTTGGAGAAAGCTGTTAATGTACTTGAATGAGTTTCATGTGCCAAGAACATGGGAGGAGGAAGCTAGATGGATTGAGAGCAAGGGTCTGGGCAAAAGTTTCAAAGGAAGACTCCGTAGGTTATGCATAACTGCGGCTGTTTATCACATTTGGCGAGCTCGTAATGAGGTGCATTTTGGAGATAAGAGGCAAGAGGCTAGTGCAGTTGTGGCTAAGTGTATTCAGGATGTTCGAGTTCGAGTGGATAGCTGGAGGCACATTGCTCGGACTAGGGGGAATTGGCACATTAGTATAGAGTGGGGTTTTGATTTTCGTATTTTTGATTGTACTTAACTCTTGTTTCTGCTTATTTTCAATATAGCTGTTTTTTCTATAAAAAAAAAAAAAAAAAAAAAAAATGTGTTTTATAAAGCACAATATAACGGTAGTAAGTAATTGGATAGATTACCTTCTTTGGCCACCGTCACCAACTCATTTACAGTAATGTTGTGGTGGTAGGTATATGCATGCGTGGACCAATTCCATTTTCCTAAAATTTATTCGTATGTCATTTAATTACACATGTTTAAACTTATCTAACTTATCTCATTTAATTTTTGTAATTTTTTAAATTTCAACAACCTTTGACTATATCTTGAAAATGACAATCAAATTAACATTATTTTACTGAATTATTAATAACACAAGTGATCAATATTACCTAAAAATAAGTATGTACGATCGAAAATGTGTTTTATAAAGCACAATATAACGGTAGTAAATAATTGGATAGATTACCTTCTTTGGCCACCTTCACCAACTCATTTACGACAATGTTGTGGTGGTAGATTATTTCTAAATAAATAATTTCAGATTATTTCTAAATAAATAATTCACGTATTCTTAGTGATTTTTAGATTATTTTTAAATAATTCACCGTCACGTATTATTTCTAAGTAAATAATTTCTAAATAATTCACCATCACGTATTATTTCTAAATAAATAGATTATTTTTAGACTATTTTTAAATAATTCACCGTCACGTATTATTTCTAAATAAATAATTTCAGATTATTTCTAAATAAATAATTTAGATTATTTCTAAATAAATACTTTCATATTATTTCTAAATAAGTAAGTAATAGATGAATCATTTAGTCAGATTCAATCTTCGACTTGGTCAAAACCTACACCCACAAAAAAAAAATGAATGATCTGACCGATAGAATCAATAGAATTCGAACTCAAATAGAAAAAATTACAAAAGGGAAAAAAAAAGAACTGCAACAATAAATATTAGTCTTAACAAAAGAAATTATAATCCTAAAAAATTAGAGTCGCCAAAAAATATTTGGGAAATATTAAAAAAGTGAAAGAAATGCTCAATTAACCTATAAATTCCATGAAAGAATATACTTAAATATTTTTTTATCTATCATTGATATTCTACTAATCAATAGACAACTTTTTCTGGAATCAACAAAAAAATTATTGTAAATGTATTGGCCAATAGTGAAACAAATCAAGAAAAAATGAATAAACAAAATTCAAATACTATCAAGGGTTTGGAATATTTATTTGACACAGCACATTTTTTTTTTCAATAAACGATATATTATAACCGAAACCAAAACAATTACAAAAGGGAGGACGGATTGGGAGTTGGGACTAGACGTGTTAAATGAACCGGGCCGGATGCCCCGGACCCGTTAAGGAATGGTCCGTCCATCCTTACCGGGCCGGGCCGGGCCCTTAAGGATTCACAGGCCCCTTGGGCAAAATAGTCCAACTATTTTTTTTGTTGAATTTGAACCAACAAAAATGATGTGTTGCTTGTGGGATTTGAACCATAGACCTCTTGCAAAGATAGAGAACAACTTAACCATTGGGACATGACTTTATTTGTATTGTTTGTGTATTAGTATTGATAATATCATTATATTGTACAATATCTATCACTATACTGCAACTTCAATTAACATTAATTAAGTTTTAGTATTAATAAAGAACTATATTCATCATTATATTACAAATTAGTAGGCAAATATTTTTTAAAATTATATTATAAAATTTGTTCAATGTTAACAATTTCGTTAATCTTAATTATATTACAAAAAATAATAAATTTGCATTAATATAAATAGTTTAATTTATAATGTGTCTAAAAAATGGTACATAGTTTAATTCAATTTCAAAGTATTACTTAGTATTATATAAGTGTATATAAAATGCATTAGTATATACTAATACATCTTGTATTTTTAATAGTATTTAACATTAAATAATTTTTATAAGCATTTTAAAAGCTAATGTGTTATAATATTAAATAATATGTAATGTAATACTAAACTACATTTATTATTTTAAAGAATAATATGTAATGTAATCTTATAATTTTATTTAGATTGTAGATTATATTATTAATTATACCACAAAAATGACCAACTAGTCATGTTGGCACAATGGTAAGTACATATATCTCCCCTTTGGCAACCAAGGTTCAATTCTCTCTATAGAGTTGTATACCGCGTAACTAACACGGTATACCATGTAAGCCGGGCCAGGCCTTCGGGGGCTTTTGAAGGGGCCGGGCCCAGGGGCCTAACCCACATGCCCCTAGCCCCTTAATAAGTGGGCTGGGGCCGAAGACTGTCGAGATGTTGGTGTGTGGTCAAAATTGGTTGAGAGCTAATAACAACCCAGTCGATTTGCGAGAGTTTTCGGAAGATATTGACAAATATGAAGAGATAGGAGAAGGTAGGGGTGTGGAGGAAAAATCGAAACCGAGCCGAACCGAACCGGAACCGAACCGAAAAGAACCGATTTTATTGGAACCGATCGAAACCGAACCGATTTCGGTTCCTCCTTTGAGGGAACCGAACCGATGCGGTTCGGCTTATGGGAGAACCGATAAAAACCGAACCGAACCGATGACTAATTTTATGTTGAAGAAATTAAGTTTAATAAGGGATAATCGGTGAGAAGATTCAACATTGTTTATTGTTAGTTGATATAATAATAGACAAGTGAATATGTTTTAAGCTAATAATATATATATTTAAAAAAGTGATACCGTGTGACGAATGTGTATATGAATTTCGAAATTAGTATTAAAATGAGCTCGTTAAACTTATATAAAGTACATATATTTTTGGAACTTAATTATGAGTTACATTTAATATAAAACAATACTAATCACATTTAGATTTGAGTCCAAAATGTAGGTGAATCTAGGTTAATGTAGGTGAATCTAGGTTAATGTAGGTTAACACATTCTCCTCCATTCACCCTCAAATCGTTCACCCCCAAATCGGTGGGTAATGCTAGGTTAATGAATTAATTTTATTATTATTATTAGATGAGACTAAACTACCCATCAATATTATTACTCTCCGCCAAATATTATTTGCCTCTAAAAAAAATTACTTCCCTCATCATATAAATTTGCCGTTTCATTTCTTTCTTGCGTATTCTTGCCAACTCCTTTTTCCGTTTGAAAAAACAGTTTTTTCTTTGTTGCTCTTTCTTTCTCGCTTGAATAATAAAAAGATCATATTATTTTGTTTTTCAACTTCAATCCGTGTGTACTATATTTGTTTGCGGCTAATCTAACTTTTTCTCCTAGTGCAATAATCAATGTTAATCATTTTTTCTATTAATCATCTAATTATCAAATCACCTTTGTAATGTATGTAAATCAACATATACGAGAAGGATATAAATGGCAGTTTAGTAGTTAATAATTTTATAATGTTGTTTTTCAAGTTATTAATTATTTTGTTTTACCTAGTGAAGGGTAATTGTATCCAAACAGTAATTATAGTAGTTTCACCTACATTCACCCAATCCAAACGCACCATTAAACGAGAAAAATGAAACCGGCTCTAGGGTTTGAGATACAACACCTGGAAGGGAAAGTGCGATTCCTGATGAAGCAAAATGATTAGGAGTTGGGAGAGCGTTGAATGACAGTGAGCGTGATTCTCCCAGTGAGAAGAGATGGGAGGCTTTTATTCAATGCTCGAAGAATATGGTACTCACTTAGTTGAAGCAGCATGGAATAATCACTTCTGTATATATACTAGTAACTGTGGAATTGATCAGCCCCTAATCTTTCTTTTTCTGTGGAATTCATCATTAAAACAAATACCCTTATCACAAAGAAAAAATGAGAGTAAGTAATTGGAGGTATTTACTGAGTATATATAACAATATAATGGTAGTGTTTACTGAATTATAAATTACATTATAAATAATATACAATATAATTAAATAGGTGTTTATTAAGTAATTGGATAATTACCTTATTTAGCCATCGCCACCAACTATCATTTACGTAACGTGAATCAATCCCGGTAGTGTTTACTATATTATAAATAGAGGGAGTAGCCCAAGATCTTATGTTTCGATTCGGGAGGACATCGACTTCCCCCCATGGATTCTTATCATGGTATCAGAGCCAGACCCGAATTAATGAGGCACGTGTAACCCGCCGATGTTATTCCGGCACGAATACTGACCAGCGAGGAAAAATTCCGCCAACGATCGGGTTACACGTGAGGGGGAGTGTTAAGATGCACCTCCCACATTGGAAGTCGATGTCCTCCCTAATCGGTATATAAGATCTTGTGCTACTCCCTCTATTGCCAATTGGTTTTAGAGTGGAACCTCATGGATTCTTATCAGTATGAATTAATTTTATATATTAATATATTATGTTCTACCTTTTTAATTAATTTTGATTGTTGCCAAAAATTAATTTATTATGTTTTAATTTAGACATGATTTAAGAATATGAGTAAGTGACCAACATATTTTTTATTGACCGTCCGATATAAGTTGGACATCGTGAAAGTGCTAATTTGATATATTTTTTCATATATTATTGTACTTACATTCTTGATAAACTTTGTACCATTTCTCTTAATATCGATAATTCGAATAATATAAGTTGGACACTTCAATAGTTTGGCGAGTACCCTTACGAAAAAACTCACTAGCAAATCTTTGGACAAATCTATAGGTGTTTGTACAATTGTACTCATGTAACCGAAATAAGAGACATGGCTTCACAACTTAAAGAATTAAAAATAAGATATCTGAGTCCTTCTTGGTTCACTTCATTCTCGACCCGCTCCCATCTAAATATGGTTCTTTTTAAATTTCTTAAAATACACATAAGGAGCAAAAGTCAAATTTAACATCTATTATGAATGAATTATTAACTGAATCTTTTTTGATACATGTGTAATCAAAAAATGACTTGAAAGAAAACATGTACGAACAAACGAACGAACTAACGTTCCTTTAACCCAAAATAAAATTGAAAAGGTAGCTTCCCCAACAACCCACCAGGATATAATGCCGCCACCCGTTGGCCAGTGCAGATCCCCGTCCTTAGTATAGTGAGCCTAACATGACCACTCAACATCCAATTCAATATGCATGGAACACATAGCTAAGCCTCCTTGATCCGGACGTTGTGAGTAGCCCTGTTCACGAACCGGTTTGCTTGCAAATCGCTCGCAAATCGGTTCGTTGAACCTGACTCGTTTGTTCGCTCGGTTTAATTTTCAAATGTTGTGATTCGGTTAAACGGATTGTAATTCGTTTCCAGTCGCTCGGTAATCGCTAAGTAAAACTGTTTATAAAATTTATTTTATTAAAATAAAATATAGCCTAATTATTCAATTTGTGAGTGAAAAACGGATTACGATTAACGAACCGAGCAAGCGATTTTTATTTCAAACCAATTAACGAACCTGTTTTTTTGAATTTATGCGAACCGATTAACAATTCGGTTTTTTCGAAATAATTTCGAACTGGTTACGAATCAAACTTTCAAACCGGATTTATTAACGATTCGATTTGCGAGTGGACCGGTTTGATTACCGGTCCGAACCGATTTGGTCCAAAACCGGCTCGTTAACAGCTCTAGTTGTGAGACAAATGCTGGAAGGGTGCAAGTTGACCTAAAAATAGTTGGCGAGACTACTTGACCTATTCAGAAGTTGAATCCCCTACCTGTTCTAAGTAGTTGAGCGGGGCAAGTGAAGTTTAGCCTATTTCGAATAGTTAGCAATATAAAGTTGAGCACATGAAAATGAACGGACTATGATCTCCTCCAACCACATAATATTCAGAAACAGTTCCAACAAGAGACCAATTCATTATAGTACTAAAATACCTAAGGAAGCACTTTACACCCAAAGAACGATAAATATGAGACTTGGGAAGAAAACATAAACAATAAGCTATTCTTCTCCAATCTCCCCGAACAGAGTACTGCATCCCTCTTGTTACCTCAAATACAGATGTGAAATCATTGTACTTGCAGCGACTATGTTGCCTCTGTATATGAATTAACTCCAGAACGAACTCTGGATTCAACCATGTCGAGCAACCATTGATGATAAACATTATCTTATATTTGAGATTTTTCCTTTGAGATACTGCTTGGGACATCACTTACACACATCTTACTAGTTATTGCTATAAGCTCATGCGTTTTCCCATCTAACTCCACATTGTCCTGCTTCATGCGCTCTGCAACAATAAGAGGCATTTTACCAGCCTTTGCATAAGTCTTCAGTAGAGAATTATATATTTCCGTATTGACATATCCAGCGTGCCTCAGCATGACCAACAGTTCCTCTGCTCCATCAGTGTCACCGCGCTCTTCCATGAACGCAAACACTGCTCTGATCATCTTCCTATCAGGATCCCACCTTTTCACAGTACCAAGCATTTTTTTGAAACAATCGAGAGCTTTGTCCAATTTCTCTTGTTTCAAATAGCTCCATGTAAAAAGCTCCCACGTGGTATAGCTAGGAGGTATCCCTTTCTTTACCGTCTGCTTGTGAAAATTCTCGGCCTTTTCCATGAGATTATTGTTTATGTAATCTGCAAGAAGCAAATTCGAAATACGTGCATCCCGCGTTGGTGAAACAGACTCCCACTCGGCATACAGTTTTTCTGCTTCTTCACGTTTATCAAGTTTTAGCAAGCTAGATATCATGCAATTATACTCGGCATCATTCAACTTCTTAAATATCGACTTCATTTTTCTCCAGATGCGGACAACCTCATCCTCATTCTGCAGTTGTCTATGCAGGCTAATGAGTGAGGCATAAGCAACTCGATCTTTTGCAGGAATTGCTTTCTCCATTTCCTTCAACGTCACAACAGCTTTATCTTTAAGTGAACTTTTAATATAGATGTTGGCAAGTGTACTATATGTAACCCAATCAGGATCTATTTTCTTTTTCTTCATAGCAAGGACAATCTTTTCTGCAGTGTCACTATCATTTTGTGTCGAGCAAACAGATAGCCACAAGTTATAAGTTACAACATCGGGAGAAGCATTTTTCAGTAACTCCTGAAGCAGTGCTGGAACTTTTTCTAACTTCTGCGTAGAGATATAGAGGGAAAGGAGGTGATTATAGGGAAGCGCGCACTTCAAGAAACCACATTCTGACATTTTTTTCATTAGAGCCTCAGATTTAGCAAGATCCTTATACTGCACATAAGTGTGAAGAAGGGATGTACATGTAGTATGGTCTCTCATAGAGTCGGGAAGATCTTCGAAAAACTTCTCAGCACTATTCATTCCTCGTACTTTAGCAATCAAGTCCAAATGGACAGCATAATCTCCAGAAACCAGCTTCATATCATCTTGAATCCTCATCCATTCACAAACCTGCACTTAATCAGATGATAAAAAATAAATACAGGCTCTTAGATAATCCAGCACAAGATATGATCAAGGGAGCAGACGTTCGGGAGAGGCTTTATTAATCACAGAAGTATTTTATAATGCTCTGCAAAACTAGAAACCACCATTGCATAGAGTATCCTTCTTAGCATGTGCTTAGTGGAAAATGGCTAGTATCTGGAGCATAGCTTAATGCCAAGTTACTTAGAATATACCAACTCTATCTCGATTCAACTGTAAGGTTTGACTAATCACTTACAAAAGTCAATTTTGATCCTAAATAATTTCACATATAAGTTCTTGGTGTAGTATCTAATGAGTAGAATGGAAATCTCTGAATAAATATAAAACTTTATTGCTTCAAAAACTAGATGGTTGTTAATTCAAAAAACTCATATAGTTGGATGGAGTCCTAACTATTTCTCTCAACCTCGTGTAGTGAAAGAAGAAAAAGATATGCACTCCAAATGGTAGACAAAGCCGACCAATGTAACATCAAATATTTGATGATCGAGCAATTAGCGAAACTAGTAGCAATTCATTTCAACTCTAAAACTGGTACACAGAGATATAACAAACCATAAAATAATCCAACATCAGCCTCATTGAAGCAAAACCTAATTCAAGAATCCATAACAGCAAATGCCATAATCACTCGGATGCCTATCAAATATATTCACAGAACATTAGGATATTAAGTATGCTCTAATAGTATATAAATTCCACAGTCTTTAAGCGCACTTTACATTCCCACGAAGATTATCCATTTTGCTTTCAATAATCAAATTCAACATAGACACACAACAATTATCATTTCGATAAGTATAAATATTATGTTGACTAATACCATCTTTTTATATACGTCAACCAAATCCAATACCCCATATACAAAATAACGTAACCATTTGAGTTCCAAAGTAAAAAAAAGAACAACAATGAAAATTCAAAACTGGACAATCTTTTTGGGACAAAGGGAGTAAAATCAAAATGTAGTATAACAAATGAAATTGGACAATTGTTTTGGGAAAACCTCTAGAGCATGTTTATAACGTTTTCGACTCCTGAGCTCTCTAACAGCTCGATTGAGTTCGTATTTTCTCACAGAGCGCCCTTCTTCCTTCCACTTCCTGATGGTTATCACTGCGCTCCTCTTCACGTATATCAAGCTCAATAGTCTACGGCCTAGTGTGTCTCTTCCTCCTCCTCCGCCGCCACTGTTCTTCACAACGGTTGTGCTGGTGGTAGTGGTGGAAGAAGCTTCTGGTTTGGGTAGGGCCGCCGTGGACGCGGTTGTGAAGCGGCTGACGGCGGCTGACAATGGACGGCGGATTAAACGGGGGATCATTTTGGTAGGAAACCTCGTTTGTGAGCGCGGAGAAAAATGTAATCACAAATAGCTTCAGTTACTTTTAATCTTTGATAATCAATTTAATTTCTACATGTGTTAGATGGTCGAGCAATAAAATCGAAGGGTCTGTTTAGTGACGATTTTGCAAGAAAGGACAAACGGGGGCACGAAATGAGAAATAATTTCTACAATATTTTATCTTCATGCGAACTCGGATCCATTGGTTGGACCAACTACTTTTAATTAAAGATATTGTCTTTACGTGTGACGAATAATGATTTATTATTATTATTATTTTAATTAAAAAATATAAATGTGAAAATAATTAATTATGTTTAAATAAAATCTCATATAATTATTTTGTTATAAGCTTTTATAACATAAATAAGACAATTTTGATAGAAATATGAAAAATTTAGTTCAAAGTAGCTGAATGAATTTGTTGTACCACAAAAACTTGACGATATATGAGTATTCTTGTGAATATAACACTATTTTGATACTTTGCTCAATTCGTGACAAACGAAAAATATTAAATTGGTCATCGTCGTGAAATTGTGACTTAGATAAACAGATAGTTATATTTTGCCTTTTAATGCTTGGATAAATCATACTATATATTTATAAATGTTGAGCTTTATTATTGGTTATTTTTTGTTCATTGTTGATTATTTAATGATTTTAAAGTTATGTTGAATCAATCATTATTCACCCACGACCCATGTTTTAATTTTTTTTGTAATTGATCGGTTTTTTGTGGGTTGCACATAGAGTTGTTAATGAATCGATCAAGTCAGATTTGCGCCAATTCGGTATGGTTAGTTAGGGTTCTTAGGTAATATAGATCGAGTCGAGGTTTTCTAATTCTGTCTAAGAACGGTCAATTTCTTTTTCAATTGTGATCTACATCTACAAATAAGCTTGTAAACCATTATATTGTATCTTGAATTTACAGATTTAGAGCTCAATAAAGAAATTTACTCCCTTCTTCTATTCGAAATAGTTCTTGTTTCTCCAATATTATATGTGACTGTAGCACATATTGTTATTGATTTTCTGATGGTATCAAAGCTTGATTCAAGCTCGATTAATCTGAAAATGGCTGCTGAGAAAGATGATTATCATTTCAAGTGGATAATCCACTCTTCTTGCATAGCTCAGATCATTCGAGTGTTTTGCTTGTGAATGATTTGCTCACAGAGCACAATTACCAATCTTGGAGTCGTTCTATGATCACTTCATTTAAAGCTAGAGGTAAAATGATGTTTGTGATTGACAGTTACCAAGGTCAAGTGGAGATCACCCGTATTATGAGCAATGAGATAAGGTTAATGTCACATTTGTTTCTTGGTTGTTGAATGCTATGCCTAAAGATTTAGCAAGAGGATTCTCTTATTCTTGTGAGGGAAAATCTTTGTAGCAAGAAGTGGAGGAATAGTTTGGTGATTGTGCATGATCAAGCAAAAGACGCCCATATTTTATAGTGTGGAAGCGCTATTCTTCCAATTTTCTTCATTTTCATGCCCTTTAAGTCTTTGTATTTGACTTGTAATATTAGACGGTACAATTTGGTGGTTGTGCATGATCAGCAAAAAACATCCATATTTCATAACACGGAAGGGCTATTCTTCCAATTTTTTTCATTTTCACACACTCTAAAAACTGTATTTGACTTGTAATATTAGACGGTATAATTTAGTGGTTGTGCATAATCAAGCAAAAAACACTCATATTTCATAACACGAAGGAACTATTCTTCAAATTTTCTTCATTTTAACGCTCTTTGAGTCTTTGTATTTGACTTGTAATATTAGACGGTAAATATTGGAGGATAAAGTCTTATCCATAAGCCCTCACTCCTGCTCCTCTGCTCTTCACTTTCTCAAAGAGCTCCATTTTTCTCAGTTGCATTTTATCAAACACTTTTCATCATCGCCCTCAAATGTCAATTGCTCTGTCTCCTTCATCTCTTGTCCGCTCCTTCAACACCACCCCTCCCAAAACCCTCTTCTCACCTCAAGGTTTCAACCCTTTCTCACTATTCAAACTACACGAAGTCCTTTTTTCGATTAATAAATATCTACTGAAAATGAGATTTTAATAAAATTTTCAACTTAATTTTTGTATAGTTTCCTTATTGTTATTGTTTACGTTACTTCTCCGCTCCTATATACATGTTCTTGTTGGGGCGCTATAATTTTTGGCCTCTTCATTATCTGTATCTTTAGTTCAAGATTGATGAATATGTGCATTTTACTCATTACAGATTCTTATCCCAATTATGGGAACGTGTTGAGATTGAGGGCTGCTTCAAGTTATGTTAAGCTCCAGTTTTGTAGTGCAAGCTTTGCTTTTAAACCCCTCGGTAAACAGTTGCGGCTGAAGAGGTAAAGTGAGTTTCTGGATTATCCAAAGTGGCATTCTTGTTACTTGAATTTGATACTACCTTCATTTTAATAATACGCTCGACTTTATTTTTTACCCGAAGGGTATTAATCAACCAATGTGGGATTGGAATCAATAATACGGATTTAAACGTGACATTTTAAGAGCCCATGGCTGTATTATGAACCCCCTCCTAACACGACCCTTTGATTCTTAATGAAAACTATGATCTTAATAGTAAAGTAGGTTGAAATATCATGCATATGCTAATGTATTTGACTTCTGAATTTAGAAAATCAATAATTAGTTCAGAACTAGGATCTTTTTGAAATGGAGGGAGTAGTGTTTTTTTTGTTTAATTTATTTTTGAATGAATGATAACAGAAGAGGGGTCTTGAGATGTGCAACCATGGATGAGGTGGAGGCCGAGAAATCTTTAATTGAAAAGGATGTTGTAAGTGTTTTTTGCTGGTATTACACTAGTATTTAAGATATGTTGTAGTAAACTTAGGTAGTTGTACTACTGCACTATTAACATATAGTTTATTACTCACTCTGATTAGAAGGAAAGAATGGAGAAGACCATAGAAAGTGTCCGCACGAATTTTAATTCTATTAGGACTGGGAGATCAAACCCATCAATGCTAGACAAAATTGAGGTACAAGTTTGTGATTTTTGTATTCCAAATGCTTCTATGCATTGTATCAAAAGGTAAATCAGACTACTATTATAATTATATGCTCTTCAGCTGCCAACATCATTCTATACTTTCATACTCTGTTATTCACTTATTTACTTGATTTGTTATACTTGAACCTAATACAACACAGAGTTGAGAGTTATTGTACTTATGCTTTGAAGTTGATATTTCTTTAATATTTTAAATTAATATGCTACTATAAACGAGCTAATGGTTGTTTGTCACTTGTAAGTTATCATAGTATTAGTCGGTAATTGTAGTGGATTGTGACTTTCTGGACAACTCATCTGCCCCGAAGGTAGCCATTGCATATCCTAAGGTCTAGAAGATTTGGTTAAGATCAATGCATCATCTAGTTATAAAAACTTTAGGAACTTTTAACTCTTGCCTTATAAATTTCTGAAGTTGGTATGGGAGCTTCCAACCACTTTATACTTTACTGAAGTTATTTCTATGGATAATTCAATCTATTCGTTTTATCACATACACAGAATTACTTGCATATCATCTCTCAATTCAAATATAAGTACAATTCTCTTAAATTCCCTTGCCTAGGTTGAATATTACGGAACCCCTGTAAGCCTAAAGAGCATAGCTCAAATCAGTACTCCTGATGCAAGCTCTCTTCTGGTTCAACCATATGATAAATCCAGGTATGGTGATATATTCTGCCTGCTTAACGTAGTGTCTGAACCCTCCTGAACATATCTAGGTTCATTTCCTTCTCAGTTTGAAAGTTATAGAAAAGGCCATTGTGAGCTCTGATCTTGGTATGACTCCCAACAATGATGGAGAAGTGATAAGATTGACCATTCCTCAATTGACTTCAGAGAGAAGGAAGGTAAAAGTTCTTATGCTTCATGAGGTCTACTCTGTTAAATTTCTCCCAGTCTACTAATAAATTTCAAATATTAAAAATGGCCTGTTGGCTGATATGGATTTATCTGTACCCTGAACTGTGACAGTTAAGTTTAGTTCCTTCATATTTTCTAGAAATATTATGCATATGCTACCTGATGGGTCACTCTTTTCTCGATTTTAAGAACCTTTGAGAAGGGGTGCACATATAACTTGCTTGAGTATATGATACTCGCTGCATTTGAACAAAGGGAATGGCACTTTATTTAGTGGATTCCTAGTGACGGAGGTCTCATGCTAGCCTGCAGTGTTCAAAAAGAACTTTCTAGTCGTTGAAGATATTTGTCTGTACTATTTTCTAATGAAGTTAATATGCTATTGGGTTTCAAAATAATTAAAAAAATTCTCATTTGTCTTTTGCAGGAGTTATCTAAAGTTGTTGCCAAACAGGCTGAGGACGGCAAGGTAAGATTTCGATACACCTTCCTTGGGAGTTGGGCGAAATAGCTGTTCGATTATTTTGGTAATTTGAGATAAATATTCTGTTAAAGGTTATTCATCAATTAATGTAGTTAAACCTTTGACTTGTATAGCTCTATCATATACAGCATCAGCTAAAAGTTTGACACTTTTTGTTAGTTTACGGAAAGATCATCTTGGAGTAATGTAGTTAAACCTTTGTTCTGTATAGCTCTATCGAACTGTGGATACTGGATTAAGCCAGTGGCAATGTTGTATAGAGAGATAGTAATGTTACATCTAGAATGCTATTTTCATCTCTTTTTTATATCGGAAGAAAAGATAAAAAAAGGGGACAACAGTACATTAATAACCACTTTGATCTCACTTGAACTCGCAGGTTGCAATAAGAAATATCAGAAGGGATGCTATTAAGTCCTACGAAAAACTTGAGAAGGTTTGTAGTAGCATTTTTGATACTCTGTTCATCTATATCCCTTATTTTTTAATTTCTATTTGCAGGAGAAAAAACTATCTGAAGACAATGTGAAGGACCTTACAAGTGATTTGCAGGTATTTGAACATAGTTATCTCTACTTGTATGCTCTCCAGCAAGGAAATTTATAAGAGAGAAGAAAAACCATTTACAATTACATTTAAAATTCTGTGCAATTAAGTATATTTTGAAATTATCGATTTTTTTCTCCCAAGTCCCAGCCCTTATAATAAATTGCATAGAGAAGCAGGAAAACGTGTTTAGCTTAAGTTAAATTCTTCTCCTAGATAGTAGATGTTTGTAAGGGCTACTTGGCGTTTCTTCCTAGATGCACCTCTAAGATGTATGCTTTTAATCTTACCTTTCTCTAAACTATCAATTTTGCATTGTTGGTCTAGACGTCTAGTAGTCCAGTTACATTAGTGTTCAAAAGATGAGCAGTTGCTTTGTAATCACTTAATAGTGTAGAAGATGGACCCATAGTAACAAAGAGATGGAGTGTCGTTATAACGAAAATGGAGTGGAAAAACATTGCTTATTAAATATTTGAGATTTAAAATTTCATATATGGCTGCCATTGTTTGTTTAATAACAGAAAAAGTTTATGTTTAATCACGCAGAAAGTCACAGATGAATACATGAAGAAGGTTGAGTCTGTATACAAACAAAAGGAAAAGGTAAGTCCAAAGTTCCATGCTTACCTTAACAGCTGCTTCATTTCAATTGAATGACTTGCTATTTCAGTTTGTCCAGAATAATGGCATATCTTCTTATGTGTTACAACGTTTCAACATTATCTTTTGGCACGAGTATAGTATTACAAAATTGCCGCCTAATGCTCTTATTTTAACGTTAAACAAAGTATAATAATACATTCACCCTAAGTCAACCACTTTCATTTGTTTGTAGAAAATCGAGGTAGAGATCTTAAAAAATAACAGAAAGAGTCAGCATCTTATGTATCTCTCGATATTAAAATGCCCTATGTGGGATTTGGTTATCTGAACTATATTCTTTCTACCCTCTCCAACTATATGATCAAGTTCGAAAGTTGATGATTTTTTATGGACTCATTTTTTGCTCCATGCCTGTAAGATTTAGCAAGACATAATACTCCCCATGTGCTCTCTTTCTTCTCTCCGTTTTTACATTGATATATACCCACCCCGCACTTTCAAGATACAAATAGTAGTATATTCTATACAGTGCTTAACTGGTCGAACATTATGCGATTGATTTAGCATTTAGAGCATCCATTGAGTTTGATTTATCTTCTTTGTTCGTGCAGGAATTGCTGACCGTGTAGCTATATCACGTCCCTCATGTAAATGGCCAACTTATGGTTCCGTCACATATTCATGTAAATTCTTGTGATCTTTTGTGTTTCCAGAATGGTGCATAATCTCCTTTGCATGTTACTTGTGATATTTGGGAGTCCGCAATGTGGTGCTCAGGGAGAAAAGACGAGCGTTTTAACCGGCTGACTTATCTTTCCCATTTTTTGGAGAATCACTGCTCAGTTTATGTTGCTCAGAGATAACTGTTTTACATCTAAAGCTGAAATTCACAATCAATTTTTTTCCTCCATCTGATTTTAGTGAAAGCTTTGCCCCTGTTTCTTGTTGCTTTGCCCTTTATTTTATTCATACTATGAAAATAGAGAAATCTTGGAAATACTTATATATGTTGTGGGTTTAGTTCAAACACTCTTATGTCAATAGTACAGATGTTTGACAACAGCCTATACGACATGAACTTCACCTGCATGTCTAGTTTGTCGATGTATTTTTCATTTTCAAGTGATTAAACGAGATATTTTGAAAAATTAATTTATCAAATGAGACATTTTTTAAAATAAATGATAGGACACTCACTAGGCACATGGACTGATGGACCTTACCTTTTTATGCTCAAACAGGGAGGAACCTGACAAAATACCACAACTTCAGCAAGTTAATACTTTTGCCAATAAAGAACAACAAAAATATGAGTCTGATTTGTTTTTATCGAAATTTGATTGTATTAAACATCTAACATATATAATAATTATTCTAATCACTATAGCTAATGAAGAATTACATTAAAAATGTATGTTTGATATGTTTTTAATGAAATAATTTTTTTCTCAAACTATAGAACAAAATTTGATTTACATATAAAAATATTTGATTTGAGAAGTTAAGATTATAACATCGCAATTCAAAATTTTAGTACATAAAATTAATATCGCGCATTATCTGAAGGTTCAACGTGCGTGTCACTTATAGACAAAAATATTTCCTCTATAATTATTTTCCCGACATCAATGAACACTTCCTACGATCGATAATTTTAGTATAAAAATATTAAACTTATAGAATATGCGTTCAATATTATTCTAAAATGTGGGTAGTATTGTATTTTTAGTAATGTTTGAGAGCATCTTTAGCCTAATCGATGGTGAGACATTCCATACATATCCCTCTCGAGTACGGACACAATATTACACAAATACTTATTTGGACAGTTCTATAGTTGCGCTTCAACCATGTGTTTCGAATATTAGAGCTAAGCTGAAGAATCTATGTACTGCACCTTGTATAATTATACATTATATTTAGTTTTTTTTATTTGTGTTAATATCATGTGCATCAGCTCCCCTATAAATTATAATAAAAGTTGAAATTACTGAAATAGATACTTACTCATTTCCTCTAAAATAGCTTGACTTCTTATAAATTATGCACTCACTTTCAAATATGTACCCTTCCTATTTTATAGTTATAATTTTTATGGTTCAATTAATTACGAATAATCGGGGATCTGCTAAAAAATAACTAGTTACAAAAATCAGAAAAGTGACTAATAGAGGGAAATTCAGGAAAGCTGATGTACATGCTCTAAGCTAGATTATTTCAAGCCAAAAATCAAAGTGAAACTGTATTTGGCAAGCCTCTATTTGAGATAATTCCTGAAATGATCCTTGATAATAACATGTGTAAATTATATTTTAATCCCTATAAATGTTTGATCTGTGTAAATGATTCCTCATATTGGTCGAAAAGGTGGATTTTATTAGTCCATTGTTTGAGAAAGATGTTCAATTTTGACTGAAAGATGGATAAAAGTGCACATTTTCAACTAATATCATACCTAAAGTGCACATTTCAAGGATATTTAAGTTTGAAAAGTTTTATTGTGGGATTATATCTGTAAAAAAGGGGGACTAACAAAGTGCACCTTTTACGTCAATATCAGATCAGAGACTATTTGCATATATAGATCATATATTTACTAAGACTAAAAATACAACTTGCGCAAATTACGTGGGTCCATTTAACAATTTTTTCCCCCTATTCCATCAATTGAAGTACATTAGTTTTGGGACAAAATCTGATTAATTACGAAACATTCATGAGGAATATTCAATCAAGAGCACACCAAGTACATAATTATTTGACATTGATTTTTCAAAGTTTTCCAAGCCCTTTGTTAATTGGGGTTAAAACTCTTGAAAAAAAAATGCCAAAAGAAAAATAAGAAAATGATATTCCACCTATCGAAAAATATCATAACATGGCCCAAAATAGTGCATAGAGGGAGTCACTTGGTTTTTCAAAGTTCAAAAACTATAAATAAATCGTGAAAAATTATCACACGGTTGTAAATTGGTATAAAAATTCTTTAAAATATACAATCCTAACTACAAAAAAGCACAAGCATATTCGACCGAGTATTTTTCATTAACACATAACCTATGGTTCTTTCAAACTTAGAAACTGATTCACAATTTTATGATAAATTAATGATTAATGTGCAATTTTTAAATTATCGAGGATCAAATAAACTGAATTAGCTTGGACCAATGGCCAATAATAACCTCCTACATATATTATATTCAATTTTAATTTTATTAAAACATTAACCTCAGCGTGGAAGTATGATGACAATGTGACATACCAAATGATATCATCTACAATTTAGAGGAATAAGATAATAGTAGTATACTTGTTTGACTCTAATATCTAGCTCATTGTGGTCTATATGTGGTTGTGTTGATTGTTACCTAAAGCTTTGCAATCGTAAACCACATCAAGTTGTTTGTAATGATGCACAAATTTTCTTGTCTTTTAGTAACTAACGGTCATATATGTTACTCCCTCCGTTTCACAATATACTTGATTGTTTAGTCAAAAAATATTTTATTAAAAAATTAACAAATTTACTATTATACTTACAAAATACTCTCAAAGTGAAAAGTATCCTCTAAAGCAAGGATAAAAGAGGAAAGCATGAATACAAAAGTACATTGAATTCCGTAAACAATCAATTATTATGAAATATTAAAGTTTTTCTAGACAATTAAGTAATGTAAAACGGAGGGAATAGCTCATAATTGTATAATGAAGTAATAGTCTTTTAGTAACTGTAGTGTCATTTGAACTAGGGTGAATTTAAAGGATTGTATAAATATTAATCTAGATGTGAGTAGTAATCGAGGTTATTATATTCTAGGTCATCATCACCTATATTATATCTTTAGTTTTTACCTTTGATTTGGGTGTTAACTGAAAATGAGGTGAATTGGGTGAATGAAGGTGAATGATTGAACATCGACTCACCTATGTGAATACCAAAAATTGATTTTAAAATGAAATGAACTACAAACTTCACCTAGATTATTTATTACAACCGAGCGAATTATTTAAATAGTTCTTGATAATGTACGCAAGTTGCAGTTTAGTCTCTAATAGCGACAACGTTGCAGTTTAGTCACTGAAAGTGGCTAGTCCCATGTTAATCATTTCTTTAATTTTTAACACTGATACGCAGTGAGAAGTCAAATTTAGACCAAAAAATGAACTTTTAAGACTTAAAACTCATTTTTGGTGTCTCATAAAATTCATTACAAAGTTAAAAATGCAAAACTTCATCAATTTCTAACACAAAAAATAAGTATGTCTTAAAAAAAATCATTTTTGTTTCAAGTTTAACCTCTCATCGAGGGTTGGAGTTAAAAGTTAACAGAATAGTTGACGTGGGGACTATCAGCAACTTGTACTATTTGTGCAATTCACTCTAACCGATTGCAAATATTGACAATAGTTATTAGTTATTACTCCCTCCAATTCAAATAATATGACGTTTTCATTTTTTATATGTCTAACTTTGACCACCAATTACTTCTTTATTTTTAATTGAAAAATATAAAATTGATATGGATAATTTAAGAGTATTTTTCATCAATGTAACTTTTTATAATTATTAGACTTGAATATGGGTGAATAAGAGTTAAATTGCGGGCTTATGAGAGGAAAAATGTGTTTGGACGGAATACTTCAAAAGACTGACGGAGTGACCCGAATGAGACACTTTTAAAATATTAGTGATCATATTTAGTTTGTCTGAAACATAAGTGATCTAACTGACTTTTTCACACTTAAATAATGTCAAAAGCCATTGCCCTAATTAATTAATTAACGACCAGACTCTTAACGTAACTTCTTATTTTCTTTAATATCCTTAATTTTGTACTTTTAATTCAGTACCACATAATTCTACTTCATGTAATGGTCGCGAAAGCACCAAACTTACTACTTTCTTTTAATTTTATGAATTATCTATCAAAAAATAATCCTTAATTTTGTTCATGAAAACTCTCATGCAATTATACATACATACATAGTACGGCAAACGGCCGGGATGATCACCTATCTTTGGAGTAGGGTCCCAGATGATCACCTAACTATCAAAGGGTCTTAGTTGATCACCTTACTTTCTAAATTGTTCCCATTTAGCAGATTCGTCACTTATAATGATAATTTTTGACTAACTAAGGTTAATAGTCACTAATGGGAAGTCGATCCATAGCATCTCACGGAGGTCTCATTAGTGACCACTAACCTTAATTAGTAAAAAATTGTCATTATAAGTGACGAATCTGCTAAATGAGAATGATTTAGAAAGTAAGGTAATCAACTGAAACCCTTTGATAATTAGGTGATCATCTGGGACCCTGTCCCAAAGATAGGTGATCATCCCGACCTTTTGCCGTAGATAGTATGACTAAAATCAAGGATATAGTAGTGAGATAACAAGGAAAAGTCAAGTGCATGTGTATGTACTTATTAATTTATTAGAAGAGTCAAAATTTTACAATTGAGTCCATAAATTAATCATCAAACTAGTGAGGACTCCATCGTCCTTCTCATCCCTGGCGCCCTAATAAATTGACTACTAGTGCATGGCTCATCACTATTAGTCAAACAAGTCACATTACTATTACTAGTAAAACCATATCCAGACATGTTTATTGGTTAGTAGTCAAACAATTACTACTAGCTGTGTTCCTCCAACATAATTTAATGGTAATAATAAGGCTTTGTTGCTCAACACAAAAATATGTCAAAATTGTAATCTTAAAGTAAAGCGATTTCTTCCAACATGGCATGCAGTAGCATTCCAATGTATTATTAGAATAGATTTTTACAAAAAGTCATTTTCAACTTATGTACTATGTGAACCATCTCAATGCAAATAATTCAATTCTTGCTTTGATTTTAAAACTTGATTCATCTTATCGATTATGATGGTCTTTATTCTAGTACTGTGGGGTTTGTAGTGTGTTAATAAGAACGTAGTATTCAATTGATCTAGTCTTATTTGGAGTATCGATCCCTTTTTTCAATTGATATGATTATCATTGAAAAATGACCAACGATAATAGATCAACACAAATCAAACAGGCAAATAAGCCAATAATTACATAGGAGTGGGAGAGCGACAACTTCCCAAATCCCAGTGATTTGAAAGGCTGGTTCAAACGACTCAACTAAAATCGTCCCTCCTTGTGAACTGAAATTTGACCTCCAATATACTCACAAGACAAGGAAAGAGAACCCGAACGCGTGCTAAAGCACCAAAAAAACACGAAAAGGCCAAAAGGCCACCCAAAAAGGCCCAACAACCACGGAAAAGGCCCAAACAACCACGGAAAAGGCCAAACAATGGCAAAAATGAAACGGCCTCCAGTAACGACCCTTCCCAAGTCACATTGTAGACAAGTCATTCTGACATTTTGGGGTCTTGGGACGAAATTAGGAAAAAGGGACCTTTAAACTATATCAAATTGAAATTTTTTTGGCGTAATAATACTACCAAAATCGAACATTTTTTGTCAAACCAATTATCAAAATCGAACATTTTTGTCAAAAAAGTACTAAACCGAAAAATCAAACCATTTTTACTAGGAAAAAAATGAAAAAGAAATTAAAAAAAGGACTCGAAAAAAAAATCGAAAAGAAATTGAAAAAAAGAAGAAAAAATCGAAAAAAAAATCCAAAAGAAATCGAAAAAGAATTGAAAAAAAGTTGGAAAAAATTAATTACCGGAGTGCACAAAAAAAATTATACAAGACTAAACTCTATCCAATTTGCGTTTTAACCTTGGAATAGTGCTAAAACTTCAATTTTGGCCAAAAGTTACAATTTTCCGTCAAATTTTAACGTCGAGGGACTAACGTGCACCAAATATAACAATTACTCAGACCATATCCGCAGCCTGACCATTAAGTGGGACCAAAGTGCAACTTGCCCATATTTACTGAGACTAAACCGACAATTTTCTCCAAATTTTGACATTGATCCATTGCTATTAAATATTTTATTAGTAACAATTATGAATATCAAAATCATATATTCATCTTTAAAATACTATTATAATATTATTTATGCGTCATTATTGATAATATAATTAGCACTATAAATTTTATATTAAAAATAAATTAAAATGATGATAATAATTTCGAAACATCACAATCATTGTTATGTGCATGTACTAAAATTGAAATTTGACAACTGCTAATTATTACTCATTTTAAAACATATATAATTTATATAATTGAATTTATCATTTAAAGTATTTTTATAATATCAACTTTTAACTTTTATAATAATATAATTAAAGAATAATATTATTAGCTCGTAAATGCTTTTGGACAAGTGTAGAAGGGGATTTCTTACTCATTTATAGCAAATAAATTAATACACCTAACCAATGCAAAAGTTTATCTCTATAAAATTAATGCTTATCTTAATACTTCCTAAATTAATAATATCTAAATTAATACTTAGTATGTACCTAACCAAATGTTTATCTTATAAATTATGGTCAATATAAGTGCACTAAGAACATATATTGACATTGTTTTAATAATTATTAGATCATCAATTATCTATTTATTTATTTCTTCATATAAGTGATATTAATTATTATGTATATTCAAGACACTTATGGTAAGTATTTAATTTTTATTAAAATGATTGTGCATAATTTCTATTTATGTCGCCTTTACAATCAATTACTTTTTATTTAATAATATTAAATTAAGATAAATCTTTATCTATGATTATCTTTATAATATAATATCCATTAAGTTTTTCATCATATGGTATAACAACATGAAAATAATATGCCGATACAGGAGTAACTTATTTGGACACAACAGATAAGTAAAAAATGCTTAAAATGGACCTTGATACATGAATTTGATTGTATTTTGATCTCAATAATTATTAAATTACACTTTAGTCTCTATAAATAATCAAAAAGTTACATTTTAGTCTTCACGTTAAATTTTTTATTATTATTTTATGTTTGACATTAAAATTGAATAAAATATAATTTTTAAAACTTTTATCTTTTACTTGTCAAAATGAAACTCCCAACCCTCCCTAGCCGAAATCTCTTTCTTCCTCACTTTTTGCCCCAGTTAATCTGAAAATGAAATTTACCATCCCCCAATTACAAAAACTGGAGGTGGCCTCAAAGCCTCATTTAATAATCTTGATATCATTATGCAAATTTGAGGCATGTATATATGCAGGAGGAAAATGACTTTTTTTGGGCAAAAAGTGATGAAGAAGGGAGTTTTGGAGGTGGGGTTCCACAGTTTCATCTTTTTTATTAATTGGGTTAAAAAGCAATTTTAAATTTTAAAAATTATATTTATCCTAATTTTTTATTTTTTTTATTTTAAGGAAACATTTTATTGAAAATAAAAGGTAGCAAAATTACAACCAAACCTCCCTCTACCTAAGAATAGACATACAAAAGTTCCAACTAACACAAAGACTCCAATTATGTCTATTCCTTGGAACATGACTCCAACTATTAACCCTACTAACAATAGCCTGAATACACTTAGCACTCGATCGATCAGCATCCGGACATTCTTGAGCAAATATGCACTTGTTTCTGGCAGCCCACACATGATACACTGCTGCAGCAAGACAAAGCCTCCTTAATCGACTTTTAAATGATTTGCCTCTGCCTTGGTCCAGCACCCATTTGCTCTCTTCATTCCACCCCTGAGGTAAATGAAATTCCTGTAGATAAAGTAGAAGCTTTCTCCAGATAACAGCAGCAAAGGGACACAAGAAGAATAAATGTTGAATGGACTCCTCTGCTTCTCCACACAAAACACAGATATCCTCTTGTATAACATTCCATTTTCTGAGCCTATCCCTGGTGGCTAATTTACCCAAACAGACAAGCTAATTTATCCTAATTTTAACGTCTAAACGTAAAACATTAACGAAAACTTAACATGAGGTCTAAAGCACAATCTTTTGATCACTTTTAGATACTAGCGTACAATCGTATAAATATTCACTATTAAAGTGCAATCTAATATAATCACACTATCAGAGACCATGTCAGCAGTTATTTCCAACAGATAAACGTAACTAAAGTAAATACTATAATACATTGCCCTGACCCCACAACGTTAAGCTAATAATATCGCATCTTTGTGAAGCATACTTTTTGTTGTATAGTCAAGTGAGAGATATCCAACCTTTTCCATATATTTTAAAATAGGTGTGTCCGTGGAGAAAGCGTTAATATGGCATTTTCACATTATCAATTATGAGTAATAAATTATGTACTAATACTTTCATATCAAAATAGGTAATCATTTAAATTGTTTTATTAAGGATTCATGAAATTTGTGGTATCATTAATAGAGGTAATCATTATAGTTTCTGATGATGCTAAAAAATTAACTAGTTTTATACAATATTTCAAACTTAAATTATCAATTATTTTAATATGAATATAATATAGTTAAAAAGATAAAAGGTTAGTGTGACAATTAATACTCTCTCCAATTTTTTTTAACCAATTGTTTATGCTAAAGTTCTTATATTTTTTAACATATTATTTAACATTTTAATATGTTTTTTCATCTTCTTTCCTATTTATATTTAATAAAATACTAGGCTTTTGTCGAATTTATTAATTTTTAACTCAAAATTTGTAAGTTTCAAAGCATAATCAGTAATAAGTTCAACACCTCATATATCATTTTTAAAAAGAGCTTACATTTCAAAATATTGATCTTCAGTTCACATTTTTATTATTGTTAAATAATATGTACATGATTAAACTTATAAAAAAAAAGAGGTGGTAAAATAAGCAATTTGAGGGTGTATATAGCTAAGACTACAAAAGACATACTTGTGATAGAAAAGGACAGTAGTGCCCTCATTTTCATAAATTTGGATGATTCTATGCCCATCCAAAGGAATCTCTTGGGAAGTCATTTATGTCTTCTTCTTGTTGCATGCCCCCTACCCCCAGGCCCCCACCCCCATCCACCCACCCCACCCCCCCACCCAACCCCACATCTTTTTTATCACCAAACTTCTCTCCTATAAAAACCCCTCTTCACTTACATTCTTGTTCAAAACCTCTTTCTTACCTGAATTTATCCCTTATTCCATTCACCAAACAAACAGCATCATATATTCATATACAACAAAAAACATTTCTAATAAACAACTTGTTACTAGGTTGTTCCCATTCATACATACATAACCACCATTATTAAACTATTAATATTATTTATTTGGCCATGCAAATGTCTTCCCTTTCCACCACCACAGTCCTCAAAGGCTCTCCGATCATTCTCTTTAGATTCCCATCATCTTCCTCCTCAATCAAACCTCATCCTCACCATTTTATCGGTATTACTTCTTCCGTTTTTATTTACTTGTCGTTTTAGAATTCTTTCTTGTTTTTATTTACCTGTCGTTTTATAATTACATGACAGTTTTTGGTTTATTTTGCTTCTTATAACTTTGTCATTTAACGAACATGAGTCGTTTTTTAATTTTGAAAATTGTGATAAAATTATTTATTTTTATTATAAATAAGGATATATAAGTGAAAATAGAAAATGGGATACATGCACCTTTGATTAATGCTTTTTCTGATTTCAATTTTTCCTTTTTTAGGATTACTTCCCTTTTTAGGAATTCATTTCATTGGTTCTTATCGTCTTAAATGTAGAAAAGTTGACACGAGGGAAAATTGTGTGTAAGAGACTAATTTTAATTTTCTAAAGTTTTGTGTCCCAAAACACATTCCTTAGATATTAAAAGGAATGGAGAGAGTATTTAAGATTCATTTGTTGTTTCCTTCGTTCTTTTTAATTGTTTCAGTCCAAATTTGTTGTTTAAAAATTATATTATTTCGATATTTTTAATATATTTCTCGATTATGTTTTTATGTTTTATTACTTTTTTACCAACAATCAATCAATGATATATTCAATTAACATTATTTTAACTTTATCAATATAGATTTTACAATACTTTTATTTTTTAATCAATGTATTATGTATAAATGATTAAATGACAAGTGAGAAAATAAAATAATCATTTATTAGTCATCCCGCCATCTGGATAATTTTAGAAGACACATGCACTATTCAGTTTTCAAGTTAAAAGTCATATTTAAAATAAGTAGTGTTGAAGACTAAAAAGTGATGAAAAAGTGTATAAATATAATATTAATATAATAGTCTGATTATTTTTCTTTAATTTTAATGTATAATAATTTAAAAATATTATTTTGTAATTTTTGTAGCATATTGAAAGGGTAGGTATGTGCTCAACAAATCACATTAAAAAAATTGAATTGAAATGTACTCTTGTTGTCGGTTGTTTTGGTAGTAGTAGGGGCGGAATTACATATGCTACGTAAATTTGGATATTGGTACAGGCTTAGTAATAATAAGCCAATCCCACTATATATTGCCACCTTTGCCATAACTCCATTTTCAAAAGATAGGACTATAATTTTAACGGTATCGTTGTTTTTCATCTTGATGAGTTATGAGAAGGTAAATTATAAGATGTGTCTTAAAGTGTTAGGAAATTTAAATTTTTAAGGAAGTCGAATTCACATAATACAAAGAAGCTAGACTATCATCACAAAACCAAAACTCTTTACCAACTGAGCTATATACCGAACATAAAAACTCCTTCCTTATTAGAGCTAGTGAAATTTTAAAATGAAATGAGGAGAATATTATTAAATTCATCACTTAAAAGACGAGATGAATGATTTTTGTTTTGTGAATGTAATAATGGCAGGCGCTTGTCTATCTTCTGATCGACTGCAAAATCTATCAAGTACTCAATGCCATGCTTCATCGACACCACTCACAACTCAAGGTGCAACCAAAACTTTCAAAGGTTAAAATCATTTCTCAACTCCTACATTAAATTTATAATTCTACCTTACAATTTAATTATAATAAAATTGATTTTTTTTTTGATATTTATCTTATGGCCTTCCAAAATGTAAATATTTCAAAGACTAAAATATTTATTAATTTTAGATATTTTATGTCCTCATCCTAACAAAAATTCTATTGCCTATAAAATTTAGTGTAGATGTATTCTATCCTAGATAATTTCCGTCAAAATTTAACGTCTTCATCGATCAAAAGAAGAACCAAACTGTATCTTTAACGTCAATATCAGGACTATTTTGATCATTTTCTCTATTATCTCATCTCATATTATATAATCCATCTTCTTGTCTTTTACAGAAAGCTTGAAGAGCGGTTTACTAGACATAAATTGGAATGACGCATTAAAAGACAATATTGGAGGCCAAGACACAGAGAGAGATGATCTGGTAAATTCAAGTTTAAGTGTTTATAAAAGAATTATACTTAAGCATATGCCTGACAGACTATATATATGAATATTTGTATTGATCTTTTCTAATGAATTGTTGATTTATTGATAAGTATTTGTATTGATTTTAAACCGGCCCGCGATGAAATCATCAACCTCACTAGGAAAATGTTAAATGTGTTTTAATAAGAGTTAATTATCGATTTGATCAAATAAACTTGTATTTTAGCAAAAGATAATTGTGATGTTGCATAGTAGTCTTAACTAGTGGCACAAGTATTGCGATATGGTCCCCGAAAGTGATAATAATGTTACACATTAGTCTATTTTTCTCGAGTTCTAATATAAAATATTATTTTCGTTGACCACACTGCAATATAGTATATGCCATTTTTAAGGATTTATTCTACAATAATATAACTATTATTAATTCAGAACTTTTGAATAATAATTATTTCTTGTATTTTAGTTCGAAATAATTAAAATGTTGCATATTAGTCTTAGCTAGTGACACAAGCATTGCGATATGGTCCCCACTGCAATGTTGCATATTAATCTTAGTTGGTAGCACTAGTTCGAATCTCTAGTTTTTTCGGTATCTAATGCAACATATTACTTTCATGGACCACACTGCAATATCTATAGTATACGCCATTTTTAAGGACTAATTATACAACGATACAAGTATACAACTATTAACTAATTCAGAATTTTTGAACTCCAAATTTAACAATAATTGCTTGATTGCAAAATATTAAAAGCAATAATAAAAATTATTTATGATTTTGTTATTTTAATGATGAATTAATAGGTGGGTCCTATATCAAGATTGATAAAGGAGCAAATAGAAAGAGTAAGATCGATGCTAGGTAGAATGGATGATGGGGAGATAACAATATCAGCATATGACACAGCATGGGTTGCTCTTGTGGAAGACATGAATGGAAATGATGGACCTCAATTTCCTTCAAGTCTTGATTGGATTTCTAATAATCAACTTCCTGATGGTTCATGGGGTGACCAATTCCTCTTTTCAGCACATGATAGACTTCTTAGTACTTTGGCTTGTGTCATTGCATTAAAATCTTGGAATGTTCATCCTCACCAAACTGCAAAAGGTACTTATTATTATATCCATCATACCACTACTCCCTATAACCAACCTGTTTCGAGATAGTTGCACTGTCGTAAATTAGTCGAAATAATTGTCAATTTGGTCTTAGATCTAGATAATGAGATGAAGTTGCATTTTAATTTCAGATAGTTACACTGTTGTAGATTAGTCCCCGAAAATGGCTCAAGTGATATGATAATATAGTCCCCAATAGTACAATTATTGTATATTAATCCCCATTTTTTCGGGGACCATACTGCAACATTTGTTATTTTTTTGGGGACTATATTGCAACGATTATATTATTTTCAGGGATTTATTTGCAACATTGTAACTATCTGAGATTAAAGTGTAACTGTATCTCATTAAGTTCTTGGATAACATTTAAGTTATCACTTTCGAAAATTATAAAATAGTACCACTTTCAGAATTGACTTGCAATAATTTAATTGTTAACGATTGAAATACATAACACTTCTAGAAAAGCTATGAAAGTATTGTCATGGTAGTTAAGATAGTGTTTGTTAAGCACCATATAAGACCTTATGACACTTAGATAGCACTTGTTTTAGATAGACTCATAGACCAGAGCATGTCTTATATAGTGCTTAATAAACACTATTCACGTGTTATTTTAAGCTCTAGATAGTACTATTTGAGATACATCTGCTTCTTGTTTGTTTTTTGACGTCATATGAATAAAGATAATATTTAATTGAAATATTTAATTATTGAAATAGGTTTGGAATTTGTGAAACGAAACCTTAATAAACTGGAAGGCGAAAAGGCAGAGCACATGCCAATTGGGTTCGAAGTGGCATTCCCATCACTGCTAGAAATAGCAAAAAAGCTGAAGATTGATGGAGTTCCAGAGGATTCTCCTGTCCTACAAGAGATTTATGCTAGAAGAAATCTCAAACTCACAAGGTAGGGTCTCCTAACAGAGATGGGTCGATAAGTTTGTTCATAGACAATTGTCGATTTGGTCTTAGATATTAGGATAAAGTTATACTTTGGTCTCAGAGAATGATACAGTTATGGATTGGTCTCTGAAAATGGTCCCAGCGTTGCGTTACAGTCCCTAAAAGTGAAAATCGTTGCTCATTAGTCTCTACTTTTTCGAGGACTATAATGGAGCATTTGTCACTTTTCGAGGATTATACTGCAACATTTGTGCTATTTTTAGGGACTAATGTGCAAAATCGTAACTATCTGAGACTAAAATGCAATTGCATCTTACTTATCAGCTACCAAGTCTGCAGTCACCTCATTTTGTTAATTTTTTTAAAATTAAATGGTAAGACTATTACTTATTTATATTATTATTGAGTACATAAAATCGATTTCAGCCAGTTTGAGTCATTTTCAGTCGATTTTTAGTCTCTATCCAGTTCGATTTTATATCGAATCGAATACACGTCAAATTTTTGTTATTGTCGTAGAACTAATGATGTTGGTAATTGTGGAAAAGGATACCAAAAGAAATAATGCACTCAATGCCCACAACATTACTACATAGCCTAGAGGGAATGGGTGGTCTGGATTGGGAAAAGCTTCTCAAACTTCAATGCAATGATGGCTCTTTCCTCTTCTCTCCATCATCCACTGCTTTTGCTCTCATGCAAACCAAAGACCATAATTGTCTCACTTATCTTACTAAAGCTGTTCATAAATTTGGTGGTGGAGGTATGCAACAATTTCCAACAATTTTACTTTTCCAACTTTGGAGTATATTGTTTGCTTTAATTTACTTTTCATATTTTATCAATATACTAGCAATTATTGATTTTTGTCAATTTAATTCCAAAAAAAGTTACATTTTGTAGTCATAAATAATACATTACTATAAATTAATCCTTCAAAATAACACAAATATTATTGTATGCTCATAAAAATTACAAATGTGCATATTTTTCCCTATATTTTTGGGTGTCATAGTACAATATTTATCATTTTGTGGGCCACAATGCCACACTTTTGGAAACTAATCTCTAACGCTAAATTGACAATTAACTCATACTACTATTGATAAATTTGTAATTATATTTTTCCACTTATAGTGTTTTTTTGCCTATTATTTTAGTACCAAATGTGTATCCTGTGGACTTATTTGAGCACATTTGGGTGGTTGATCGTTTGGACCGGCTTGGAATTTCTCGGTATTTCCAATCCGAGATTAAGGAATGCATGAGTTACGTCAACAGGTATATTTATTTCAATTGTATAATATTACCTTTTGTCACTACTACACTTTTGAAAAAAATTCGGGCCACTGTTATTGGATCGGGAGAACCGAGATTCACTTGGTATTGGTACCAAATCCGATATTTTCGGTTCGATTATCAACCCTCGAAGATAACTGTCCGGGAACGGGTAAAATAGATTAATTTGTATTCAACAAGTTACCCGATAAAGTACCAGATAGGATATCGGATAATAAATCATATGTTAATTTCTAAATGATATATCATTGATTTTAATTCCTTTTGAAGCTTTTTCTGTCGAATTTATTTTTTTATCAGATATACACGGAACCGGTTCACGCCGTTATCCACCTGATAAGTTATTAAAACGTTACCGTCCAAAAAATGTACGTGATATGATTATCGATCCGGACCGGATAGAACCGGTAACCTTTTATCAATCCGGACCGCATAGAACCGGTGCGGTTTCCGAGAGAACATATACGTGGACCGGGTCCGGACCGATAACATCACTAACCCAATCATTCCAAGCGCTAGCCCTAATTTGATGTTCTACTCTTCATGCTACTTTTACTCACGAAAAAGAATTCAACCATGGCACCTTTTATGGATTTTGCTAGTGCTCTCCAAAATCAATTACACTAAAAGTTGACCAAATAATAAAGAACACAGGTACTAGAAATAGTACGTGATTCCATGTACAAGATGATGGGAACAAACAGAATAATTAGTCCTTTATGTTGTTACAAAATTAACCCTTTGGGTCAACTTTAATTTATTTCAGATATTGGACTGACTCCGGAATCTGCTGGGCAAGAGATTCCCCTGTGCATGATGTTGATGACACTGCTATGGCCTTTAGACTCCTACGCTTGCATGGCTATGATGTGTCCCCGGGTACGTATCGGATACACGTATTGATATTAACATAAGATCAAATTCCATCGAACACACCTAAAACAAATATTCCATCGAACACACCTAGATGATTGATATGAGTTTTACTTTGATCTTCAATAATATCTGCATAACGCTCAATCTCTTAAAGTGACACCATTGCTGCACTATGATGCTTATATATACAAATGTTTTCGATCAGTCTTAATAACTTCATGAAAAAATTGTGTCACTATTGGGAAATAAAGTGCATCAATTGTCACTATTATTGACCATAGATAATGCTGCATTGTGTTATTGTCTTTGACCAAAGAGGTCTTTTTAGAAGTGAAAGTATTACTTTTTGTCCCTAATAGAAACTTTATCAATTACCAATCTTACAAATAAGGGGCATAATAGTATTTTCGCTTCTAAAAAACACTATTCGAGTGTCGATAAAACAACTTAGACCGAAATGGTACATTGTTACTATTGGTAATTTTTGTTTTGTTCTTCGTTTACAGATGTTTTTAAGCATTTTGAGAAGAAGGGAGAGTTCTTTGCATTCGTCGGGCAATCGAATCACGCGGTGACTGGAATGTACAACTTGTATAGAGCTTCACAGTTGATGTATCCAGGCGAGGATATACTAGTGCAAGCTAAGCAATTCTCCTCCAAGTTTTTGCATGAAAAAAGAGCTACAAATGAGCTCTTTGATAAATGGATTATCATGAAAGACCTACCTGGGGAGGTATGTATACATGCAACTTCTTTAACCAAATACTTATCATTCGTTATAACGGGACACAACCACTTCTCGTAGAGGATACAGAGTACACCTCGAGCTGATACAATAGGTGAAAATCGGAATGTTAATATTATGTAACGAAAATAAATAAATACAGGTGGGATATGCATTGGACATGCCCTGGTATGGCAACTTACCTCGACTGGAAACTAGGTTTTATTTGGAACAATATGGTGGCCAAGATGATGTTTGGATTGGCAAAACCTTGTACAGGTACATACTACAATTCCTACTTTTATCTTATCATGCAAATTGGATCATATTACCAAGGTTGTGGACCAAACATATATGAATTAATTAAGGAGTAATTATTATTTTCCTTTGAAAGTTTTGAACTTATATTATTAGGTTAATAGGTAGGTAATTTGTATCGTACCCCTGATAAACTTTAAAATGTGCATCATAACTTGAATTCGTTGAAAGGGCGCTAATGCAACGGTTGCTGTAAATTATCAAGCACCGTTGCCACAGGGCCAAAAGACGTTGGATTAGACCTAATAGAACGCGAACGGATTTAATGGTAGCTAGGCGTCGCATTAGGTTGAATTCAATAATTTTTTGGCCATAATGCAACAAATGTTGCCGTTACATTAGATCAGAAATGTAGTAGTGTTATCTATACCAAGTTTATTGATCATATTAGTGCTTCTTCAATTGTAACTCATTTAATATTATGTGTTCAGGATGGAATTGGTAAACAACAATACTTATCTTGAATTAGCAAAGATGGATTACAATCAGACCCAAGCACTCCACCAACGTGAGTGGAAATCCATTCAAAAGTGAGTTTCCCCTCAATAAATTAAACTACTAAAATGTTTTCCTCTTCTTCGTGTACCCATGATAGGGGTGCGTATGGTCGTTAGAAAAACGGTTTCATCGTTCCCATTTATGTTGTATACAGATGGTACACTGAATGCCAACTTGGGGAGTTTGGAATGAGTAAAAGAAACCTACTTTTGTCCTATTATATGGCTGGAGCAAGTATTTTTGAGCCTGAAAGATCACAAGAAAGACTTGCGTGGGCCAAAACATCTGCTTTGATTGAGACAATTATGTCTTGTTCCTCCTCCGGACAATTTACAAGGGAGGATAAAATGGCTTTAGTGCATCAATTCCAACAAGGATACACCATTGACAGGTGATTTTATGTCAATTGTAAAACTCATCATTGCCATTTTTTATTTTCGAGATAATTATCGATTTCATCCCAGATAATGAGATCAATGCATATCGATCAGTCTCAAAAAATGGCACAAGCATATAGTAAATATATATAGCATGTTGCACATTCGTCTCTGCTCTTTTCAAATCATAATGCTACGTTTATCACTTTTAGGGATCATTGTGTCACTTTGAGGACTAATTTACATACAACTATACAAGCGCAATTATCGATGACTAAACTATGACTTGATTTTACTATCTAGGCTCAAATCATCAATTAGTGCTTTTATTATTCATTTGATTCTCATTTTATTTTATTATTAATTGCTTGGCATGTTAGACAAGATCATTGTTGTTATATAAATCATGATAATTAAACTGATAAAAAATGGTAATTTTGGCAAAGTGGCTTTATTATTGTGTTCGTCTTTACAGGAACAATACAAGACATGAGAAAATACTCCAAATTGTTTCCAAAACCTTAAATCAAATTTCGATGGATTCTTTGTTGGACCACGGCAGAGATATCAATCAATATCTCCGCAATGCTGTAAGTATCTTAGTACTCCGTATTATCTACGGATATTTTTTAGTGAATAAGATATAATTTTATTTTGAATTATACAAAAAATTAACGTTAAAATGGTTTCAGATAACATGTGGAAGTTGTACTCTAGTGCATGTAAATGGATGGTTTATACAAATAGTCCATGATGATATTAGCGTAAAATGTGCAATTTATTAGTCACTCTTTTGATGGAAACGTTAACTTTTGTTGAAAACATAGGCAAAATAGAATTTCAAAACTTACATATTTTTTGAAAATGTATAATTTAGTATCTGATATTGGTCGAAAAGGTACACTTATGTCCCTCTTTCAATCAAAATGCACATTTTTTCTATCAATATCACGGATCATTTTTGCATATCAAACATTTACGGGGACTATAAAGTGCAACTTATACTTATTATTTGAGATCATTTAAACAATTATCTCGCATTTTTACCGACTAAATATTGCCACAGTGGTCGAACTGGTTGATACAATGGGCTGAAGGAGATGAGCAGGGTGGGCAAGAACAAGCAGAGTTGCTAGTGCGCACCTTAAATTTGTGCTCCGGCCGGTGGGTCTCGGAGGAGCTATTGTTGTCCAATCCTACATATGTACAACTATTTGAGATTTCAAATAACGTTTGCCACCAACTTAGCCTCCTTCGTCATTACAAGGTAATATATATCTAAACCCGGGGCGAACCTGTATGCGTTTAGCCGTTCAATCGGACATATACTTTTTACAAAAAAATAAAATTATATATGTTTTTAAAAGTAAATTAATATTTGTATTTAAATTGCAATATATTTGAGTGTTTCGAACACCCATTTCAAAATATATGATATTTTGGACATCCACTTTATAAAACTCAGATCCGTACTGATCCGAACCCTTGAATATTATTGTTCAGGAACATTTAAAAGAGAATACTGGGAAGGTAAACATAAATGGCATTCCAAGTGGGGTAAATTTGGAAATGGAGCAACTAGTGAAATTAGTGCTCTCAGAATCATCCGACGATGTTGATGCTGATATCAAACAAACATTTCTGACAGTTGTGAAGAGTTTCTATTATACTGCTTATTGTAGTCCAGAAACAATTGATAATCATATTACAAAAGTACTATTTGATAAAGTACTATAATGTATGTCATAATACATACTATAATATAACATTTTTCAAGCTTCAAATTTTTAGTAAGTCTTCACTTATTTGGTCTTTGAGTATTATGATTGATAAAATTCAGATTTAGGTATTTTGCAGACAAAATTATATAATATAACTTGTGGGAAATTAAATTGATATAATTTAGGAGTTTTCTAAATGATTCCATTGTTCGTGATGGGAAATCCGAATGGTGCAATTTCTAATTGTTTTTTTCTTGGTTTGAAAATGTGTCATTGATATTTCTTCATGCTTGCAATTATTAGTTCGATTGTATGGCATTATTTGGTGTTGATAACACATAAATAATGATAATACATAATTTAAGAAGCACATTGATTGATACAACAATTGCAATACTTAGTGTGATTAAATGAGAAGTTAAAATATCATTTCAACAATCAGAGAAAAATCAGACTACATACCATTTTCTTTTTCATTATCATAAGAATATGAGAAATTATTTTCTCTTCATTCCACACGTCTAAAGTCTTGTCTTATCCATCAATACAACCTTTGTATACCCCAAATTTTATATTTAGGTAAACTTTTATTAGTGATTCAAGACATAGTTATAATTGTTATTGTTCTCATTGTAAAGCTAGTATATATTGATCTCTTGTAATAGTTATAATTCTTGATTATTATGCTAAAGTATAAAATAACAAGTAAAAAAACGAAGACAATAACAAACTATCACAATATCTTTACATAGTATTTTTTCTTTCTTTGTAAATTAGCGATGAGGTGAGTATCAAACCCATGACCTTTTGATCACTGACAGGAGCATTTTCCTAGGCTATTCGATTAACTGACAAAGCATTTTATTTTTTAAACATAGTGAGTGATAATTTTGATTATTTGAACAATCTTTAATTTTAAGTGGACATTGTATAATAATGTTTAAGCACGAAAACATGAAGTTTGGTCATGCAAGTCACCAGGACGACAATAAATAATTACTTAATTCTATTTAAAGTAAGGTAACATCTAGAGTAAGTCAAGGACTAAATGTGTTGGATCAAAACCTATAGAAATAATGTAAATACAAACATAGTAATAACACAAAATATATATATGTTACTACTATTAAAGTTGGTTGGCCCTATTTTAGGTGTATGCCATTTTTGTTGTAATGCATTCTCTTTATTCTCCACCATACAAGAAACAGTATCTGGTTGATTGTAAGAATTGAAGACAAAGTCAAGTGCAAGACCTACATGCATGTTGACAACAAGATGGCACTTGAAATTTGGGACATTAAAGCCTAATTTGTGGCGTGTAAAATCAAGAGAACTTAAAGATATGCCCAATGGCCATGATAGGTGGATAGTGCCAATATGCAAATGGGGGACAGTTGAAAACTACCGCAGTTTTAGGGCATGTAGATGGGAGAAAATAGTATCAGTTGAATTGTAATCTTCGCGGTCATCGTTTTCTATCTTGTGGAATTACGAGAAGGTAAATCATGAAATGTGTGTCAGACCATCAGGGAATTGAGGTTACCTTAGCGACCGTCTTCTTTCTATTCTGAAAAATCACAAAGAGATAAGTCATAAAAGGTGTGTCAAATGACCGGAGGACTTGACTTGAGATTTTTTGTATTGGTGATGGCTAAAAGAGGAATGAAGAAAGAACAGGGACGTGCCCAGTAATATCTTGACTACAAATACAAGGGTGGAAATTGGTCAAAGACCATTGCCAAGATTCGATGTACAAAGTCTTAGTTCATGGGACGGAGAACTTCAAAATTATTTTAATTAATTTTCTACAAGCAGTTTAGTTCCAAAAGTTTGTCTAAATTATTTTAATTAATTTTCTACTAGCAGTTTAGTAGAAAATTGGGTCTATTACTTTTATGAATCCGGCTCCTCTCCAATTCCATTCTCTATCTCATATTTCCCTCTTTTCCATCATTTTCTCTTCAATTTTTATATTATTAAATGTGTTGATGAAGAAAGCTAGCAATATAGAAGACAACAAATGTTGTTAAGTAGACATTCCATCAACACTATGTTAAAAATATATGTCATGCATGTGGAAGACAATAAATTCACCTTACAACGAAATATTCACCTTAGAAGCAAATTACTTGATTAAATCTTTACTTAGAAGACTTTGTTGTCTTCTACATGCCTAACTTTCTTCATCAATACCTTTGATAATATAAAAATTGGTGAGGAAATGATGAAAATAAATAGAACATGAGGGAATATGAGGGAGTGAAATTGGAGAGGAGTTTGATTCTACTTTTATCAACATGTTATAATTGATTATAAAAACTCACGAATTGTACTTGAGGTTAAGGGAAATAATTATATTTATGATAATGATGACTTCGTGAATGATTTTGGGTTAGTTGATGGGGGTTTCAACGTTTATCTTGGTGGAACTTGGAATAATGTTGTTAATTTAAGGCTTATTCACATTTTGCCCCCTATAGTAACGTTTTTGTTTCAGATTGTCCATGTACTATTAATCGCTTCAGATTGCTCCCTGCGTTCCTTTTTCCAGTTTTAAGAGATAATATAGTACCCCTGTCACTATTATAAAAATTAGATTCCACCCCTTTTTCTTCAAAGCACCCCACCTCCGCCCCCACCAAATCCCAACAACCTACAACCTTCGGCCATGGATACTTCAATGGCAATAAAAAATCATGTATTGTTACTAATCTTCCAATCAAATCCCAAACCAAACTACAAACTACTTCAATTAACTCCTCCTTCCAAATATACACAATCACTAAATGAAAATATCAACTTTAGCATTTTGTTTTTTCGCAATCTTAAAATAAAAAATAGATTAAGTTGTGATCTTATCATATAACAATGAGCAAATTGATGAAATGGTCCCCGCTAGTATGATCGAGTTGCATTCTGGTCCCCAATAGTTACACGGTTGCACGTTAGTCCCCGAAAGTGGCAAAAAAGTTGCACTTGATGAAATAATCTAATATGAATCACTTGGTGATAAACACACATTCATATATCTAGGATTCGATAAAATGATGTAGATTAATCTAATAACAATTAATCTAATTTTCGTATGAATACAGAGACTTACAATGCAGCGGAATATCAACAAGAACGTGCGCCCCTTTTGAGTATAGCCCACACCGTGCTTCCTTTCCAATACCAACAAGGTATTCTTCTAGATTGCACACACCAGGATTGACTATAAACCAAGGTTTGAACCTACTAGTGTTATTGAACAATTGGATGCACACACTAAGGGAAGGCTAAGGTTTTCTTTTACAGAGGTGGAGTCAACAAAAACGTTTATGCACAATTATTAGCTTTAATTGCCGCCATAATGTTTTTGTATTTATTCTCCATCAATACCATCCGTTACAACAGACTGAGTTAATGAAAACATTTACGCACAATTATTTGTATTAATTGGTTGCTGCCATAATGTTTTTCTTTGTGAAAACCTGATCTCCTCCTTATATAGAGTTCTCCGATAAGCAACTCGTTAAGTGATGAGTTCGACTCGTTAACTCAATTAGATCGTTTAAGCGTCTAATTAGTCTAATGAGTCGATGGTGAGTTGTTATATTTTAATTTAACTTATCAAGTCAATTAAAATACCAACGGGTCACTATTAAATAATCTTATCAAGTTATTAGCCGATCTCGATTGCTTATTGGGTTCAATTGACTTAACAAGCTCAATTGTTCCTTATTCAAATGTTCATGTACATATTTACAAATATATACTATTGAGAAATACATTTCTCAATTTACAAACCTTGTTTCATTTCATACATGAAATGTGAATATAGTTTCACTGTATGTGTGTAACCTCTCTAGGCTCAGATAATAGCAAGTTGTATAATAATAATTGACCAATTACTAATATTACAACGGTTAATGAGTAAGATCGCTCATAACCCCTTGAATCATCATGAGAACCCGAACTAGTAATATACAATTACTAAGGCGAACACTAAGTCCTAGTAATCACATTTAACCAATCAGGTAAATGAATTGATACACAATTGTCTCAATGGGCATAATAAAAGGATAATTAATATTAATTGATTTTCAACACTTTAGTTCCCACGTCAAGTTTTACGTTAACATTTCAGGTTTAGGAGTTAAAATTGGGGTAATTTTTTTTAAAAAAAAGATTTAAAGTTGATATTTTTGCCCTAATTGGTGCCAAAATGAAACTCTATAACCCCCTCCTACCAAAATTCCTTTTTTTGTTCACCCCAATTAGGGTTGTGGAGTTTCATTTTAGCACCAATTGGGGCAAAAAATCAACTTTACGTCTTAAAAATTATATTTTACCCTAGTTTTAACGCCTAAACCTGAAATGTTAGCGAAGAACTTGACGTATGGACTAAAGTGCAACTTTTTGGCCACTTTCGGGGACTAACATGCAACCGTGTAACTATTGGGGACCAAAGTGCAATTCGGTCATACTATCGGGGGACCATTTCAGCAATTTGCTTATACAACAATCAACCCAAGTTTAAAAATCCAAGAAAGTTGCGATCTTTATGCTATAACAAACAATCCAAGTTCCAAAATCCAACAATTTCACAAAAATAATAATACTGAAAAAAAAATACTATTATGCATGCATTTAAATACATGTTTTACGAGCAGAAAATCTCCAATTTTTATATCAAAAATTCAGAATGTAGAATTACCTTACTTTATAGGAGTATTCTTTGATTTTGATTAGTTTTTTAAATCATGAAATCTACACTATATTTAATTGGGGAATCTACACTATATTTAATTGGGGAATGGGGGAATTAGTTATTTTTCCTTGAAGCCCCATGATTTATAATAACCAATCATTAATCAACACTTGTTTTATTTAAAAATAACCACTATTTTTATAATTAACTTCTCATCGTTTATATCTAACTAAATTTGATTATTTCATTTATTTTATTCCCTATCATCTAATTCTTTTTTAGAATAATTAGAATCAAGGTCTCTAATAAATTTATACTAAATTTAGTCAAAATGAATTATTTAAAAAAATATACTACTAAGAATTTTTTTTTTGATTAACATACTATATAAAAAATTAACTTAGCCCCATATTTTTTCTCACAGGTTATACTGTGCAATGACTGCTAGTTTGTTTAATGAAGCAAGGGTGGGGGTGGGGTGCTTTGAAGAAGAAGGGGTGGAGTTTAATTTTAAATATTTAAAATATGTTAATATTTCCCCTTATAGTATATAATAGTGACAGGGGTACCATAGTCATTTTATCTTTTAAAATTGAAAAAAAGGGGTTCAGGGGGCAATCTGAAACGATTAATCGTATAGGGGACAATCTGAAATGAAAACAATACTATAGGGGGCAAAATGCGAATAAGCCTTAATTTAAATGAGTACTCTGAGATTGTTGCAAGTTTGAGACAACTTCTAAAGGTTTTGTTTGTGCAACTAATTTTACCGAGGATGATAGACTATCTTTTTTCCCTAATACGTACCCCCCCCCCCCCCCCCCCCCCCCCAATTCGAGCCATCCTTATAATTTTCTTGCTAAAACTAAAATTAATGGTGGTGAGAGGTTGATTTTTGTTGTTCTTATGGGTGGCGTGATCGCGAAGTCGGGATGGGGTAGTGAGATTTTGTGGTCACTTGGGGAAGATGGAGAGGAAGAAGAAAGATGACGAAAGGAGTTCATGGAGGTAGTTTAGACATTTTATAAAAAAGATGACCAAGGGGGTCCACCACCTACCTATTCTCTGAGGATTAAAACTATTATCTTGTCCAATTACATTTCCAAAACTTTTATAAGTTAACAAACCGGCTGATTGGAAGCGATTGTTGGTATGAATTTTCTTAGAGGTTTTACATAATAAGTCAAAGTCTCCTCATATTCCGCTATAGAAAAGGTTTCTTGAGGTATCATGGTTTATCGTATTACTAAATTTAGAAGTATCATGGTTTTAGATTGATTGTCGTGCGTCAAAATACGTAATAATATCTAACACGGTATTCCAGTGACAACTCCAATCCTATGTTCCACCGTTATGATTGAGACATTTGTATTGTTTATTAAAATAGCATGTCAAATATTAACAAAATATAATAGGGAGTGTAAGTGTGCAACGCATAGGCTGGCTTGCTAGTAGTTGAGACAAGCATGTATCATGTTATTTTGTCGAGTAAGCACGTTATCGAGTCGGGTTATTACCCAATGGTTTTATATGTCGAGTAATAAATGCTACTCGTATCCAACTCACTAACCTTTCGAGCCAAATATCAAGTCAAATATTTTGATCAAGTACCGAGAGATATCGCGTTTCTCGTTTATTTCAAAACATTAGTGATAACTTACCCAAATAAATGTATTAGTGTAAAAGTAAATTCTATTTATTAAATTTTATCGGGTACTTAGTCGAGCGGTTTGAGTATATTCTAACGAATTCAAGTATAAAATGATACTCTAATTCGATTGATTTAATTTTTAGGCCAATTGTCGAGTCATGTTTTTCGAATCTAAGCACCGAACAGGTATCGAGTTACTCGTTCGTTTCAAGTGGGACAGATGGAGATTGGTAGAGTGAACAGTGAAGCAGAGAGTATGGTTTCTTTTCTCTGAGCTCCACCCAAAATCGATACTCTTCACCACACCTCTCCCATGGCTTCATCATCATCATCACCCCCAACCCCCAAATCCAAACGCCCCTGCTGCTCCTCCCCACCCCCTCCTCCCGCTCCTCCAAATTCCACTATTCCCAAACCACCCCCCACAACTTTCCCTAATCCCAGTTCCACCCCCACAGCTTTCACTTTTTCCAATTCCGCCCCCAGAACTCTCACTTTTTCCAATTGTGCCCCCAAAACCTTCACCCACCCGACCGATTTCGTCCTGGAAGCGTTTCTAGGGCTAGCTGACGCCTCCACTGTTGCGATTGATTTGTCGTTTGATCGAGTGATGGAAGCAAGGGCGGCGGAGTGTGATCGAGATGAGCTGATTGAGAAGGCGTTGGTGTTTGGATCGAGACTTGTTGAAGCGGGAAAAAGAGCTGCCAGGAAAAGGGATTCGTTGCATAATTGCGTTGCTTGGCCTCTTAATTCTGATCTCACTACTAAGGTTATGAATTATTGGAACAGTTTTTGATACTGCGTTTGTCCCAAAAAGTTTGTCCAGTTTTGAATTTGTAGTACCTTTGTCCCAAAAATATTGTCCACTTTTGAGTTTGATATTTGAATATTTTTTGTGTTGTGTATTACTGTATTTGATTTCTTATTATGATATCTGTATCAAGGTAGTGAATAACTTAAACAGTTTTTAATAGTGCCTTTGTCTTAAAATTATTGTCCAGTTTTGAATAATGATGATGAAGCTTCTTAATTAGAAGTTGATCATCTTTGAGTTAATCACCTTTTTTACTACTGTTGTCCTAAAAATGTCGTCTAGTTTTGAGGGTTGAATTTTAAAATTTAAACTCAAATAGTTTATATATGTTGGCATAATATTTGGTAACATAAGGGATACCGAAGAACAGTTGGAGGGTAACTATACCAAATGAGTCTTAATAGTATAAGAGATGATCAACGCAGGGTTGGTTGAAGGTGAGTATACATATAGATGATCCCACACAATGGGATGAGGCTTAGTTTGTTTTGGGTTTATAAATTTATTTGGTCAACAATATTTTGCATTAGTCTTGTTTAATCTACTTTCACTAATGACATTATAGTTTTGGTTGGCATTAACGTCATATGTGTCAAGTACAAGTAAGGCTACAACGTATATAAATTTTGACCTTTGAAAATTAACGCGATCAATCCTTTTTAGATGGAGGAGTATTTTATTTATAATTTTAGCCTCTTCGTTTGTCAATTTGTGAATTGGTTGATCATTGATTGTATTTGATTTCATTTGGACATAGGTGTAGTGGTTTGAGATGATGATGTTAATATGATTATGTGTGCAGGTTCTTGCTTTGCTTGATACACAAAGTGTATGTTATGCTGCTGCAACTTGTTCTTTTTTTAACAAATGCGCTGCTGACCCTGCATGCTATGCTGATATTGACTTGACCGGGGAAATTTCTAAGGTCAATAATGTGGTAGTGTCAACAATGATTCAGCGAGCGGGCAGAAGTCTACGGTATGTATTTGTTTTGCATTAGATGGTGTTTAATGTGAATAATAGGTTTTTTATTGCATCAAATGCTGTGGAGTTGCAAATATGGGTGGACAACTTTTTATTTTTGAAATAGAGTGGATGCTCAAACATGGTAAAGAAAGTGTAAGATATAAGCATTTGGAAGTATGTATTTGAACTGCCTCTGTGGTTGCGTACATTTATTTTGTAGCATTTATTGTTTACAATGGTTTCTTTCCTTAGTCATATTGATCCCTAAATGCAGGTCTCTTAAACTTGGCATTGTCCATGGCGCACCCTCATCGAGCGAGTCTTCTGATGCACTAGTTTGTTCAGTGAGGAAGTCCAAGGATGCTTCAGGGTTCTCATGGAATGAAACGAAGTCGAGACAGGGAAAAGAGTCATTTGTTCTAACGAGGTCCTGCTTGGTGCCACTAAGTGCTGATGGTGGCTCAATTGGGTATGGGTTTCTGTCGCTTTAGATTTCACATGTGCTTATGTAAAGGTTTTGTAATTATGAATCCCAAGAGACTTTCCTCATTCCAGTGCTCTTATAAGAAGATTGCATCTCTATCATATTGAGAGGATGGACCACCCAGCACTTTGCACAGCATTAAGATCTTGTCCATCCCTGATTGATCTCGGAATCGTTGGTCTGTAAGTAGCTCAAGCACCTTGCAGCTTTTTCTTTCCTGTTTGTCTTTAGGGAAAAGATAGAATTGTTGTCCACTTGTATGCATCTGATAAGGAATAAGTGGAGCATAGCCATTTTATTGTTATATCTATATATCAAACTCCATGAATTCACAGATATAAGAAGTTGTGGTTTGAAGGGACTGGACTAAGATGGACACCTGAATTTTATTCTCTGGCCGAGTGTTCTGAAGATTAGTCTCATCAATTTCATTGCACTGACTTAACATTGTCCTTAAATGAAACCCTATCATTTAGGACATTTATATTCTCGATAGATCATATATATGTGGAATTGGGGATTGGTAGTTTCAAGATCTTTATTGTTGGAATGTATGATGAATCTGTTTTTGAAGCACTTACTCATCCGACTGTTACGTTATTTTGTCTTAGTGACTGATTTCTTTTCGTTTTCTTTCCTGATGCCATAGTCATGTTGAACTAAGCAAAGCTCTGGAATCAGTTAGCAATTTTTGTCCTTTGTTGGAGCATCTATATTTTGAGTCATCTAAGACAGGTCTGCTCGTTTCAATGATATCCTTATGTAGACTCGTAACGGGTTCTTACACATTCTTCTATATGCATGTTCAGGTAGAGATGACATTTTGAGACCACCAACCTGTGCAGATCTAGTGAAGAATTGTCCACGTATTTGTTCTTTGGCATTAAGGGGATTGAAGTTGCATGACCTTGCTGCCCGTGTACTTGTGAAGGTATTTACAAGACTTGACCAATGTGCTATGTATGATGAACTTCTGGGTGAATATATGTGGCGCAAAGGGCATTTAGGTCGCATGACGTCGCATATTTTGAAGGGTCCTTCGCTTATGTTTTCTATTCCTTTGCGTTTTACTCTTTAACAAGATTACTTGGATCCAAATTAATGCAAGTGCATTCAAAGTCAAAATAGTGGATCCATTTGCAATTAATGTTGCAACCATATTAAAGGTCAGATAATAATGACATGCGATTCGGAAAACCTCGTGACCTTTTGACATTTTAGTGGTGCTATTGCTTTCTGTATTAAAACAGCTGAAGACTTTTTTCATCTGTTTGAGAGTGAAGTCACCGATTGCGTTGGTTCTACTTATTGAGTTTTATGTACCTTATAAATATGTTCAACATGACCCCTATTATGAAGAAAAGAAAATTGTGTAATTATTTTCTTGTGTTGAGTCAGAGTAGTTAATTAATGGAAAAGGCAACAAAAAAGGTAGTGGGTCAGAGTACAAGACAGGTTTTTTTTTTGTTTTTCGCCAAGGATTAGAATGTGATTCAATTATGAGTACCTTGGCTTACAAATATCTCTGTTTAACGAATTTATAGAAGTGCGCGTCATAAACAAATGAGGTTTAATTGTAGTATATATACATGCAGGGGTTTGGCAACTTGAAGTTCCTCGACTTTTCCACTTCCTATTCCGTCACTGGCAGTTTTCTGAAGTGGGTACTTCATCTATGACCTATTATCTGTGAATGCCATCTATGGCTGATGATTTTCATTGTGATGCCATTCTACCTGCTTGCCCATTTGTAGGAACATTGGAGGCAGTTCAGGAGGCAACTTATTGGAAGTCGTAATACTGCGGGATTGTGTACATTTGAAAGAGGTAAGGACACTTCATATTTGTGTGTCTTCTTGTTTTTTTAACTTTATTTTCATCTATTTTGTGCCATTTGCAGATGGAAGTTGCCCGATTTTTATCAGCTGTTATTTCTGGAGAGTTTCGGTATCTTAGATATCTGGTAAGTAGTTGCTTAGAGTGGCCACTGGAGAGTTGATCAATCTGCTACTTTCTATGTTTCTTTCTCTAAATATTACTGTTCCTCTCCATTTCTTTTCAACTTTCTACTACTTTTTCAGGATATTTCCAATAGGGAGGGTCTGGCTTCTGAAGGTGACTGGTATCGTCGAATATGTGACACAAGGTAGTAGAATTACATCCAAATTGAGATAAACAACAGCCTCTTGAGTTAATCATAACAAACTCTAATCTTGCAGTTTTATTCCTGTTGATCAATTATTAGAGGAGAGGCCTAATTTTTTCCTGCTGGCTGAATTCCCTTCATGGTTCGTTATTTTACATATCCTCATTAATGTCCAAACAGAGTATTGATTTCAATATAATGTCTTTTATCATTTTTTCTTTATGTATAATCACAGTCCTACGGATATGGAACAAACTACTGGCAGTGATATCGAGAGTTTTATCAGTTCACCTTCTCCGCCAAACTTTCATGCATATAATGGATCAGTTTCTGTGGGCTCGACAGAGAGTAGTTATAGCAGTGATCAAGGAAGCGGCAACTACGATGATGCCTCAGATGAATTGGATTTTTCTCAGTGATATTAGGAGTAGCTGGGGTGATCATTTTGAGCTTGATTGCAGTGCTTTCTTTTATACCTTAATACGAAAATGAGGTACGTCATGTGTGGTCTCAGGGAGTAAGCATAGTCGCTTTTTTTTTTTTTACTCAATCGATAAGAAGCATAGTCGCTTCAAGAGCTAAGTTGTGGCTTATGCGCTCTCAGTCGGTTTCCCCATCAATGAGAGATCGCACCAAAATACAAGGGAAGTAAGAAGGCAGGGGCAAATTAAAATCTTTACTAACTTTGCCGACAAAAGCTGGTGATGCCGGAAAGAAGAAGCGACTTTCTTTGGTATCTAGTCTCTGTTCGCTTATTAAACTTATGCTATTAGTTCACTTTTTGGCTCGCCATATTCACCGTTGAGCATATTATACTTTGTCCTGGAGCGTTAATGTTGACCACTTGAAAATTTTCTCTCCAGCGACAATGTACTTGGTCTATGAACTGTAGTATAAATTCGACTTCATCATGATGACTGTAGCTTGGTTTTTTATTAATCGTATTCTGGTATTAACAATGTCGTGTGATTGCCTCGTTAGTAAAGATGTGTGTCGCTGCCTCGTCTAGAGAAGAATGTCACCAGAACATCTATTTTACATAGACACCCTTTTATGTGCTGGTTAATGAATAATGGGAGGATTGATGCTGCTCAGCTCTTTCGTGCAGAGACCTTAAAAGCCAGATATTACCCACTACTTGGTCATGTGAATATTTTATATCCCACATAATATAATAGTTGAAACAAGATTTGTGGCATCTGCTGGTAGTAGTCCTCTAGTTGGAGTATTTGTTTATTAGTACTCGTTTCCTTCATTTTTACTTGTCATATTAGCACAATCTTTTTTGTTCGAAACTACATGTCGTTCTAGATTGAACATTGTACCTTTTTATTGGTAATGAACTTTTTGAGATTTTTTAAAGAAATTATCAACCAATCAATTATATAGTTTCAAATAATTATTGTTCTATATTTTCAATATACTTTTTAAAACTTGTTTATTTTCCTTAATTTTTGTTCAAGTAGCTAGAACAAGTAAAAATGATTTTAGAATCCTTGAATATTTGCTCGTTATTCCTATTGACTATAGTTTGATACCCTATTCAATATTTAACCTTGTAATTCCCCATCTTAATAAGATACAATTACTCATCGATCATCATACATCTTAGCTAGAAGCTTGAGTCACATGCCATTACACTATATAGTCAGTCATTGACACCCTATGGGCTATGTTTGAGTACACTTTAAGGTGCTAATGATCGAAAAAACTTCATTCGCTCGATACATTGCAAGAACGTTTAAACTTGATTGTTCGCTTGTCTCACATTCGAGTCGGTTGCAAACATATAATATTGCTTGATAGTAAAATCCTATCGAAATTATTGGGTGCTCACCCGAATCTCACTCTTTTAACACCACTACTGGATGGGGAACCATGAAAAAGCTATGGTTCATTGCTCGACACCTAGATCATATCAATCCATTTGATCAATTATCCATATCCTCTATATCTTGTTTGTTTCAACAGACAAGCTTATTTTACTAAAATACGTTTGTTTTATTGATTGCCCCAAGGTAAAAGCTTTACCTCTCGTGTATGTTGATCACACCAAACCGAAATCTTCCACATTTTGATGCTATGTCTCACAAAAGCACATCATAAAGTGGTTAAGTGTTACGATAAAAATGAATCAAAGAACATTAATATTAACATATTTCAAGATATATAATTGAAGGGGCCTACTCGTAAGCGGGACTAGAGGATAAAAGTCAACTATATATATGATCATTAATATTTTTTCGATACGACGAAAAATAAAAAAGTAAGTTTCAAGAATTGTTTTACGATTACTTACTACTAGAGAAAATGACATGTCTAGCGCTTCTTTGTAGATTAAAATAGCGCTTTTAGCGCTATATATAAGCTACGGCTAGTTAAGCTAAAATTCGTTAGTGACTAAAGTAAATATACAGAATTTTGTAATACAGTTAAATTTCTCAAGAAATTATTCAAGAATAGTAAATTATATTCATTGAACTTAATATTTACATTGTTGCACAAAATATCTATAGTTAAAAACTGTTGTGATCATTATTCATTGTAATAGACTTACAATAAGATCTGCAAAGGCGCCAACAATAAATTTGTGATTACTTTCTGGGTTTAAACTAAGATAGCATATGAGAAGTTCATGAAAATAATCCCAGTTGGCTCTCACATCACTAAGCCCATGTGTCTCCACCATTTCTTGCATTGATCTTCGGAAGTCCGCGTAAGGGTCCGGCGAGTATGTCGGAATAGCAATGCTGCCTCGGACAAGAGTGTCCGAGGAAGAGGACGTGGACGCCGTCAATGAGGAGGACATTGATGATGAGTCAATGATGGAGTTGGAGCGCCCGGGGGACGAGCAAAAGAAGCGTTGGGAGGCGAACACCCCTGATAAGTCCGGGGGAGTGGATGTGTCGCAGTCCATGGAGACGTCGTCGTGTAGGGATGAGTTGAAGTTGGCTTCATAGAGAGAGTTGAAGTTTCTTATTACATGTTGTTGGAGAATTGGTTGAGAAGATGAAGATTGTTTGAGCTTTGTGAAGCAAAAGCTAAGGTTCTTTTTGATTGAGCTTGGCATTGTTTAAGAGAGTTATGGAGAGAATGAGTTTGTCTTGAAATGTTACACTACTGTATAGACATGACTAATGACCAATACATATTTGTTTTTTCTTATCATTGTATGATCACTATAATGTTTTATATTATTCCTCTACTTTTTTTAATATTTAAAATTAGGCACTTGAAATGTGCATGATCGCACAATGATTGTCGCGAGATGAAATGTGGACATGCTATGAAAGCCCAAGAGGGGGTCAAATTCCTACATAGTAAATACTTACTAGTATTATGGTGACCATTTAGATGCTTAAGGAATGGCTTAACACTTGTGGATGGCTCGATAGCATGTGGCATCTGAGAGGTAATTGATGATATGGTCCCAGAAAATAAGGTTAATGTTGTCATTTGGTCCTCGAAAGTTCAACGGTTGCAATTTTGTCTTCAAAATTGGACAAACGTTGCAATTTAGTCCAAAAATTAATTGAGCCGTTAAACTTAACGGTATTTGTGCAATTGGCTTCTATTAAAAGTTTCGGTAAATTTTAACGGTTCCGTTAGTTTTTGGACTAAATTGAATTTGTTGTCGAGTTTTGAGGACTAATTTGCAATTATTGAACTTTCGAGGACTTTCTGGGACCATTTTGGCAATTTACTGGGAACCTCGATCCACTTTCTGAGACCATTTCGATAATTTACTCTGATATCTGACCTAATTTTCATGTAAAAGGTCTTAGGTTCAAGTCTCATTAGAGATAATCGTTTTATATTCTAACTCTTTATTAATTAATAATTTCGCACCGAGATGAAATGTAGACATGCTATGATTTAGCGGCAGAGTCATTGGGAGTTCGCTTGCTCTCAATCCTCTCATACATAAAGTGATAATGAAATTGGTCTGGTTTAGTATACCTCCAAACCAAGAATCAGAATCATTAATAAAATTTTAACGAAAAAATAAAATGTTTTGTACTACTTTGCTCGTAATGGTTGCAAGGGACAAAATAGAAAGGATCTCAGTGAATAACATGGACAACTAGTTATCATCCCCACTTGCTTTTTTTATTGCTAAAAGACCTGTTTGACCTATTAAGTACCTCAATAATTTAACAAATTTACCAAGTTAGAGCATTTGCAACAGAGTCCCTAAACCTCTTCCTATTTCATATTTAGAATAGGGAAATACAAAAAGAAGCAAAAAGGTATCAAATAGCAGATTCCCTATCTCTAACAACTTTATCAAATATTATAGGGAATCCCTTATATTTACACCCTTCCCAAACCATTTTTGTTCTTTATATTAAGTGTTGTAAGTAATAAATAGGGAATCTGAATTTGTGCAAAAGTTAAAACATACTTCTTAAATTTAATAAAGTAGTATAAGGAGTTGATTTTAGGGAAAAATTTTAAGCAATCTGCTGCGAATGCTCTTAATAGTCTTAAAATAATGAGGGAGTTACTAGATATACACGATGAATACTCTATCATGAATCACCACGTGAAAGTAAATCTTGAATGTGTCTTAGATGGTTAGAGGACTTGAATTTGCCTTTTTACCAGTTAAAGACAAAATTATGTTCCTTATAAGACCCGAACTCATACGGTGTGAAGAGTTTAGATTACCAGTACTTTAACACCCTTTGAGTTATCTTGAAAGCAAAATAACGATTAATGAATATACACTATGCTACTATATCTCCAAATTAATAACTTTTATATTCCAGAAGTACAATGGTCCCTTTAATAATTGTTGTTGATTATTTGAACATAATTGTAACATTTCCTCTCACTTTCTGTGGGGTTCATAAGAAGGAAGTACATAATTATTTATTAGCTCAAGATCTCACAAATCCAAATCAGTTTTATAGCTACAGAGATATCATTATCGACAATAAATCTTAAATCATAGCTGGAACTGAACCAATTGCTCAGGTGCTTGATAAGCTTAGGCAATTTGGTCTTGGCCAGTTTGTATAACTCATTATTTAATGTACTTGTTGGTTATAATGACTAGGCCTGTAATCGAGCCGAATAAAGCCGAACTATTGACTATTTGTATTTGATTTGATCAATTATTAAAGTGACGTTTGATTTGGCTTGATTTGGTCAAACATCAATTATAATAGTTTGGCTTGACGTTTGAGGGAAATTTTTAAGTGTATATTTGATCCTATTTGGCTTGAATCGAGCGAACCGTTTGAAAACGTTTGATTTGAAAATACATATACAACTTAATCTTTGAACATGAAATCTAGAAGTGAAAAAAGACATAAAATTTATCAATTACATGCCCATAATCTAAAATAGCAAAATAATAGTAGTTTACAAAATTCGGCTCAGATTTCGGTTTTTTCCATCAACCAAAAGTGCGATGCGCCATGGCTGCAAAGTGTTTGCCCCGCCAAGATACGCATCGGGTCATTTGGTATGATAGTTACTTAAGTTCCTACTGTATCATCATATTATTGAACACAAGAAATGTATATTTCACCTCCAATTAGCTAGGGACAACAACGCAGTCATTGACATATTAACAGAAAGTTACAGCTGAGGGAGGACCGATTCTTGATAATGTTTGAGAGAGAATTGAGATGTATGATGTTAGATGTATCGACAGACAGAGAGAAGGGAGAAAGAATGAGGGTTAGGGTTCATAACTCATAAGAATGAGGGTTAGGACTTAGGGTTATATACTTATATATAAATAGATATTAATGAGTTGAACCTAACCTAATATAAATGGACTAGTAGATTATGGACTATAAAAATAAGTGGATCATATTAGTTCATTACTTATAAATTATATAAATGTTATATAATATAAATGTTATTTATATATATAAAATATAATATAAATGTTATTTATATATATAAAATATAATATAAATAGGGAGGGGGCAATCGAGCCAAACCTTTTCGAACGGTTTGGCTTGATTTGACAAATAACGACTTCTAACGTTTGGCTTTATATTTGAAGCCTCGAGCCGAACATCAAGCCAAACCTTTTCGAGTCAAATATGCCAAGCCTTTTCGAATCGGCACGTTTGCTGACAGGCCTAATAATGACTATGAATCGATAAACACCATTGGCACCAAGTTTGTTAATTTTCTTTTTATAAAATCAACTCATTATATTTTAAAAGTAATAATATTTAGGATATAGGTCTTTTCAACGGGTATATATCGGATCGATCGAACCTTATCATGTTGGAACTTGGTTTGATAATTATCGAGTCGAGCTGAACCTTAATATTTAGATTTTATTCTTAACTAACTTCCTCAAACTATGCGTTAGTATTGTCGAGGTGAGTGTAACCTTTGTCGAGTTTTACTTGATGTCGACTTAATTTGAGTATTTTTGTTAACAAAATTCAAGTTTTCATGTGCTAATATATATTCCTTCTGTTTTTTTATGTCGTTCTAGACATTTTCACATAAATTAAAAAAAATTAAAAAGTTATCTAAAAGTTGTCAAAATGTACATTGAAAATGTAAAATGTCAATTGATTGTCACTATATTATTGGTTAGTTGTTAATTTAAATGAAAAAATAATTAAAAAGTACATAGAAATTGTAAAAACCACATTAAAATTATAAAACATCATAAAAAGAAAAGCAAAACTAAAAGCCTAAATAGTCGTATAAAAAAAACGGATGGAGTATTATTAATGCATATTGCTAATATACTACTCATACTTATTTAATATCCAAGTGTCCAAACATATTATTACTAAACATTATTAATTTGATAATTTTCTCGTAGATTTGACATAATCGAGGTAAACGAATTGAGTATAAAATTAATGTTTGTGTCTTGATTTGAAATATCAATCGAGTCAAATTTATGAAGAGAGTTTTTCAAGTCAAGCCCTATTCAATTATTCAAGTTTTCTGTATGCTCCAAAAAGAATTATGGTAGGACGATATGCAAGCAGTGGTCAATCGAGTCTAAAGTAAACTTTCCATCGTACACATAATTTATATATCACCCAAATCCAGTGATTTTCTGTTACTTAAATCATTTATCTCCATCACTTGTAGTTATCAACCATTCGATAATATGTTGAATATGCCTTGAATCGTATGTTTCAGCAAGAGATCGGTACTTGGATATCATAGGGACTTGTCAAGTTCCGATCTAACCTTCGAAATCCGGTACGAGGCAGATCGGGACTTGACCATATACCGAAAACAGCTACAAGACAGATTGGGACTTAATCAGGACTTGACACTTTATGTTATTCCTACGATGACGTAAGTGAGCTCCAAATCTTATATAGATTTAAACATGAAATCTTTTTCTGTATAGTTCCTATAGTATTCTCCCTCGAAGTTTGTAGTTTATTACACTCGGTTTGATGTACAATTAATGAGTAGCGGCTACATATTTTCTATAACATAAACAGTAACTTTATGAACCATGAAGTTTCATATGTATAATCAAACAAGAATTAGGTAAAATTTTGAAGATTTTCATCATGACTTGTTCTGGAGTACAAAATTACTATTATACTAAACATATAGCAGTAACTGAATTACCTAACATCAACTCCCAAATCTCAAGTCAAAATAGTTGATAGAAAACTCCACTGCTTGCAAGACTAAAGCCCCAGTAGTTGAGCTCCAAGGCTTGCTTCAATGTCTAAACTTTCCATCACTGCCAAAATTTGATCTATAAATCATCATACGTCGCGAAAAAGATCAATCAAGAACAATTTTGATCAAGCCCCATAGATAATATGAAGATTATTTCTATATGTTTATGTGCTATATCGATTTTCCTACTAATAAACCTTTCGTCTTTAGGCGTAAACGGGCAAATCAGCACGGCGTGTACAAGTTCAATGATCACATCCTTTACTCCATGCTTCAGTTTCATTACTAGCAGTGGCTCTTCTTCTCCGACCAAACTCTGCTGCGATTCGCTCAAGTCTTTCATTACTCAAAACGTAGACTGTGCTTGTCTCATTGTGACCGGAAATGTTCCGCTTTCTATTCCATTTACGAGTCAAAATATGGCGATTTCACTCCCTCGAATGTGTAACGATAATGCTGTGCCCATTCAGTGTAAAGGTGAAGTCGTTAACATTTTCGTTCTTACTGATGTTTTGTTTCTCTATACTTTTCTGCATTAACTAATCGTATTCGAAATTTGTTTTTACTTGTTGCAGCTGTTGGAGCTCCTTTACCACCTGCAGGTATCAATTCTATAATGAATCATTCTTGTGTTATCTATAGAACACATTCGTTCAAAGCCCTTCAGGACACATTCTTCGATTTTATGCATATATTGCTTTATTCGCATGGTTACTATTTCGAACTCACTGTCTTACGAATTTCTATCGAATACAGGACCCGCCTTGTTTGCCCCACCACCACCGGCAATAGCACCATCAGCAGAGGCACCAGCAGTACTTCCGTCAGGAGAGGCACCTAGCCCTGCCCCTGGACAAAAGCGAACGAAAGGTTCATTTTCATTTCCATAATTTCAAAATACTTAATAACTTCGCGGATTTAACCATTTGAACCACGCTTATAGTTCAATTATATCAACCATCAATTCAATAAGTGTCCTCCCTATCTTGACTTAATATATGTATATCTTTAAGCTTCCAAGGCTGTAACGCTGGCTCCATCGCCCCAAGCGGATGAGTGGATAACGGAAGTGCCAGAAGCTTCACCATCGTCGGAGCCTTTACCTCCTACAGCTCATTCAAGAATCAGACCAGTGTTGAATCCCAAATCATCTTCAAGCTCATCCTTACATATGTTCCAACCATCAATAATTCTAGTCCTTGTTGCAATCATTGTTCTAAAGTTCTGATATATGGAGTATTAATTGAAGATGAGCAACATATATATGAGTTTAGCATTCATACATACATGATACATTATCTTTACATCTATAATTTATTTCCTTCATGTATCAAAGATTGTAACAATATATTAATTCAGTATTGAACCGAATGAGTAATGATATCAAGCATATTACTACATAATACCAATTTCACGCATTTGGAAAGTAAGAGTACTATAGTTGCATGCGTTCTCTCATTCATATGAAGCAAACAATTTTCTTTTTAATATTTTCAGTTAGTTTGGAATAGTTTTACGATTATCTTTTTTTTAATACTTTTCGTCTGTTGAGTATTAATGCGGAAATGCAATTCTTCCAACCCAAAAAAGTCGTATGACAATGACGAAAAGTAAACGACCCCAAAGTTTTATACAGGTTCTCCTACAATGTGTAAGGTACATCATGTTGCTGTTGCAGATCTTTATTAATGAAGAACGAGATTGATTACAATGTGTTTCTCTACGTCGATGTATTGTATTTTCTTATAATAATACCTTATGCTAATGTCTTATATTTATAGTAAAAGACAAAACCTAGCTAAAGCCCTTCAGAAGCCCAAAACAGCTCAAAATCCGTCAGCAAAAATTGTTGATTTTCCTGAAATCGGAACTTGCCAAGTCTAATCAAGTACTGATCAAGTTCCGACCCAAGTCATGATCACCTTCGTAGAGGACTTCGGAACTTGCTAAGTTCCGATCAAGTTCCGACCCAAGTCCTGATCACCTTCGTAGAGGACTTCGGAACTTGCCAAGTTCTGACCCAAGTCCTAATCCAAGTGCTGATCGCATACAAAATTGGCTTCACACATCAACAATCTCTCACTTGAAGACATATTTCAATGCACCATCTCCAAGTTCCATCTATTGCAGCTACCTCCGGTATGTTAGCCCAAGAGGTTCACTAAGGTTGAGCACAACCTCAGCTTCTCCTTGTTCACCACCTTCGTAAACATATCCGCCAGATTCTGATCTCCTGAAATCTTCTCAAGCTCAACGATTTTCTTCTCTAAGACAGACCGTATCCAATGATACTTCAAATCAATGTGCTTCGTTCTCGCATGATACACGGAATTCTTCGCTAATTGAATAGCACTCTGACTATCACAATACAATGTATCTTCACCATGCTCCAATTTCAGCTCATCCAAGAATGCTTTCAACCAAAACATCTATTTCCCTACTTCAGTCATAGCAATATATTCTGCCTCATAACTAGACAAAGCTACAACTAATTGCAAATTAGATCTCCAGCTTATCGCAGTACCACCATCTGTAAACACATACCCATTGGTGGATTTAATACTATCAATATCACATCCATTGTCAGCATCAACATAGCCAATCAAACCCAACTCGAACTTCTGGAAGCACAACGCCAAATTCAAACTTCCCTTTAGATATCTAAAGACCCATTTGACAGCTTCCCAATGTTCTTTACCAGGGTTAGACATGTACTTGCTAACAACGCGCATTGCATGAACAATGTCAGGTCTAGTGCATACCATTATATACATAAGACTACCTACTGCAGAAGCATAGGGCACCTTATCCATATACAACAGCTTCTTCTCAGTCTCAGGTGATTGTTCAGTAGACAATTTAAAGTGAGCAGCTAACGAGGTACTAACCGGTTTTGCATCCAACATGTTGAACCGTTTGATAACTTTCTTCAAATACTCTTCTTGAGTCAACCTCAAAGAATCTCCTGCTCTTATTGTTCTCATCCTCAGAATTTGCTTCGCATCACCTAGGTTTTTCATTGAAAATTCCACTGATAATTATTTCTTTAACATGTTCACTTTATGCAAATCAACACCCACTATCAACATATCATCAACATAAAGAATTAGTATAACATAATCCTTTTCATACCTCCTATTCTACTGTATTGATCTGATTATCATTCATCTGTGCTGGTGCTTGTTTTGTTTCACTTTAGTAGATTGCCTGATTCATCCTGTGACTTGTTGATTAGTGTTAATATATGTAGCATGACCCTTAGAATGCATATCTGAATCCTCATACAAGTTGCCTAAAGCTGAATTGTTATCCACATGCACACACTCTTTCAAAACACATAAGTCAGTAGCACCTGCATCTTCATTTACATCTGTAGCAATAAGCAAAACTATTCCAGGAATTCTGGAATTCCCACTATATTCTGTGACTTTCTTGTGTTCTTTATAAGGGAATACACCCTCACGGAAAACAACATCTCTTGACATTATGATTCTTTTATGAACTGTATCATAAACATTATATCCCTTTTGTTCTGCAAGATATCCCACAAACACTCCTGGGAAGGCCCTAGCATTAAATTTACCCTTATGTGAAATCACATTTATCACAAAGCATAAACATCCAAAACTTTGGTCTATATCAGGATCTTCTCAGTGAGCAGTTTAAAAGGGCTCTCCCATTTCAGACTATAATTAGATAATCTATTCATTATATATACTGCTGTTAGAATAGACTCACCGCAATAACTTCTTGGCATGTTAGAGTGGAACATCAGAGCCCTAACTATTTGTAATATGTGCTGATGTTTCCTCTTCACAACACCATTTTTGTTGTGGAGTACAAGGACAACTGACCTGATGTAACATGCCTTTACTAGGTGGATGACATGTAAAATAAAAGAGTCCAGCTAATACATGAGCTGTCCCAACTAAATAAACCCAACAATCAATTAAACCTAATTGAACACAATCAACAAGGGAATAAAATTGATTTTCCCCCAAATCATGAAATCAGCCCTCATATGGCACAAAGCTCCAAAGAGCAATCAAACCATCATCACATCTTTTAGGGTCTAACTAGGTTAACTAGATATAAGATACTATCCCTACAACAATATATGGGCCTAATTAGGTAAACCCCATATTATCCTACTATAATATATATATTTTTTAAAAGGGTACCATCAAACATCAATACAATTCGTAAACTCAAGGAAAGAGACGACTAGAGTAAAACTAGTGAGAGAAATCGTCTTTCTAACCACTTTCCTTGCTAGCAAGAGGACTCGAACCCGAGACCTTCGCTAGAGGTGTCAGCATGCTTTGCCACTGGGCGGGGGGGGGGGGGGGATCCAGGAAACTTTTTCAGGATGGTCCCAAATCTTTTTATAAACAAATTTTTAAGAGGATGAAAAAATAATTATCGAATAATCTATATTTTTAAATGTGTCAAACTAGACATTTAAGCAAAATATAAAATTATAATTCAATTGTTTCAAAAGATAAGAGATGTATGCATCTTCTAGAATCAATTGTTGACTTCAACCGTTCAATTATTTTTATTAATCAATGTGAAGAAAAATAATAAATAAACAACACATAATAAAAAGAAATAATAACTAATATTGAATGTTCAATTATTCAAAGGGCAAACGACACCGAACATCACTAACGTTTGATTTATTTATCACATTTACCACTGACGTTCACTTTCATGCCAAAGACATCACTCATGTTCCAATACTGCTCAACACGTCTACTTTTCGCCAATTGTGCTGAAATCACAATTTTAAGCAAAAAACTTAGAAGGGCAATTTAGTCACGACACTTCGACGATCAAGTTAGAAAGAATTCGAAGGAGTGATTAAGGAAATTGGAGCAAGAAGAAAGATACCTCTCAAGTGTTTAAAGTGTGAGGAGTGCAACCCTTTCACAAGTGAAAATGATGGAGTATTTATAGGCAAAGTGCCTTGGTCTTGAGGTAGCCAGATGTTGACACGTGTATGGATGAGATCAATGTCTCATTCCTTTCACCAAAACATGATCTGAATTGTCTTTGGGCTCTCATTGGGCTCTGGAGCCTTTTACCCGAAATGGGATCTTACAATTTATAAAAGAATGCCCTCATCGCCTAGGCTTATCTATAAAATACTATATAGCTAAAATTTTTAAATTAATTTTATCGGCGTGGAACGCACATAATATATATTGCTACTACAAAAATATATATATATAAATATATATATAAAGAATGTTCGATAAGAAATGATATCTCTAAGTATATTACTAATACAAGAACCTCATGATGATTGATTGATTATAGGAGTATTTCTTAAATTGCGAAAATATTAATTAATGTCCGTACGTAAGGAAATGAATCCTAATTGCGGCATTTAAGATGGAAACGAAAACTGATGATTAAATATCACATGTCTCCTTCCTTACTCATATTGATTCCCTTCCAAGTTTGCAAGTTCCGAATAAGCTATAAATTCATCTAAATTGCTGCATAATTTGTTACACACAAAAATGGCCTCATTTGCAGCTGTTTCATTAGCCCTTTTCTTTTTATTCACTTCTGCACATACTTATGTTGCACCATCCTTCGCGGCACCAAAAGTCTTCAATGTGTTGTCGTATGGAGCAAATCCGAATGGCCGAACTGATAATAGTCAGGTAAAATTTATATGTGAATACGTGATCCTCCGTTGTTTTGATTCTATTCAAATAAGAACGGAGACAGTATATATATACTAATTGTAATAGTCGGGTATGTTATTCAAAAAAAACGTAGGAAGTATATATATATATATACTACATCACTTGCAGATTCTTTTACTGTTAGCAGGAGGTAGAGACGTCGGATCTGCAAAGTATTAATATACACGTGATAGTATTATAGTGTTGCACAGTAATGAAACACTACAAAAGGATGGCATTATTTTTTTTAATCTTACTTGTTCTTCCCATTGTGTTGTAACTGCTGGAGGGTATACAGTAGCCCTTCTTGAGTCAGTATTAGCAAAAAGTTGTTTTCCTGATTCCTTGCGTCCGAGCTCCGTTAATTCACTTAAATTTGGATGCACAAAGACTCTGATCATAACTAAAAAGAATATGAACTGTGATCCACACACTGAAGTTATTACCCCAGAACTCACCGATTCTCATTGACCATCATATCACGGGTGATCACTTCCAACATATCTTGGAGTAAGAGAACCACATTAGTCTCCTTTGTCGGATCAGCATCTTTCTGCAGAAGGAATGCATGAGTGAAAGAAACATGTCATTCAGTGTTTTAGTATATGAAAAATATAACAGTAAGCTGCAGAAATATACCCACCAAAATCTCCACTAGCTGTACAAATTTATTACAAAGAACCGGCCTATTATATATATATATATATATATATGTAATTCATATCATGTCGCGCGTCTAATGTGTTGTATAGTGAATGTTTCTTGGTTTGTTGGAATGATGAAGGCGTTCTCAAAGGCATGGGTTGCAGCTTGCCAGTGGAGTAATGCGAAGGGGCAAAATGTAGTTGTGATTCCTTCAGGGACTTTCTTGGTGAATAAAGTGTTATTCGTCGGTCCATGCAAAAGTCCGATGGTATTTTTGCTTCAAGGAGTTCTTAAGGCCCCTTCGAATCCTGCATATTTTTTCGCGGATACTTGGATTGTTTTTCGGTACATCAATGGTTTTGTAGTCGATGGAGGCGGAACGATTGATGGTCAAGGGGCATTTGCTTGGCCTTACAATGATTGTGGCAGGAACCGCAACTGTAAAACTCTCCCCGCCGTGAGTACTCTGTTTCGTGTTCTTTATAAGCGTTGATACCATTTTAATTTACTGTTATATTCGATTTTGTTAGGCGAGGGTTGAATAATTACCCTCCATACTTACTCGACGTACTAATCCATGTCCTTGCTCGATTAAAATTGTATTAATAGTTTCGTGTTTTGTATCCGAATAGTCATTGAGATTTGACTTCATAAACAATGGGGTGCTGCAAAACTTGAAATCAGTCAACAGTAAGAATACCCACATAAGTATATTCGCCTGCAACAACTTGGACATCACCAAGGTGACGATTACTGCACCAAATGATAGCCCCAACACTGACGGAATCAAGATTGGAGCATCGACGAATATCAGGATTACTCATTCAATCATAGGCACCGGAGATGATTGCATAGCTATGGTATCAGGGAGTCAAAATATCGACATATTTGACGTTCTTTGTGGACCTGGCCACGGGATAAGTATCGGAAGTTTAGGGAACAATGTGGCAACGGAATTCGTGAAGGGAATAAGTGTACGAAATTGCAGATTCGATTCCACTCAAAACGGGGTGAGGATCAAAACAAGGCCTTCTTTCTTCCCGAGCTTCGTGGCAGACGTTTTATTTTCTGACATTGCAATGACAAATGTGAACAATCCTCTTATTATTGATCAACAATATATGCCTCGAGCTGCGTGGTTCTATGAGGTACGTACATTTGAACTTCATAATCACATAGCAAGAACGCGCGCAACTTTCATGTTTCGAATTGTCTACTTACTTATACTTGCATTTGATTCAGGAGAAGCTAAACGCAGGCGTTAGGATCAACAATGTAACATTCCAAAACATACGCGGAACATCAAGTTCAGAAGTGGCGATTAAGTTACAATGTAGCGCAGAGTTTCCGTGCCAAAATGTGAAGCTCGTGAACATCAATCTGGCGTACAGTGGGTCGTCGAGGAATATCAAACAAGCAATCTCTTCGTGCGCGAACGTAAAAGGGCAACGTTACGGCACAATTCAGCCTCAAGGCTGTCTATAGTTTTTGGTCAATTCATAACACTTTTTGTTTCTTGTATAACTTCGTAGTAAGGATTTGAGATTGTTAGGTTGCTGATGATTAAGGTTTAGATCTGTTTCAATAACTAATTTATATAGTAATTAATTAGCCAATTTTATCTTCCACTATTCCAAAATTTATCACGTTAGTTGCCTCCAAAATAAAACGTTATTTGCTGCTCTGGTTTGCTAAGAATATTTGAATTAAGGTTGCAGTAAATAAATAAATTATAAAAACGATGTCGTTTTATTCGAATTTTCTTAAACCGAGGGGTAGATGATGCCATTTTCATATCTATTGTTTTCAACATGTTACACCATCCAAAAAAATATTACTACCCTACATTACAAAGGAAATTTATTCTTATTCAGGATTAAATGACAAGCATACATACAAAATATTTTATGAAACTTGAAACACAAAAAGGAAAATGAAAATTGATGCTTCCATGGATATATTTGCTATTAATTTGATATCAATTACTACCTTACATTAATAATTTTCAATATTTTATTTGTTATTTAACAAAAAGTAATTAAGCTTTGAAAAAAATTAAAACGATTATTTAAGATTGTAAATTTTTCAAGTCAACTATTACATTATGTCATTAGATTTACTACTCAGTATTAAATAATAAATTTTTTTAGGCAAGTTTATGCAACACAATATCCACAAGAATTACTACTCAGTATTAAACAATGAAAAGATGAACAAATAAATTAATATCAAAACTACTACGTTTAAATTAACATTTTTTCAACTATGAGGATGAGAACATTTGCCGAGCTTCTCCATGATTTCGAATTGTAAAGGATTTTTTTTGTTAAACTTTTATTATTATTTTTTCTTCTGTCGTCCTTTGTTCCGTTGAATATTGGATTCATAAAGCATAGGATATTACTCGTCAACAATCTCATATAATTTATCTTGACCACATTACCTTTTCTATGATGATAGCTATCATTCAACTTAGATATTAATTTTTCAAATCCATTACCTTCAAAAACAGTGTCAAATATTGATGATCTTGAGTCTATACGCCATTGAGAATGAATAGTATCAAGAGGAATCGTCTTTCACTCTTTCTTATCCAATGTTTCATCTCATAAATAATGATTTACTAACATTAAGAATGCATATATTTAAAATATGGAATGTGTCGTTTATTGCTGATTTTCAAAATTAACTCTAATTGCAAGAAAATATTAAATAATGATAAAATATAATAGTTGACTTGAAAGGTTAAAATAGGTACATACTCAAACTTTGCTCTGGCAGAATGAAAATCGCTCTGGCAATATCACTAGCCTTTAGCTAAGGTTGTGAGTAAATGTAAAAGGTACGATCCGGCTCACATTATACGGCTCAAAATTAAACAGTTCGATTTAATTGGGCCGGCATATTAATAGAGAACTTTTCGTTATTTATAATCTAAAGTCTAGAAAAATCACTTCCGGTTCATATCTCTTCATTTCATACTCATTACTCATGAGTCATCTCCCTCTCATCAGCCCAAATGGCCAATCGCATCGAACATTTTTACCAACCAAATCGAACTTGTTCGGATAGTTCGCAAATCGGTCCGGTTCGACCTCCTGAGGACCAAACTCAAACGTAATTACGTTCGGTATAGTTTGGTCCGTTTTTCAGCCCTACTCTTAGCTGTGCCACCACCAACAAAGGAAAGTGACCATTCTTCCCCACCCCACCCCACCCCCCACCCACGTGATGCCACCTCTCACCGAAGAGGTGCCGACTTGAGGGTCAACGATTGGCTGGAGCTGGGCGGTACAAAGTATTGGGTCTGCGATGGGTATGATTTTGGGTTGCGGGAAGTTTTTGAGCTCTAAAGCAGATGGTGGGTTGTTTTCAATACTCCTCCAATTCAAAATGTTTGTCATTTTCGTTTTTATGTGTCCAACTTTAACCATCAATTATTTATTATTCTTTAATCCAAAAAATATAAAATTAACATCGATAAATTTATATTTGAAATTAATTTCATAAAAGTAAATTTTTATAATTTTTTTTAATATAACTATTTAATTATTGCTAATCAAAGTTGGACACTCAAAAATTAAAATGACAAACATTTTGAATTGGAGGGAGTATTATTAATCGAGGTTCGAGTGTACAACAATCGATACACAAAGTACAAGCTGATGATGCAAGACCTTCAAGGTACAATTCGTATTGCGCAAAGTACAACAACCGAAACACGCACGTGTGAGCTACAATGCTCGTATGTACCGCACGTTGACCTCCGCGCTTCGCTCTTTTTATAAATAAAACTAAGATCAGAGATATATAATGTATAAAAGTATAATCAATTTATAGTTTCATTTTGTCTCCGTATTACTTCCTCCGTCCAAAATGTATGCCCACTTGACTTAACAGGGCCATCGAGACACGACTTAAAACGTAAATCACTTTAATGATTATTTTAGTCATGTTTTATATGTACAAACTTGCAAAGTGTTCAAAGACAAAGGAAGTTCACATACGACAAAAAATCAATGAAGACACATACAAAGGCCAACCAAATAAGGAAATCACTAAATCTGCATCAATTAAGAGAAGCAAACAATCAAGTTGGATAAATCAATCAAGCTGGAAGAATCAATCAGACGGGTTGATTAGGAATGCATTTGAGTTTGAAGACCAACTTACCGTTGGAAAGCAATCAGGCTGCTAAAAGGAAAGTTTCCAGGCCAGCTAAAGGTGACTCAACCGTTGGGGGATTGCATCTCAAGGAGTGAATGCACAACAGATTTTGTGGGAATCTATAAGTAAGTTGTCTTTCTAAGAGTTCTTAGCTAGGACTAGTTACTTCTTTGCAATAATCATGTACCCAAACAAGGCCTGCACTCATAGTAGAAGGGTGAGGAGTCATGGAAGGTGACACTCTAAGACAGTACGCAAGCTTCTCGCTAACTTGTATTAAAATTTCCTTGTGTCGATTTACTTTCCGCTTGAGTTTGATTCTAATCACTCACTGTGAATCTGAATTTGAATATTTTCAATTCTACATATGCATATGTATTGAAACGAATATAACAAGACCCATATGACCATATTACTTCTTAGCGACAAACAAAAATTTATGGTCAAATTTTCAACGTTTGACTCAAAAAATTGAAACGAGACACCCATTTTAGGATAGAGGGAGTATTCGATTGTTTGTTGTATGTGTGCTTATGAAAAATAAATTTTTGCCAGTAAACGTGTTTTGATGGATAATATTAATTTGCCACATAAATATATTTTCATGGATAATATTAATTTGCCACATAAATATATTTTCATGGATAATATTAATTTGCCACATAAATATATTTCCATGAATAATATTAGTTTGTCATTAGTTTAAGCCTTTTGCAAATGACTAAAATGTCATTTAGTATTAGTAGTTCTAAAAAGAAGTTTAATACCCTAAGTCAGACTCAAAATGGTCATTATGTGGAGTTAATCGAATAACCTAGTGGAAAAGGCTCTCGCTAGTGACCAGAAGGTCATGGGTTCGAAACTCACTTCATCGTTAAGTTACAAAAAAAAAGTCATCAGGTGCCTATTTGGGATTTTCTTAATAATTCAGGTGCCCAGATGAAATTAAGACAAACATAAAAGAAGTTTTTTTTTATATAATTATATCATAATACATTGATAATAGAGAGATTCAGAAGTACAAAACATTATTTAAACTAAACATACATAATTATTAGATCTTGACTAAATTGAAAACTAGACCTTGATCTTATAGCAACACAATTGAAGTAGGCATGAAGGGAAACAGATCCCAGTGAAGTACATGTAATGTAAAAACATAACAGACCAAACATTTTAGCGCAACCATTTTTCAAACCCCAAACTATTCAGTCCACCGTACCCTCTGCTCCCAGCCGGTGGTGGCTTCGTGCCTTCATCGATATCGAACACAGCCCATATCTCCACCACAGCGCCACCTCATCAAGAAGACGCCACGATCACATTTCATTGGTGTCGAAGGGAGACGATGAATACAAGGACAATGATCACAATAAAAGCCCAAAATTTGAACGAAACCGATGGGAAAATATGTGTATCACTGGAGAAAACTGGGAAATCGCAAAGAAAATTAACAATGGATGACATGTATTGAATTGTTTCAATTACCACATTTATCATTCCCAACAGATCATCTAATTCTTCGATTGCTAAATTTAATTTTCTTGGTAATGCTCGAACCATTGTTAAAAATAATGAGTTTGATATAACAACAAATATATATATGAGAGCATAAGTGTTAACAAATATCACAAACATGACAGATTGATGCATTGAATTAGAGTATATATAATATATAGAGTAGTAGATTCTTCCTTGACTTAATATATTATTACGAATATCTTGTCTCGTAGACAGCACGACAAGTAGCCAACCTGGCACTTGACTTAATCTCGGCGGTTGCAATAGTTCCAGTATTTTTGCAGCAATGGTCTAGTAAGTTGGCTGAATTGCACTTTAGTCCCTGTAATTGAGAGCGTTGCAGTTTGAGTCTTTGATAGTTTAGATATTGTGTGGATTTAGTCTCATTTTAACGGAACAGTTAGTTTTGAACGATTTTTGGAGTTTTGGGGTCAAAATGAAAATTTTCAAAATTTTTGGGTCATGTAGAGTTTTTGGTGCACATTTAGTCCTTGTTAATTTCTTTTGGGTGCACATTTAGTCTTTTTTTTCTTCCTTGTTATTATTATCATTAACATTATAACTTTCATTATTTTTATGTTAATTATTATTTTTATTATTATTATGTAAAATAAAAATAAAATAATCTAATCCCCACCCCTCTTCATAGACAAATTTGGAAGAATGACACCTTTTCTAGAATTTCTTAAAATTTTGGCATCCATGACTTTTTCTTATAATAGATGGCACTGGGGGGATTGACTAAATTACCCCCGATATTTTGATACACTTTTTTCAATTTTGCTTCTCATTTCTTTTTCTTTTTTTCTAAGTAAAAGGGTTCGATTTTGGTAGTTGTTTTAGCTAAAACTTTCGATTTTTTGGTAGTTATATGGCAAAAAGTGTTCGATTTTTGGTAGTTTTTTCGCAAAAAGATTTGATTTTCGTTGTTTCCCAAAATATTCAATTTTGGTAGTTGTTTGGCCAAAAGTGTTCGCTTTTGGTAGTTGTTTGCTAAAAAAAGTTACCAAAACCAAACTTATTTCGCCAAAATTGAAATTATTAGCTAAAACAAATACAAAAATCGAACCCCTTTTACTAGGAAAAAGAAAAGAAAAAATTAAAAATAAAATAAACAAAATGAAAAAAAATCGAAAATCTCCCTCTTCATCGTCCTCGACCTCCCCGCTCCCTCTTCCACTTTTCCAACAGAAACCCCCCTCCCCTCTCGAACACACACCACACACCACCACGTTAATAATAATAATAATAATAATAATAATAATGAAAATAACAATGAGAATAATAGTAATAATAATAATAATAATAATAATAATGAAAATAATAATAATAATTAGGATAATAATTATAACAATGAAAATAATAATGAGAATAATGCGGATAATAATAATGAAAATATTAATAATAATGGGAATAATAATAATGAAATAATAATGAGCATAATGAGAATAATAATAATAGCAATAACAATGAAAATATTAATGAGAATAATGCGGATCATAATAATAAAATAAGGGTCTTTCTAAAATGTGCCCTAAGGGCACATGTTAAGCACTTAATATGATAATATAATTTAACATCCGTAAGCATATAAGGTAATATTCATAAGCATATAAGGTAACATTCAAATTTCAAATACAATTAATTAGCAATTGTGTTCCCTTATTAGTTTCTTAACCTGTGCCCTAAGGGCACATTTTAGAAAAACGCATAAAATAATGACAATATTAATAATAATAATGAGAATAACAATAATAATGAAAATAATAATGAGAATAATGATGACAATAATGATAAATAATAATGAAAATAATAATAATAATAATAATAATATTGATAATATGAAAATTTTATAGTAATAATGAATATAATAATAATAGTAGTAATTAACAAGGACTAAATACGAACCAAAAACTACATGGCCCAAATGTTTCAAAAATGTTCATTTTGACCCCAAAACTCCAAAAACCATCTAAAAACTAATGATTTTGTTAAAAATTGGTCTAAATCCACACAATGTGTACACTATCAAGGACTTAGACTGCAACGCTCTCAATTATAGGGACTAAAGTGCAATTCAGCCTAACTTACTGGGACCATTGCTGCAAAAAACTCCAATAGTTCGAACACGCATTATAATCTCGGTATACTTGTGCATGAGCCGAGGCTCGAAGCTCGGCTCTTAACAAAATGATCCGAGCCACGAGCTGGGTTCTCCGCTCGTCACATCCCGATCCCAGTTAGGGTTTGGCGTTTTTATTGGCTTTTGGCCTACGTCTTCTAAGCTTATTAGGTTTTATTGTTTATCTATCAATAGAGGCTTGTCCTTTGACAATCATAAGAAAATAGGTCGGGTTTTATTGATTGAATGCTAAATTGCTGAAACAAAATAATAGCTGAATATGAATACTGAATATTTTAGTTGTTTGATAACAGTTCAAACAAAATAACTAAATTTGAGGTATATTGATAATTTTGCCCTAACCTTAATTCATTGACAATTTAGTTATTTATTATACTTTCAGCTTCCCAAAATTACATATAAATATTATGTCAACTTATAAAATATTTCAAAGTGATAAATATGGTTAAATAAATAATTTAAATATACTAGAAATAAAAATATTATAATTAAGCATTGTGATTTAGCATGTAAGTTAAGATGGGAACCTATATCACACTAGGATACAAGATGGATGAAATATTACTTTTCTTAAAATTACTTCAAAATAAAAATATGCTCCAATTTTACACATATAAACAATTGTCTCAAAATTTTACAAACTCGAATCTAATAATTTTTTATTTATAACGAAAGATAAAAGGGGACAAATTAAAATTTACATATAAAATTAAACAAGAATTTGTAATAGAAATTCAATAGCTTCGTTCGTAATTAACTTGAAGGTCAAAACTGATCAACAATTTACTCGCATAAATTGACCATATATATTTATCTATGCTAAATTGTTGGTGTTGCCTCCCGTAACTTGTTGGTCGTACATTGGTATAAAATAATTGTTTGCACTCTCAACATTATAATCAAATTAAAAAATTACTTTTGAACATTAGAATATCAATTTTACACTATGAGCATTATAATATTTGACATATATCAATCTTGGTGTTGGTTGCCGTAACTTGTTGGTCCTATATTGGTGTTGGCTCCAATATCACTTTTACACTATGAACATCATAATCAAATAATTCTTGTTGAATTAATGCATGAAACTAAAAAATATAAATATTATAATTTTTTTACATTATTAATTTTATATAGAATAAATAAATAAAACTTACAAAATTTACATTGTTTGAGTGACTTGCTTTAGTTGTTTGGTATTTGTTAATGAAAGTTGAATTTTTTTTGGAGAGAAAGGTGATTTAAAGTGAAGGATTTGAGAGATATGATATGAGGGAGAAAAAGAGTAGAGGCAGATATGGGAGAGAACATAGGGGTGAGAGTTGAGGGAGTGATATGAAAAATTAAAATTTATTGCTTATGAATTGATTAAAATTTAGATAGAGCTTATACATTTTGCATTCAATCAATATACTTCCAACAATTTGCATTTCGTAAATTGAAAATTAATGTATACGTAGTATTTTTTAAAAATGTTTTGCAAATTATGATATTTACTATTTGTAATTGCTTCATACTCCCTATCTTTATTAGTTGACGTTTTAGATCTTTGACTTTTTTTTTCAGTTGACGTTTTACAATTTCAATATAATATTTAATAACTTTTTTCTTTTAAATCCCTATTTAATGTTTTCAATGTAGATTAATCAATACATGGATGTAACTATTGATTCTTTATCAATTAGGGGTATATGTGTAAAGTGTTATTGTTTTCTAATCGACGTAAAAAAAATTAAACCGAGAACTAAAAAATGAAGAAAATATTAAGTGATATTAGTGTGTAATAAGGTAACTTACCCATATTAGAGTGGGCTCAAATTGCTTGTACTCCAATATTTAATTGCTTAATCTTATCTCATTTGAAGACAGATTTCATAATTTTAATGGGTTGACTTAATCGTATATACGTCCCTCAATACATTAGTTTGCGCGTCGATGATTTAGTTTCTAGAAGCTTCACTCAATCGTTCCAGACGGATCTCATAACTTCTGGTTGTCTAGTAGGTTAGTGGGCTCTTGATTCTCTCTGAATGAGAAGTCTCTTTATGGACTTCATATTAAAATTATTACTATGTCTCGTCACCATATTTGTTTTTCTATTGTGTTTTAGAGAATGATGACAGCATTTTACTTACTCCTTTCTCTGTTTAATTTTACTAATTGATTTGCCGGTCAGTTCTCGGCGTCTACGCATATAAGATTCCTGCAACCTCTCGTCATCGTCCTCGGTTCGAGACGCCTGTTCATGTCTCTGGGATTGGGCGTCCTCGACTAACTCAGCACGGTCACGGCTGAGTCGGTTCCTTAGGTCCCGATTCGCTGCTCTGGGAGGCGCGGTTCGCGCAGATGTTCGTCCTCGAGCTTCCTCGAGGCGAAGGGGTCGGGATCCGCCGGCTTGTCGTGATGGAGAGATTCTTGGAGCCATTGACCTGAAAGTGTGGCCGGGATTCGACCACAAACACTCCGACGATCAAGTCAGTCAATGGTGTTTGAGAGAAAGTTTTTAGATGGGAAAGTTTCACTTACCTCAAATGGGAAATGAGGCAGGTATTTATAATAAGTTCCCAGGTGTAACTTCCGTAATAATGAGGGACACATGTCATGCTCTGATTGGCGCTGACCGGAACCCTAGGAAGCTGGGCCCTTAAGCGGATCGAGTCCAGCTATTGTGGGCTTAGCTTTATTTCCTCCTCTATTAATAAAGCAGGTGCACATCATTGCCCCCACCATCTCTCGGCTGGCGGTTACGACTCATGTCATGGGAGACGACCGAGGGATGGACTGGTTCGAACATCAGCTGGACCCTACTCGCTGGGACATTCGCCAATATGTGTATCCTTGCCCCTACGCGTCTCCCAAGCCTCACACGCGCCAAAAATGGTTTTCTATAAAAGGTACCTCAAAGGGAAAACCTCTTCTTATTCTTTCTTTTTCTCTTGCATATTTTCAGTACTTTCATCACACGGCTTTTGGTTCATTGCTTGGTGCATCTTCTTCATCTGTGCTTATCTTGTGTATCAAAGGTACCATTTCCATCCTTAAACACCCATTTTTGTGCTCTTCTTGAGGTTTAGGTATGGCTAGGGTGGCTACTTTTTTCTTTATGCTCTTCTCCGTCTCCTCCCTCTCAAAGAGGTAAACCTCTGTTGTCACGGATGCCCCTCTCAGGGGATAATTTCCCCTTCTATGAGGGTGAAGGAGTAGGAACGTCACCGGAATTACGGCCTCCGGGTGTTTTTCCGATTCCTTTTGTGACTTTTGCCCTCCTGGTGAGTCTTCTTGAGGAAGGAACCGTCTTCTGTCAAGGACGGTTCATTTCCCAAGGGCGGGAACCTGACGCTTGGTTTCCTGCTGACACCTGGCAACGGTTCCTCTTCCCAATGGGGGGAAACTAAGGCGCTTAACTCCTTAGCGACTAGCTCTTATATTGTCTCGCGCGCAGATTTGTCGACAATGGCTGACGAACAAAATCCATCCCCGACGGCCGACATTACCCCTGTAAACCAATCAGCTCCACTGGATCCGGCTTCATCCTTACCTTCTCCCGGTCCCGAGGTATACGCCTATATCTTCTTGATTACCTTCCGGTTGACAATGTCTTTTTATGTAATTGGTTTGGCTATTCGCAGGAGGAGAATACCACGGACGTTTCCTCGGGGGACGAGATGCCTCTTCACGTTGGGGGCAGCTCGTCTAGTGCGGCTGGCTCTTCGCGTTCGCGAGGGAAAGGTAAACAATCTGATTCTACTCCTCAGTACATAAAAAAGTCTCTTCCTTCCATTATCGAGCCCTCCCATCTACCCGGTTTTAGAGAATTTTTCTCGATTCCAGATTTCGTCGAAATGCGGGTTCCTTCCCCGTCAGACACCCTTTTTTCCTTTCCGGAGGGCTGGACGCCCATGTACATAGAGAATTTTTCCTTGGGCATGCGCCTACCCCTTCCCCGCTTCGTCGAAAACCTGTTGCGGGCTCTTCCATGCGCTCCCATCCAGATACACCCGAACTCGTGGTTGTTGTTAACCACTTTTCAAGTGGCGTGTCGGAGGCTTCACATTGAGCCGACCGTTGCTCTTTTTAAAGAGAACTACCACGTGGTTCATAGGGCCGGCTCCCTCATAACCTTTTCAGTAAATTCTCGTGGAGCCGCCATCGCTACTCGCCCGAACAAGGTGTATGATAAGAGGTGGCACAATAAATGGTTTCTCTTAAAAGGGGGGTTAAGTCGAAATGTCCCTTTAGTTCAAGTCCCTCGAGAAAACATCACACGACTAGAACATGTACCCACGTCTGCTGTGGAGGTTACTCTGCGAGAGCGTCTCGTCAAATCCTATTCCCCTCTCGCCGATTGGCAAGTTTTTGTTGAAGAAGGGGTGCTGATTCGAGCGGGGTTGGTGCCGACCAAAGGTTTCGCCGAGCCTGTTCCGTCCTGGGGTATTGAGCCGACTCTTTCTTTATATTCCTATTTCTCCTTAGTGGTATAATGATTCTTGATTTATCTTTGTAGGCGACGTGCTGTCGGGGGCTGCTCTCATCAATGATCCTTTACAACTGGAAATGAGTGATATGGCGGGCCCGCGTCCTCCTCTACACCCCGCGGCGGTAGAACCGAGAACGGTAACTGATCCATCCACGATTCCCCTGGAGTCTCCTCCTGCGGGCAATGTAGTGACCGCGCCGCCAGCTGGACCGAGGCCTTCCAAACGCCCTGCCGGAGGGGTGATCCTGAGGAAGTCTATGTTCAAGAAGGCTAAGGTGGCCAAGGACCCAGCCGCCCCTGCTATTGTTGCTCCGTCGGCCCCTTCCTCCTCATCCTCGGCTACTCCTTCTCCCGTCTCTAGCCGGTTGCCCCCTCCTATTGAAGTAATTGATATTGAAGAGGCGGCGCCTGCTTCTCGCGAAGAGGGTGTCCCCTTGGTCGCTTCGGAACCTCCTCCGACTATGCCTGTGACGGAAACAGCCCCTTCTTCCTCTTTTCCCATTTCCCGTCGAGCCTTCGATCCGAACTTCGTGCCGGAACCTCTACCCGATGGTTTGCGGTATGTGCGTCCACCTTATACTCTACAACCGTCCGGACTGGAGATCCCCACTCCCACCTTCACCTATGGTCCTGGTGAGGCGATGAAGGTGATGAAGCCCCTTTTTACCAAGGGAGAAGTGACCGCCTTCTACGATACAGGGAGTGTGGAGGCCCATAGCGAAGCCGTGATGGAGCACATACTGAAGGTATGTTGTACTTCATTTTCCTTTGGTAGTTATATATTTTCATTATACTAACCCCTATCTTTCAGACCGCCAGCGGGGTGTTCGGGTTGTCCAGGCGCGCAGGTTTGGCAGAGCGAGCGTTCCGTGCCAAGGAGGCCGAGGCTCACCATCTCGGACTTCTGTACAAGAAAGCAACTGCCGAAGTGGTGGAGCAAACGAAGACGTTGCTGTTGCTGAATAAAGAGGTTAAGGCGACCACCACTCAATTCACCGACCAGCTGGCTCTCACCACACAACTTCAAGCCGAAAATGAAAAGCTTAAGGCCGAGCAGGGAACATGGGCGATGAGCATTTCAGAGTCGCAGAAGGCTCGGGACGAAGCGCTTAAGCAGGTGGAAGAGGCTGAGAAGGTGACCGCCGCGGCTCAAGAGGAAGCAAACGCTGCTCGGGCTGACCTGGCTGCCCTCCGTGATTCCCAGCAAGATTTGATTGATGCTGCGGTGAAGGATTATGCTGAGGGGGAGGGTGCCGTGTTCGCTGCAGGTGTGGATATTGCAGAATCCTTAACCCGCTTCGTTTCAGCTTTTGAGGTAGAGATGCCTGAGCTCCCCGCTAAGCTGGAGGCGTTCAAGACTCAGTTTGGGTTGAACCCGCAGTGGTTTGACGCGGCTGCGAGCCGGGAGGACTAGCTTTATTTCTTGGTTTAGCTTTGTGAATGTAGACCTGTATTTTGGGATTTTTGGACATGAATCTGTATTGACTTTTAACTTGTGTTTGTTTATTATATTGCTTCTGTTTTTCGTCCTTTATCCGTGTATGCCCCCTTGAAAAGTCAAGGTTCTTATCTTGGGTTTTTAACCAAAAGGACTTAGGAATTCTACACAAGTATGGCCTCGCAGGGACGCGAGGAGCTAATTAAAATTAGGACTCTCGCCGTATCGCTGAATACGGGAGTTATGTCCGTAATTTTGTTTTTCCAAGTACTGCCTCGCATGAGGGGCTAATCAGGAGTAGGACTCTCACCGTATCGGGAGTTATGTCCGTACTTGTGTTTGTTAAGTACAGCCTCGCATGCTGGGATGCGAGGGGCTAAAAAGTAGGACTCTCGCCGTATCGCTAAATATGGGAGTTATGTCCGTACCTTTGTTTTTTAAGTACAACCTCGCATGTTGGGGTGCGAGGGGCTAAAAAGTAGGGCTGTCGCCGTATCGCTAAATACGGGGGTTATGTCCGTACTGTTGTTTTTTAAGTACAGCCTCGCATGCTGGGATGCGAGGGGCTGAAAAGTAGGACTCTCGCCGTATCGCTAAATACGGGAGTTATGTCCATACTTTTGTTTTTTAAATACAGCCTCGCATGCTGGGATGCGAGGGGCTAAAAAGTAGGACTCTCGCCATATCGCTAAATACGGGAGTTATGTCCGTACTTTTGTTTTTTAAGTACAGCCTCGCATGCTGGGATGCGAGGGGCTAAAAAGTAGGACTCTCGCCGTATCGCTAAATACGGGAGTTATGTCCATACTTTTGTTTTTTAAGTACAGCCTCGCATGCTGGGATGCGGGGGGCTAAAAAGTAGGACTCTCGCCGTATCGCTAAATACGGGAGTTATGTCCGTACTTTTGTTTTTTAAGTACAGCCTCGCATGCTGGGATGCGAGGGGCTAAAAAGTAGGACTCTCGCCGTATCGCTAAATACGGGAGTTATGTCCGTACTTTTGTTTTTTAAGTACAGCCTCGCATGCTGGGATGCGAGGGGCTATGCGATCACAAACTGTTCAAAGATTGTTTCCATTTTATTCATACGTTTAGGGATTAACTGTAATACAATCGCAACTTGGTGACATGCCAAATTCTAGGAACTAAGTGGCCCTCCGCGTCTTCTAACTCATATGTCCCAGGGCCCACGATGCGTCGAATTCTATAGGGTCCTTCCCACTTGGGACCGAGCTTTTGTACGTTTTGGGGTTGACTAGCCGATAGAAGTCGCAGCACTAAGTCTCCAACCGCAAACTGTCGGCCTTTCACCCGCTTGTTGTATGCTCTGGCCATTGCATGCTTGAATGTCTGCATTTTATATAGGGCATCATCCCTCGTCTCATCGATGAACTCCAAGTTTTCTCGCAGCCGTTGATCGTTTTGGGCTTCATCGAATCCTCTTTGCCGGAACGTGGGTGCTCCGATCTCCGCAGGGATCACCGCCTCAGTTCCATACACCAAGCTGAAAGGAGTGGCCCCAGTGGCGAAGGAAGGAGTAGTCCGTATGGACCAGAGTACCCCTTGCAGTTCCTGGGGCCACATGCCCCCTGGCATATTCGTCTGGGCCAAGTTTTTCCGTACTCCATTGAGGATTACCCGGTTCATGACTTCCACCTGTCCATTCGCCTGGGGATAATATACGGGCGCAAAACGATGTTCAATGTTGTATTTTTCGCAGAACTCCTGTACGAGACGTCCTTCGAACTGGGTGCCGTTATCTGATATCAGCACGCGAGGGATTCCGTATCGGGTTACGATGTTTTTCCACAAAACCTGGACCACCTCTTCGCCTCTAATCCTGGACAAGGGCACGGCCTCCACCCATTTGCTGAAGTAGTCGACAGTGACGAGGATGTACTCCAAGTTACCCTTTGCCCTGGGGAGTTTGCCCACTAAATCGATTCCCCATGCGGCGAAGGGAAGGGGGCTGACGATGGGAGTCATAGTCGTGGCAGGGAGTTGCGGGACGGGGCTGTATTTTTGGCAGGTATCGCACCTCTTGACATAAGCCTGGGCGTCTTTTACCATTGTAGGCCAATAATTCCCTGTCCGAGTGATCTTGATGGCTAAGGCTTTTCCCCCGATATGTGACCCGCACCATCCTTCATGGACTTCAGCCAGCACTTTAGGTATATCAGAAGCGGGCACGCACAATAACAATGGCCCCTCCCAAGATTTGCGATACAATTCGCCTTCTCGCATGTGAAACCGTAGGCTTCGGGATTTTATTTGAGCCGCTTCCCTCGCGTCCTGTGGCAAGATATCGTTTTCCAAATATTGGGTCAGGGGAGTTCGCCAATCAGGTGTCTCATCTCCTATTGCTCTTACCTCCGATACCTCGTGCGCCGGCCGATCCCGGATCTCCACATAGACCTCGGGAGGGATTTCTTCATACTGATTGGTAGCTAATTGCGACAGGTAATCGGCCTTCTCGTTGCAACTTCGCGGTATGTGCTCGAACCTGACCGTCTCGAATCCTCCTATCAACCGTTGGACCAGGGCCTCGTATTTCATTAAGGATTCATTTCGAACGTCTGCCCGCCCAGTGATCTGATCGATTACTAACTTAGAATCTGCTTCCACGACTATCCTCGCCAGGCCTATTGCTTGAGCGAGCTGTAACCCTGCGACCACTGCTTCATACTCAGCTTCGTTATTGGTTGTGGCAAACTCAAAACGAATCGCATACCCGATCTGTTCGCGTAGTGGACCTTTGAACACGATTCCTGCCCCACACCCCAGGTTATTCCTCGCCCCGTCTACCTGAATAATCCATTCGTCGGGGTTTAGATCAGTTGCGGGGGTGATTTCATCAACGTTATTTGGCGTGCATTCAGTTAGGAAATCGGCCAGGGCTTGGGCTTTAATGCTGTTTCTGGCGACGTATTCAATATCGAATTCGCTGAGCTCGATGGCCCAAGCCGTCAACCGGCCCGACAGGGCGGGTCTTGCTAGGATTTTCTTCAGGGGCTGATCGGTTACGATCCGTATGGGATGTGCCTCGAAGTAAATTTTTAGCTTTCGGGCCGCTACAATCAGGGCGAGAACGAATTTGTCAATGTCAGGGTACCTCTCCTCAGGGCCATGTAACACATGGCTGACGTAATATATGGGTTTCTGCATTTTTTCCTCTTCCCGAATTAATACGCTGCTCACCGCCCCTTTCGACACAGATAGATATAAAAGCAATGTCTCCCCAGTCTCTGGACGACTAAGTAATTTCGGGGAGCATAGGTATTCTTTTAGTTCTGCGAAGGCCTTAGCACTTTCTTCGCTCCACACAAATTTTCCTTCCATCGGAGCGGCCTGTCGGAGAGTTTTGAAAAACGGGAGGTTTCTATCACCTGATTTAGATATGAAACGACTCAGTGCGGCCAAACATCCTGTTAGCTTTTGAACATCCTTGTAACTTCTTGGTTCTGGCATATCCACCAGCGCTTGTATTTTATCGGGATTCGGTTCGATCCCCTTCTCACTGATCATATAACCCAGGAATTTTCCTGAGGTTACCCCAAAGGAGCATTTCTCCGGATTGATGCGCAAACGAGTCGTACGAAGTCTACTTAGGGACTCTTTTAGGTTATCCAGATGATCGTCCTTCCGTCTACTTTTGACAAGCATATCATCTACGTAGATCTCCATGTTCCGCCCAATTTGATCTGCGAAAATGGTATTAACCATGCGCTGATACGTGGCCCCCGCGTTCTTGAGGCCAAAAGGCATGACCGTCCAATAGTATAGTCCATATTCCGTGATAAATGCGGTTTTGGGCGCATCGTCTTCTGCCATTTGGATCTGGTGATAGCCCCTTGATGCATCCATGAAGTCGAACATCTCGTGCCCTGCACTTCCATCAACCAGGCGGTTTAAACAAGGTAGCGGGTAAAAATCCTTTGGACAGGCTTTATTGATATTGGTGAAGTCTGTGCACATGCGCCAGGTTCCATTAGGTTTTTTTACCAAAACTACGTTCGCGATCCATTGCGGGAATTGTAATTCCTTGATGGCCCTTGCTTCCAGTAACGTGTGGATTTCTTTTCGTATGGCCATACCCTTCTCATCGCTAAAGGTGCGCTTCTTCTGCTTGATAGGTCGTATACCCGGGTCCGAGTGTAGTCGATGAAGGGCTATGCTTGGATCCACCCCAGGCATGTCTTCCGGTCCCCAGGCGAACACATCCACAAAGTCACGAATCAAGTCGATCAATCGTCGCCTATGCTCCTCCCCTAAGCATGTTCCTATCCGAAAGGTTTTTGCCGGATTATCTTCGCTGAACGCTACTTCCTCTATGGCTTCATGTGGGCTGCCCTTCCGTTGGCTTTCCTTTTCCTTAGGGGAATTGTCATTGGTCGACTGGAGTGTTTGGACATTTTTGGGCGTCTCTCTCTTTTTCCTCCGAAGATCAGATGTCCCCTCCGTCCCCTCACTTTCCTGGATGGCTGGTACTGACGACAAGTAACACTTCCTGGCATTCTTCTGTTTCCCTGCCATCTCTCCAACCCCTGTGGCGTTGGGAACTTAAGTTTTAGGTGTACCGGGGATACTATCGCCTGGAACTCAGTCAACGAAGGCCTTCCTACTATGCCATTGTAGGAAGGGTCGTTGATATCTACCACTGTGAATGATACCCTTTTCGTGGCGATCCGAGACCCCATTCCCATAGTGACATCTAACTCGACCTCTCCCACCGGGTATATGGAGTGTCCTGTAAAGCCCGTGAGTGGTGTGCGAATGGGTTGTATGAGAGACCTGGGCAAGTGTAGCTCATCGAAGGTACGCAGATACAAAACATCCACCGAACTTCCCGTATCTACCAACATTCTTTCCACCTCGACGTTGGCGATAACTGGCATGATCACCAAAGGGTCTTCATGAGGTAATTCGATCCCTGCCAACTCGGAGTCATCGAACATGATAGGCTCCCTTTTAGCCGCCCTGCTTTGATATGAGGAGAACACATCTCGTCGGGCGTATTTCTTGCGAGCATTGCGGGAATCTCCACCTCCCGACCTGCCCCCTGAGATTGTTTCAATGCGGCGACGGACCGGTGCGGGGGAACGATCTCGTTTAGGGAGTGGTGGAGCGGAAGGCGTGGCCTGGGGGCCGCTGGTGAACTCGCGTAAGTGGCCTCGTTGAATTAATTTTTCAATCTCCGCCTGCAAAGTGCGGCATTCGTCCGTATCGTGGCCATGCTCACGATGGTAGGCACAATACTTAGTACGATCTCGCTTGTGGGGAGCCGTGCTTAGGCGTTTAGGCCGTGGGAGTATCTTCTGATCGGCAATGGCGGCGTAGATCGTTGAGACGGGCGCGTTCAAGGGAGTTGTTGGCGGAGCAGGTACGTCGCGGGTACTCGTCCCGGGGCGAGCCGTGTCGCCTGCTGGCGAATAGGCTTTGCGTTTGTTTTGAGGATAGCTATGAGTGTAGGGCTTATCCTTTTGCAATCGGTCCCAAATCTGCGTTTTAGGAGGATAGTCTTTTTTAAGAACAGTGTCGCGTAGGTCCTTGGTGTGCTCCTTTATATATGTACCCTTTTCCCTAGCCTTTAACTCCTCCATGTCGATGAACTGGCGCACCCGGGCCGTCAACTCATCTTTAGTAAGGGACTTTTCGCCAAGTAGGTTCTTTTTGAGCGCACCATACCTAAGGGCCCGGAAGAAGCCCATGTAAGCCGTCTTGGCATCGCAGTTTGGGATGCACAGCAATAAATCATTATAACGTTTATGGAAGTCCCGTAGGGACTCATTCTTGCCTTGCTGTTGCTCCATGAGGACTTTTTCGTCGAGGACCTCCCTGATGGACGCGCCGAATTTGGCGACGAAGGCCTTGGCGGTGTCCTCATACGTGTCCAACGACTTATCCGGCAACTCCATATACCAGTCTAAGGCTTTGCCCTTGAGGCTGTTGGCGAAAGCCTTAGCCAATAAGTCGGGCTCATTAGTGGCCATTGTCATCTGTGTAAGGAACGCCTTTAAATGTTTCTGTGGGTCAGACGTCCCATCATACTGAGTGAACTGAGGAAGGACAAAACCCGGTGGGGGTACGACGGCCTTTAGGCGATCAGTAAAAGGCATCTGTGTATGTGCGACGACTGTAGGCGTGCGTGTGGAGGCGATGCCGGCGACCTGCTTCCGGAGAGCGTCCATCTCAGCTAAGAGCCGGGCCATGTTGGGGTCGGTGGTGGCGACGGTGGGTACCGATGCGGGCGTTTGCAAGACCAGCGGGGCAGGGACATCAGGTGTCAAGGGAGCGTGAGGCGTGAGCACCGTGGCATCGAGTGCCGTCGGTGCGGCCGGTGGACCCGGTGGTGGCGGTGCGTCGATACGGAGAGCGGCCTCGCGGGCTTGTAAGTTGGCCTCTACGCGGCGCTCGACTTCTCGATCTATGTCGATAGGAAGGTGACGGCGAGAGGAGGTGGACCGGTCGTGGTGGGATGGATGGGCCCCACGGTGTGTATTGTGATGATCTCGTGACTGATTTGTTCGAAGATCCACAGACGGCGCCAATGATTTGCCGGTCAGTTCTCGGCGTTCGTCCTCGAGCTTCCTCGAGGCGAAGGGGTCGGGATCCGCCGGCTTGTCGTGATGGAGAGATTCTTGGAGCCATTGACCTGAAAGTGTGGCCGGGATTCGACCACAAACACTCCGACGATCAAGTCAGTCAATGGTGTTTGAGAGAAAGTTTTTAGATGGGAAAGTTTCACTTACCTCAAATGGGAAATGAGGCAGGTATTTATAATAAGTTCCCAGGTGTAACTTCCGTAATAATGAGGGACACATGTCATGCTCTGATTGGCGCTGACCGGAACCCTAGGAAGCTGGGCCCTTAAGCGGATCGAGTCCAGCTATTGTGGGCTTAGCTTTATTTCCTCCTCTATTAATAAAGCAGGTGCACATCACTAATCATTTTAGTTATAGGTACATATATTAAAGGAATGGAAATAGTTAAAGAGTTTATTGAAAATGTAAAAAGATAATTATTTAAAATTATTATATAATTGGTTGTTTAATAATTTTGAGAGAAAAAATAATCAGAAAGCTCAATGAGAATGTAAAGATGCTATTTTAATGCTACAATATTACATGTATTGTGGAAAAATATATAATTTGGACGATAAGTAAAAATGAACGAAAAGAGTAGTTAAAATGAATTTTTTAGCATATTTTAATAGTGTATATTTTTATTTGACGTTAGAGCTTCAATCATAAAACACCCCAATGCAAAATCATGTTCTTCTTCTTCTTCTTCACAATACCGCAACCACCCTTCCTTCATGCAAAATTCCAAACCATCCTCCTTCCCATCGAAACTCAGTGGCCTTTTCCTCCACGACCACCCTTCCTTCATGCAAAATTCCAAACCATCCTCCTTCCCCATCAAAATTCCGTGGCCTCTTCCTCCCTGTGAACCCGCCACCTCACCCTCCACCCCCGCCTGGCCCTCTCCCATCCTTCTTTCTATTTCTTTTTATTTCATTCTCTGCAATTTGAATTTCAATTGAGGGTTGATGTAAGGTTTTGATTTTAATTTGTAGTACGTCAGGATCTCGGATTTTAGGTGAAACATTATTGGGGTGAAGTTAGAGTCTTGATTTTAGATGAAAATGTGGATGAAGGTGGGTTGTTGTTGGTAAACGTGTCAAACGAACCGGGCTGTCCGCAGGCTAGGCCCGGTATCCCTGCCCTAGCCCACTTATTAAGCGGTCAAATACGGGCATAGGATTAGGCCCCAGGCCAGGCCAGGCCCGTCCCCCTCGGAAGCCCTTGAATGCCTGGCCTGGCCCGGCCCCTAAGCCCGTCAAGGAGTATATATATGTGCTAATCATTGTGCCAACATAATTACTTGTTATGTTTAATAATATTATCTACTATCTAAATAAGATTATAAGATGCATGAGTATATTATTTTTTAAATAAATAGATAATTTAGTATTACACTACATATTATTTAATAATATACCACATTATTTTTTAATATGCTTATAAAAATTGTTTCATGTTAGATATTATTAAAAATACAAGATGTATTACTATATACTAATGCATTTTATATACACTTATGTAATCTACATTATATTTAATTGGGGAAGGGGGTAATTAGTTTTTTTTAGTGAAGCTCCATATTCCAAACTTCTAATTGTTAGTAGTGGTGGTGATGTTATGAATTATCATTTTTAAATTGGGGATATTTGGAGGTGGTCGGTGGTGCTGATGAGGTAGATGATAGATGATGGAGAGGATGGTAGTTGGTATTGATATTCGGTGGTTGAAGAAGATAAGAAAAGGGGGTAAATAATCATTTTACATACTTTAAATGCCACTTTGGCAACTGATTAGCCACGAGTTCTTTGAGTTCATATTTGTAGCACAAATGTGCCAATTTCCCAAATTTTACCTAAAAACTTTGGCACTCCCCTTCCCTCCAGAGCAACTTATATACTCCAAAATTGGCTCAATAAGTGGAGACCTAAATCACCTCAATTAAATCAATTTTCATGCCTTACATCTTCTATAAAGAAATAATCAAATGTTTGTAACTAAAGAAAACCAATTGAATGCAAAAAGTGAGTGAGTTGTATAAATAGTTCTTGATAATGTCATTAAGTTAAAGTTTTTCTTTTTTTTAATTATTAAGTTGAAGTTTAGTCCTCAATAATTGTATCATTATAGTTTGATCCTCAAAAGTGACAAAAAAGTTACTGATTACTCCCCACGTTAACTATTCCGTTAATTTTTAACAACACCATACGATGAAAAGTCAAATTTGGGGCAAGAAATGCTTTTGCAAAGAATTTTCATTAGACACCAAAAATGAGCTTAAATCTTAAAAAAATTCATTTTTTGCCCTAAATTTGACCTCTCATCTCGTATTGGTTTTAAAAATAACGAAATAGTTAACGTGGGGACTAATCTGCAACTTTTTTGTCACTTTTGGGGACTAAATTGCAACGATGCTACTATTGAGAACTAAATTGCAATTTTGTGATACTATTGAGAACTATTTATGTAATTCGCTCTCAACAGGTAATCAAATGTCTAGAACCAATGCAATTCAATTAAATATACATTTGATTATTTTTTAAAGGAGATGTGGGATATGAACATTCATCCAATTGGGTTGTTTTGGGGTTCCTCGTATGTAGATCTCAATTTTTAGAAGAAAAATTAGAAATTTTGTAAAAAGTGAGTATGGAAGTGTTTTTGGAGGGAAGGGGTTCGTGACCGAGTTCAAACTTTTAATAGATCAATCTATATTTTTTTCACTTATATTAAAATTATATAGTAACGATATCATTATTGAGAACGAAACTAAAATCTCACGAGTCATGACATTATCATGAGGCTATTTGTTTCAACAATTTGATCATAAACTTACATAAAGTTATTAATTGTCTCTGCCATTTATGTACTAGTACATCAGATCAATTCCTGTAACAAATGTCAGCAAGAAACGAGATGAAGAAAGGTAACTCCCACAAGTTTTTACCTTGTAGGTGAACTACTATATATATATATGGAGTTCTAGTTTTGGGATGGTTGACTACAGTTTACAATATCCATGCATGTGTGGTAGAAAGCAAATGTGTGCTTATACTCCTTATGAATTTATTATGATTCATACTCTTTCAAATTCTCACTGACAACTTCCATAACGTGTTTCATAAGCAAAGCATTTATCGTACTTTGGCTTACCTTGAACCATTGTGTACTACTAGTAGTAGTCTGCTACACTGCATATTATTGCATGATCATATTGTCTCAACTCTCAACGTCTTATTTCTAGGCAGGCATGCAATTCTTTTGTCTTCTCCCTTTTTCTTTACCAAGCAATGGGGATTGGGGAGAGATACTATAGAGGGCGGATTTGGTTTAAAGTACGGTTTAGTGATAGGTAGGCATGTCAGTGAACGTAAAAGGTTTGATTCGGCTTGCATTATTCGATTCGAAAAAGTTCGACTCTCGACTTGGACTCGCATTATTCAATATTGACAAATAACAAATCAAACGGTAAAAATCCAAGATTCGATTCGCCCAAACCTAACGGTTCGATTTAGTATGGCTCTTATATAAAGACAAGGCTTTGCCCTATTATACTCTAAAGTCCAGACTTCAAAGTACTAAGCCTATCCTTTTTATCTTCAACTCATCGCTCATTTCCCTCTCATTCGCCCAATTACATCGAACTTGTTGAGAATCAAACCGAACTTGTCCGCATAGCCGGTTTGCATTTTTCAGACCAAGTCAAACGTAAGGTTCAGTACGATTCGCACATTGTGGACCGAACCGAACGTAAAGTTCGAACCCTTGCGGACCGAACTTAAACATAGTTATCTCGGTATAGTTCGGTCCGTTTACATCCCTAGTAACAGAAATATTGATCATGTGAAGATCCTACATAAAATAGTTAGGTTTTTAGTCTAATATGTTTAGAGAGGCCGGGTCTTTTAGTTAGGCGAAGATTTTTTCCCACTAGCTTGTGCGAATATAATAATCTCATTAAAATAGATTTCCTCTCTATCTGAAGGTGGTAAAGTAATCTGAAATGATTTGTTTCCCATAATACAATTGCTAAACCAATAAAGACTTAGAAGCATTCTAAGTAGTGTACGTATAGAGAGCTGATTATTGGAGCAAGAACTGTCACTAGAAAATTATTTAAATAATGTCTTTTTTTATATTTTTTAAAGTGAAATTGCATGAATCTTATAACTAAAATTGGAGAGGGGTAATCAATCACTCCATAATTTTTACAATAATTCTATAAACTCTGCAACAATTAAGAATCATAACCTCGAACTAGTCGTCGTCTCACTAAATGCATGGGAGTTACAAATTTTCAAAACTCATGCATTTAAAAAGATTCGGGGGCAAAGTTAAATTAGTTCTCCAACAGTTAATAGAATGATAACCCACAACTAATCGTCGAACGGACTTATCTATATTATACTCCCTCCGTCCCTAAAAGATTGTCACATTTTGACTTTTGTGGTCAATTACAACAAAATTTGATCACGAATTCTCACTAAACGAAAAGAAATAATATAGTCTTGTGGGACCTCGTTAGATTCGGCTCAATATATATTTTTGAAATATCAACTTATTATAATTTTTTTGCATTTAGAATAAGAGATATTTGTATTTTAAATCGTGTTTTATTGACCACCAAAAGTCAAATGTGACAATCATTTAGGGACGGAGGGAGTATTAATTTATTTGTTCCTTCATATATACCATCTTGCACCCGCGGAAGCTATATGACATTTAGATTTTAATACTATTCAATCCGTTTACTTTTTACTAATTTGCTGAAATCATATTTTTAAGCACAATAGTTAGAAGGGCAATTTAGTCACAACACTTAAAATAATTAGTAACCACTTTTAGATATTACATTTCCCTCCTAATTGGCTATCAATTGAAGCTTTCGAGAAATAGCACATGTTCAATTTTTGAAAAGCCCCAAAATTTAACAAGTACAATCTTCAAAAGATGCAATTTTGAAAACGAAATAGGTATAATTTAAGTGTCCTGACTAAATTGTCCTTTTAACTTTTGTGCTTAAAACTGCGATTTCAGCAAAATTGGTGAAAATAGACGGGTTGAGTAGTACTATTAGAACATGAGTGATGTCTTTGATACGAAAGTGAATAAAATGTGGTAAATAAATCAAACGTTAGTGATGTCCGGTACTATTTGTCCATATATATATCCTCTTTTACTTGCTCCCTCCACATAAAACAACGGGTAGTATTAATGTATGAAGTGATAGCATTTGATGTTGTCATAGTAGGAGTGAAATTAGGGTCATGTGAAGCTATCAATTATTTATTGCTCCTTTCATACCTCAATCTACGTCTCTACCTTGGATATTTTTTACTTGAATTAGTAAAATTCACGATTTTTACTTCAACTAGGTAAATTTGTACTCCTCTGTTTGGTTGTCTGAAATGGACACTTATTATTATTACGTATCGTGACGACAGGCAGATGGTGATGGATGTAATATAATTCACTATTAACGTTTTAGTACAAAAATCAACCATGAGAATTACGACTAAAGAAATAATAAAATTAAAGAATATTTGAAATAACAAATACAGAGCGAAAGAAAAAAAATACAGAATTTACTAATCAAAGTAACATATATAATGTGAAACAATATGTTTCCAACAAAATGTTATATAAATTGTCACTACTATATGTTTGATTGTATGATAACAAAAATTAATCTTTTATTAAGTTTTTTTTTGCGTGAAGTTATTGTATTTGAAATATGTTTATAAAGCAAAGTAGGATGTGTACAGTTTGATTTGGTTCGATCTGAACAAAAATTAGAATCGAATTTATTTTATCGATTCTCTTATTAGTATAACCGAAAATAAAGTATGATGAGTGTATCTTGGTGAGACTATTTTCTATGCATCCAAAGCCGCCCGTGCAATAATCTACACCGTGTTTTTGTTCAAACACACCTTGTAAAATGCACGTTGGCTAGCAATGTTTGGCAGGTGGGTGGATGGTGGGGTGCGTGAAATCTAAGTGTGGATAAATAAGTGAAGCAACTTCTCTAGTTTTGTATTTATGGAACGTATGAGATGTGTTTTAGAATATACTGAACGTATGGAACATGAGTTGAACATAAAAGTTGAATGCATGTTTCATGTGTTTGCTAAAGACAAAACTGCAAAGAAATCAGTGTATTGGAAATAAATATCTGGGAAATATGTATGCCTAGATAAATATTACGTTTTTAGCCGCTTGCCTCCCGAATTATTATCTTGTCAAAGATATCCCCTAAAGCTCATCAATAAAATTCAGTTTAAAAATGAAATAACTATGTTGCCCTTACCATTTCTTCTTCAATCCACCCAACCCCCAACATAACGACCCCACACACGCTACCTAATCACTTTTAAACCCCAAATTTTAATGATGAAAATTAGCTTCGGATTGCATTCGAGGCAAAATAAATTTAAAAAGTAAGGATCTTATTTAAAGTTTAACTGTAGAAGTTGGATGCAAGTTATTGCATATGGTCCCCCATAGCCCAGAGGACGTGACTACTACTAATAATGAAAGATAACATCATGCATAATTTTCAGCTAACTATGACAACCTCGTACTTTATTTTGTCCCAAAAGCAATGTCCAGTTCCAGTCACATGCCAGGTGCCAAATCAAATACAATACTTAATTAGTTTGCCTAATTATCATCATAATATGGAGTGGTTAACTTTGCCTTTGTACACAATCTGCAGCTTTCACCTTCTGCTATCCTCGAGCGCCCGAGCTTCAGGTACCTCTCAATGTCGGAAATGGATTAAAAACGACATAGGTGAAACAGCCTAGGCAATCATGATTCATCCTCAGGACAATCAAAACAAAATACATAATGCAAACTGCAAACATCATTCTTTTCCGGATATTGGTGATGGCCTGGGACGATTGGTCGAACTTTTTACCTACCAAGTAAGTTATCTTTTGTAATTACTGAACTCCTGTAGTATCTACAAAATTGACCAGGAACGAACTTTGATGGGCGTCATAATTGGTTTTTGTGTAGTTGCCGTCTCTGAGCTGTGATCTTTTCCAAGAGACAAAAGATAGTCCCCACCTTGCAGTTAAGGCACATCTTATGTACATTAGCCTGCAGATATTGCACAACATTCAGGAGATTGTATAATAATGACAGAAGCAACATCTACCTAACTACGAATACATAATATCATCTTTCGTGCCACTTATCATATCAGTACCTAGAGTCTCCGAGGACCACTTGAACACTGCAAGAATATGTAGAAACTCAGTTGCTTCTCAATAATCGACAAGGTTCCTCAATGAATAATGTGGTTTGCTCATTAAAAGAAACGCCGTTCCTGGTGCCTATACGGAACTGGCAGCAACTCTTCAATCTCAATCCTTGAACTAGAATAACTCACACTTTTTCTAAAACGGCTGTGGTTAATACATTCAACCTCCGCAAGAAATATACCATAAACCGGTCTATGGTCTGAAAATTTTGATTCCCCTCTAACATAGGATATTTGGTTAAGGCCTTCACCATACCATAAAATTCGATCACACCTTCAAAAGACAAACTAAATTAGAGCCAGCCGAGAAGAATGTGCGAATATATAATAGATTTCTTCAAAGAACATTACCATGCAGGTGTTCTTCTTTTCTCCTTTGGGCGCACAGTTTCTCCAGCATATCTGTCTGAATTAGTTGAATATTTATATGTTGGAGGGAAATATATTCTTCCTTCGTTCCACCCTTCAAAAACACGTCCATATCTCTGCTCTGTTCGAAGCTGCATATAAAAACACTAGAAAAATTTTAGATGCTATATGTTGTTCTATAAATTTAGCTCATTATGTAAATACAACACAAGTAGAAAGAGCAAGCAAGCAGGATACAAATTTTCACAAACTTAATTCACTTGCCTGGTCATTCTCCAGCAGTGCCCTCCAATTACGCATCTCAACAAGCGCCTTGGCAAGCCGGTACGTCAATGAGATTCGGTAGTTTAAATCTCCCAGCCATATAACTCGACTAAAAATAGGTAACAGGACTTTCTCAGTACATGTCTCACTCTTCAACACAAGTTATATTAATCTGTAAGCTTTTCCTACCAAATTAAAACAATCAATGAAGAGAATATATAAAACAAATTTCATACTCATGCTCAAGGATAGTCTCAGGCAAGTTGTTATCGCCAATGCCGTGAACCCTAGGAAACCTTGTTTTCCTAAGAATTTCCATAACATCAGAGTTCCTACGTAATTCATCGCCCTCCTTTTCTCCCGATGTTAAATGACTGCAGACAAAACAGAAGCTTGTTCGGTGCAGAGACATGCTAATTGAAATTGAACCCTGCAACATAATAAATAGTTATTGATATTATTATGAGATATACCCACAGGAAAATATTCCTAGGAGATCAAACAGACCTTATTCCCAAGATAGCCCATTAATCCTCTTCCAACGCAAGAAACTTTCAAGTTGTGAACATCGTCTTTTAGATCACTCTTAATCCAGACGGTAAGAAAAATGCCAACCATTTGCTTACTTGCAACCAAACAGTATCTCGAGTGACCTGACTCTTGTTCTCTTGATTCCATAGAGACCGAACCATTGTATAGATTTGGCGAGTAGTTCGTCGAACCAGCAGGTGACTCAACTGGGGCATATTCGTCGTCAGAGAACCCATCCCATCTGGCATCAGCACCGTAGTCACTTGGTTGGTGAGAAGATCTACTCCTTTCACAGACACTAAATCGGCGATCAAGTCTTGCCTGTGGCATGGATGACGTATCAGTGGTCATGAATCTCATGCTACGGCTGACTGACTGATATGAATGCCGGTGCAAGAAAGATGAATTTCTCGGCATGATGTTTCCTTCAAAATCAGCATTTAATTCCACAAGAGGATCGGAAATTGGAGATGATTCGTGATAACCACCTGTTGTCCCTGGAACACTGTTCAGCGTCCTTCGGATCAATGATAACCATTTTTTACTCGGGCCATTATCTTCTGTGCCCAAAACATTACCAGCATTTAAAGGAACTATTTCTTGGAACCTAAATGACAAAGGAGTTAACAACACAAAATTAAAACTGCCGTATAACTAGTATCCCACCATTCACTTAACAAAGAATATTTTGGCAAACATAATTACCCGAGAACATAAATGTCAGCCGGTGGCGAAGTATGCAGCCATTCTTGAAGATTTAGATTGTTAGGAGGAGACTTTCCAGCCACATTCCATGTAGCTACAAACACTCTATGCCATAAAGTAGAACGAACAGTAATTATCAGCTTTTCTATCAATCGATTATGCCTTGAAACTCGATAAAAGCCTAACAGAAGTACACACCTGTGGTTTTGCACATCTGAAGTCTGGAACGCATCAGGGTCAAACTTGTTTCTTTTTATCCCGCCTGAGTTCCGTTTCCGAGGTAAATCTGTTTATATGATCAATAATTAACACTCAATTAGTATCAACATTATACTAATCTAATCCATTTTCTTAACGCCGAAGAAAGAAACCAACGGTGCAAATTCCAAAAGTACAGTATTTTCTGATACTGAACCTGTTTGGCTTTTCTTAATAGTGCATTCCTCCTTCTCACAGAAATTGTTCCTCCATTTTTCATCAACAACTGAAAAAGTAAAAAGATAAAGTCTTTAAAGCTGCCTCATGTGCTTCTGATTCTGCATCAAACCACATATTCCCAATGGCCAAACCATAATAAAGTGAAAGAAACTGTTTATGTTCTGCAAATCATTTCATAAAATAAAAAGAATGAAAGAGGGATGATATACCAAAATTTTTCGAAGAAGTTGCAAGAGCGGAAAATGATCATCTACCTCATTTTCGTACCTCCTCATATACCTCGTGCAGAATGTAGTCACGAGATCATGAGTAGTCATGATGTAACCACTCGATGCATAAATGAGTGATCGAAAGAAGGTAGAAGATCATCTCCGGATTAAGTTCCCCCCCTCCCTATTAATGTAACAGTTATAGGCCAATTTATCATACAAGTGCAACACTAATTAAGCCTTAGAATCAAAAGCAGGACATAAAATACCTTTGAAAGATAACTCATCAGCTTGAAAATCCTCAGCTTTGCTCTTGATGTTGAGCCATTTCTTCACCAGTAACTTCGACCATGAGAACTTCATCAAACAACAAAACATACTCAAATGTCAGTATTTTTTTAACATAATGTAAAAACAGAAACAAAAGATTCAATTTTTCAGCATTGCATCTCAACCCACCTTGCTTTTCTTTGAGTTCTCATCTCTCATTGTTTTACATATAATTATAACCCCTTCCCACAAAATAATTAATCAAAATGAAATTCAAAAAAATCAAAACTCCAAATAAAAATGAATTTCTTAAATTAATTCACACATAAATCTCTAGGACAGTAAAAAACACAAGAAAAAACTAGAAGAGATAAGAACAAAAGAAGAGAAAAAGTCCAGTTCTTGAAATGACTATTTTGTATGGTTCTTATACAAAATCAAAATGTGGGTGGTTTAAAAGCTTGAACTTAGGCTAGATTCTCAACTGTAATGAAGAAACAAAGCCAACAAGAAACCAACAAAAGATAATGCAAGAAGAAGACCAACAACATATATATAGGGACAAAGGCTATTGAAACACAGCAATGTATGTAAGGAAATTGAGGAAACAATGTAGATAGAGAGACACAAGAGTGTTTTATGTATGGGTGGTTGGGTTGTTGGTTTACTTAAGGTTGGTTGCTTCAAGGGGCTGCTTTTATGGGTACACAGCAAAGTACTCCCCAAAAAAAAATGATTTCATTGGTCACTCACGTTTGTAAAAAAACACTAATCGATTACTCTAGTATGATTTTGTATACTTTCGATCACTCATATTGGGTATTATGTATATTTTTTGTCACTCACGCGTTTTTTTGTACACCTCGTTATTTTTTTTTGAGATTTTTAACATTTTCGTAAAGGTATTTTAATCATTCTCTCATAATATAGTAGTCAATGGAGTCATTAGCTCTTTTTTTGTTAAACATAATATAGTGAGGACTCAAACCGAGGACCTCTAATTGTAGAGGATAGACCGATAACCACTAGACCAAATATCACAAGTTCTTCCCTAAGTCCTTTTGATAATGTATAAAAAAAATTATTTTTATTATTTAAAATTATAATTAAGAATAAGAAAATATCAATTTATATTGATTGTAAAATAAAAAAAGATTATGTTTAGGGTGATAGAGACTCGAACGGTAGACTTTCTAGATAAAACAAATCAGATAGATTTTACATAAATAAAGAGTTGAGCGATAGCTACAAAATAAAAATTTGATAGAATATAGAATAGAGACATAAGGGCAAGTATGTAATCTATCGGTAAATTTTGTTTATCAATAAAACAAAATTATCAATTAAAATATACTCCTTGTATTTATGGAATTAGATGAGAGAGAATGAAGTACAAGGACCAAAAATCTTGGTCTATGTTTCTTTTTGTTAATTTGTCGAGGTATTTTGTCTCTAAATCTAAAATTAAGATTTTACAGCCAATCATGAGCCAAAGATTTGCCCCCAATTTGATCTCTCTCTAGAATCTAGTCATTTTCATATTCTTGAATCTTTATAAATGGTCAGCAAACTGATGTTTGGTGCTAAAACCCAAGCTGAGTTGCTATATACACATCTAAGTAGTGCTTTTTTATGCAGTGAAAATATTATTTTACCCCTAATGTCCCTCCTATTTGACATTGAAGTGTTTCAGTAAGTTTCGGGAAGGGTAAAACCGTCATTTTAATCGTGTTTTTGTACTGTTCTGTTGTGTTTTGCTTTGTCTTTGTAGAAATAAAAGATGGAAAAGTAGAAGATAAAGGTTTTATTTCTTTCCAATTTTACCTTGGATGTTCAAAATTTAGTTTTTACATTCTTTCTTTTTTTTGGATTTGATTTTTTTCGTCCCTTAATATGACTAATTTGTCTTAATGAATGTTCCCCCATTCTTTTGATTTCACTATACCTCTCCTTCTTCCTTATTCCTTTTTCCTTATTCTTTCTTCTTCTTACTTCGCCATCCCACCATCACCAATAATCAACACCACCACCACCACTAGGTCTATAAATGAACCTGAAATCTCGAGAAGCTTTGTCGTATTCGATTCGAAAAGCTCGGATCATAGATCGATTCGAGAAATCAAACGTAGAATCAAGTCTTCATTTTCGGTATTCGGCAATCGAGCCGAATAGCTCGGCTCGGCCTTCCCTTATATATTTATACTATAAATTCTTGGAGGAATCACCAATCATATCTTCATTAGTCATGGGTGCAATCCCATGCCGTGAAATGGTGAAAACAAGAACCTCAAACTCTAACCCCCGCTCATCTCCTCATCCTCTTGGTTGTTTTCAATTGAAGATTTGATGCTTGTTTTCAATTGAAGATTTGATGTTGATGCATCTCCATTCAGTTATGTATTGAACTAATTTTTTGGTTCAATTAGGTATTCAAGTTTGGATTTTGGGTTTAATTAGCTACCCGAAAGCTCGTCGGCTCGGGATATTCAGCTCGAAAAAGCTCGGCTCGTGGTTCGATTTGAGAAATCAAACGTAAATCCGAGCCTTCATTTTCGGTATTCGGCCGAATCGAGCCGAGCCGATCCTTGAATCCCAATAAACGAGCGAGCGGAATCGAACCTTCGGAAATTGGGCTCGTTCATAGGCCTACACCATCACCTTCACAATTACCACCACCACCATCATCTTCACAATTACCACCACCAACAATCAACACCATCACCAACCACCATCATATCAAAAGATATGAAAAAAAGAAGTAAAAGAGATAGAGATAGTGAAATCAAAGAAATCGTGAGAGAATTCATTAACGACAAATTAGTCACTTTGGGAAAAATACCTAAACTAAATCCACAAAAGAATAAGAAAATAAAACTAACTTTAAAAAAATTAAAGGGAAGGGCATTTTCAAAATTTCTCCAAAGTTTACTATACTCCTTATCCCTTAAGGAATTGCCTATTTCTATAAGAATATAGTACTCTTGTGGATTGTTCGGTCACTCGGTGGGTGTAGAATAAGCAATCCCTCTTCTAATCATTGTTTCTAATTCTTTCGAAGAAACCTAATTTTCTTAATAGTGGTGTGATGTGATACACCAAGTTTTAACTATAACAACTTATTATTAATATGATTGTTATTAAGAGAAACCTATTTTGATTGCACTTGAATATTAAGTTGGCGTTTGTTGTGCATAGTTACTATAAATATAAAAAAAAAAGTGATTAAAAGACAAGTTATAGTCTCCTAATTACTTGAAACATATTTTAAAATTTACCTTATTTATATATTCCATCCAAGACAAGTGTGTAGGAGTTCTTAGGATGACGATTTCATGCTTGTCGTTGTAGACATGAAAAAGTTGGCTATTTTTGTTTTTCTTCACATTATGCATGTGTTTATATGAAATTTAAGTATCTAAAAGCACTCACATCAGCTCCGCGAAATCCTATAATAGAGATTGAAATTAAGTAACTCAAGATCTTATATATTGATGAACAGGATAAATATTCACTTCGATGAATAATGTACATCTCACATGTTGTTATATACACTAGTCCAATTAAGTGGAGAGCAACAATGTGTACGACGCTAACCGGGGAAATGCAACTAAACAATACTACATTAGAAAAGACAAATATGAATTCAATAACAACCTATTACAACCGAACACTAAACTTTCAAAATTAAAAATAGAGCAATCAAATATTACACAAAATGAAAATATATATATTAAACGATTACAACAAAAAAGAAACCAGATGGAGTCACAAAACCCCGTTTTTTCTTTAAAACTGTTTCGACCCCTCCCTTCAATACTAAGAACTGTTTGGATAAAAGTTTTTCAGGATAAAACCACCTCACCAGACGAAACCAAGTGTATAAATATAAAAATTTAAACGTACGCAACCATTTATTTTCTTTTGATGCTAAATGCACACCTGGACTTACAATTTTTCCGAGCTCAACTTTAAAATTTGCACACCCACACAAGAGGTTTTAACTTAATGGGTAATACATATTTGCTAAGCCTCTAAGGGTGGCTTCTTATCAAGTGATATTTTTTCTCCTACCTCTCCAATGTTGTACAAGCTAAGCAATTTCACTTTCAAGTAATATTATACTCCCTCCGTCCCTAAAAGATTGTCACATTTTAACTTTTGATGGTCAACAAAACACGATTTAAAACATAAATATCTATTATTCTACATGCGAAAAAAGTTATAAAAAGTTAATATTTCAAATATATATATTGAGACGAATCTAACAAGGTCCCACAACATTATATTATTTCTTATCGTTTAATGAGAATATATGATCAAATTTTGTAATGTTTGACTAACAAAAGTCAAAATGTGACATAATTTAGGGACGGAGGGAGTATATAATACTAGTCAATCCACTCTATTTGCATTTATCTAACTTTCTCTACATTTTTTGATTCACAAACTCATGTCATCCAACACAATATTCAATTTATTTCAACAAATCATATTTACTTGTCTCAACTCCCAACATAGACAAATGTCTAGTATGGGCGAGGCACTGACCCAGTTCCAAAGGCTCATGTTTAGGGACATTTTGGATTTAGACATCAACTTCAAGTTTACGTACATATGTATGCATGCACAATTCTTTATAGTTATTTGCCCTAGATTCTTGATTAAGTGAAAAGTTGTTAATTAATCTTTACTAATATATGAACAAAAAGTGAATCTTAGGACCACTAAAGGTAGACTAGCTCCAAAAGTACACTAAATATCATCTAGGTCTTTGGGTAACAACATGGTTATATGAAATATATTTACCCTTTGGCTTGAACAAAGTTGTTTCTTGGATTCATCTATCTAGGCTAAGATGGAAATTTGTGTTGACTGAATCCTTATGCAAACATACCACATGTGGGACTTGGAAGACTGTGTCTTTATTCTCCATATCTCATTGTTTTTTACTTGTAATAGAACAATTTCAGTTTTCACCATTACCTTTATGGTAGTATGGTAGTAGGTTCAATGGATTAAATGAATTAGTTAAGTAGATAACATAACATATATTTGAGCTCTGAACATTCCAAATATTTGCATGATGCCCAACACATAACTATTAGTCTAGTAATATCTAATTTGAACTTGTTATATATAGGAGGCAGGGCCAGCTCTTAACCATAGGGGACACGGTCGCACTAGATCCCATTTCGAAAGGGCCCCAAAATTTAAAAAAGAAAGATATATGTGTATTATTTTACTGATTTAAAAATTAGAAATTAAATTATATTTAGAAATTATATTTATTAAATATGTATTAAGTTTAGCAATTTTAGAATTGAAAAAGATGAACTAATATCGATATATAAGCATTAGCATAAAAACTATGAACTCGGTTACATATTAATTTTATAACGTTATTATTGTAACATTTAATAATCAAATTATGTAAAGCAATCATGAAACATTATTTTTTTTTGAAAAAAAAAAAGCAAATCATGAAACATTATTAAATGAGATTAGGATAACAAAGAGTCAGAAGACAGAACTAATGTCTACTTATGTTACTAATACTTTTTTAGTCTTTTGATCTTTCTTATATAATATATATTAGTTGTATAAGTAGAAGTACAAAGCAAATTTTCTCATAATATGATATCAGAATCAATGCAATATTATTAAGCTTATAAAATAAATCAGTTAATCCCATTCATTGAATTGGTATCCGGTGAGGCACAGTGCTTTTTCAATTCGAAGAATTAGAATCGTTTCCTTAAATTCCAGGTGATATCATTCTTTTTTCTCTTGTTAATTTATTTATTTTAATTAATTTCATACTTTAATTTTGTTCATTAATTAATTTTATAATTTTGTTATTTTATATTCTATTGTTTACTTGTTATTAATAATTGTTTGTCTATTTTATAATATTTTGCCTCGCAAATATTTATCCAGAAACGATAAAAAGAAAAAAAGAAAACTTGAAAATGAATTGGTTATATTACAAAGAGAAGATCTTGAAAAATTCTTTTCTAAAAGTATTCCTATAGTTAGTAATCAATTAAATGAAAATTTTGCATCAAACAATGCTCGAAGATATCGTTTTGTGTAATCTTGTAATTTTTATGTTTCATTTCAATGAATAAAGATGAGTTTTCGAAAATCTAAATTTTATTATATATATATATATATATATCGAGGGCCCCATTTTCATTTTTCGCACTAGGTCTCGAATATCTATGGACCGGCCCTGATAGGAGGTTTCCTTTCATTATTTCTAGTACTCTTAAATCGTTATATACGGTATTTGTAATTCTTATCGCTAATTTACAAAGAAAAAAAAACTAACACTAGCATGTTGATTATTTAATAAATATTACCTCTATTGAACTTTAATAGACTTCACGATTTTAAAGACAACGTCATTAATTTGTATATATACTTTAGAGATTAATTTACAAAAAAGTTTTTAATAATATATTTAAGGCTTTTTTTCATCTGGGCACCTGAACTTCTGATTTTATAACAAATAGGCACCTGGTGAACTTTTTATAACAAGTAGGCACCTGAGACCAAAATTTGGCACCTGAACTTTTGGTTTTCCTTTTTTTCAGATTTTAAACATTTAAATGGAGGGCAAAATAGGCAGATCACATCTTAAACTAACTAAAGCAAGGATTTTAACCTAACCTCTACCCAATCCATTTAACCCAACCCCCATTAATATCTATCTATTTCTTCTTCAACTCTATTCCTTCATCAACCTTCATCAAAAGATTGAGATTGAGATTATATTTCTTCTTCTACTCTATTCCTTCATCAACCTTCATCAAAAGATTGAGATTGAGATTGGCAATTATCCAAGACCAAATCGGCCAAGACCAAATCGACTTCAGATCAAGAGTATATCTATTTATGGTTGATTACTGCATATAGACAAGAAGCAAATTCATTGAATCCTTCAAGGTAAAAGAGAAAGACCATCAAACAACTGTACACATTTGCCTTTTTCAATTTTTGGATGGTCAGCAAAGAAGAAGAATCACATGCTAATGGGTCGAATTTAACATTCATAATCTTCGCTTTTCGGAAACAAATGCACACACGAATGGCTTACTCATTCACTTGTTCCTCAATCCCTTTTATTATTACTATTATTATTGTCATTGGAAAGCAACTTCTCGTGCAATAACAACTAAGAAACCACTCTTTCCATTTTGTTGGATTTTAGCTTTATGGTATTACAGGACGAGATAAAAATCCAATCTTGATATGAAGTTGATTGGTCTAATTGGCTCCTTGTGTATGTTTTGCAGAAAGAAAGAGAGAAAACCCAATTTAGAGATTGAAATTGAAGACGTAATGACACCTGAACTTTTTTCTCGAAATTTGGCGTCTAAAATCTTTATCCGGATTGGCATCTGAACTTTTTTTTGTATATTTTTGCTCCAAGATGTCATATTTTCAATATGACTAACTTGCCCTTGGGTTAAGAATTTTAAAATTGTTTAAAATCTGAAAAAAAAGAAAACCAAAAGTTCAGGTGCCAAATTTTGGTCTCAGGTGCCTACTTGTTATAAAAAGTTCATCAGGTGCCTATTTGTTATAAAATCAGAAGTTCAGGTGCCCAGATGAAAAAAAAGCCTATATTTAATGGTATCAATTTTATATTTTTCAAATGAATGAATAAAAAGTAATTTATGAATAATATTTGACACAAACTCTCAAAGCGTCAATTAGTCGAAAATGACGACAGTATGTATTTAACCTACGTGTGGAATAGATAAATTAGTGAAGTTGATGTAACACGAACATATTATATTGAGCTCTTAATAATCCAATATTGGAATGATTAACTAATACCAACACATTTAATGATTTAATAACTATGTATTTAACCTACCATTAGCCACGACCACATATGATACTTATAGTACAGGTTGTCAATAAAGCTACATATATTAACAATTTTTATATGTTTTGGGAGATAATTGAATAAAGAGAAAGAAGTTCGTGGCATGCCATTTTGTTCAAGTAACAATAATATCAACTGTTACTACTTCAACCCCATTTTATGCTTCCATTACCTGGTCGGTGTTCGACGCGTAGGTATGCTACTTTTTTATTAAAAAATAACATTTTCCCTACTAACGTTTTACTAATCTTCACAAAATTTATAGAAATTATTTCATTTTTCAGAATTTATATATATATGTAACGATATCATGCCGAATTCGGATTTGTTACTTCTTCTCATTATGAATATTTTATATTCTTCAATACTCTAATGATTTGCTTGAGAATCACCATGAGGAAAGACTAGTGTTTGTTATTATTGTAGTGGCGGAAGCGAATTAACTAAATATATCGGATACGAATTTTAGATAAAGAATAATGTTTAATATACTAAAATAAAGAACACCAAAGCTTTAACATGGTATCTCTAACAACGTGTTAGGACTTTCCACGGGCTCCAAGTGACAAATAATTCACCATAATGGCACGTCTCGACGAGTGCTGCCCAATTTCAGCCCCCAGGGCTCGCCCTGACGAGGGCTGCCGAAATTCAGCCCCCATGGGCTCAGCTCAGCAAGTATGGCTTTTCCCGAAATTGACTTCACTTCCCTAACACAAATTCAAGGCATATTTCAACAAATCTCCACCTTGACTTGAATCCTCCTCAGATATCAACTACACACAAACTTTCCAATGCACCAGAATGTACTACTAGTACCCGATGTGCTCAAATAGTAAACTAAGACGTTGCCCAGCAACTCAGAAACAATTGTGTCATTCACAACATCAGACAAATAGTAAACTGAAAAAACTATTTTCCATAATTGTGACAAGTGCCCCAAACCGACACCAAAGGAATAGACGACGTCCAACATCTCCATCTGATACTGCCCTGCCACCGGCCTGTCTTTCTCTGATTACTCTTGATAGTAAGTAATATTCAAACACTGTTGAACCTCTCCATTGTCTGTCGATGCTCCCATGAAACTATTGGTGCCACTAGAGATGTTGTCACCTAAAAGTGAACGAAAACTACCCTTCTCTGACTCACTACTAACTCCAGAATCCCTTTGCTCCACATGTTTCCCAACACCACAACAATGTGACCCAAAGAACGTCCTACCTTGAAAGACATACAATGTTCCATGAACTATCAAAATTACATCTCAACCCTTATAGACTACTAGCTCTCCATCTCCCACGCTGAAACTGAATCCTTCCTTGTCTAGACGACTCAGAGATAACAAATTCTTCGTCAGATGAGGCATATGTCAAACCTTGTTCAATGTACAAAATCTATCATCTTGTGTCTTAATCCTAAGAGAACCGATTCCAACCGTGTTGAAGTTGAAACGATCATCCATCCCAGTGATGTTGTTATCTACATGCCTATATAATGAGAACCACTCCCTTCTATCACCCATATGGTATGAAGCTCCAAAATTTAGGATCCACTCATAGGGGTAAGAATAGTTACCCCTGCAACTAAGGCTATGTCCTTTTCTGAATGCGTGCTGCCGTTTACAATCGCGATAATACCATCCGAGACACCTTTCTGTTGCCCTTGTCTTAACATTGGATAGTCTCGTCTTCAATGTCTCAACTCTCTACAGTAACTGCATCTATTAGTTTTTCTGGACCTCCTAGTCGCCTTATTAGAAAACCTCTCCTCCAGCCTATCTGAACTAGCAACTTCTCCATCAAACGGTCCCGGTGTACTGCGGGAACCACTATCCTCACTATAGTCCCAGACTTTGATACCAATTTGTTATAACCGCGGAAGCGAATTAACCAAATATATCGAATACGAATCTTAGACAAAGAATCATGTAAACAGCACGAAAATAAAGAACACCAAGAATTTAACGTGATCTCCTTAACAACGTGTTAGAACCACTTCACGGGCTCCAAGCCACAAACAATTTACTATAATGGGAAGAACATGTTACAGAGTTGATTAAACTATTATCCCAGACGAATAGGATTACTAGCCTACACTATTCCTAAAATAGGATTATAAGACTCACTATTCCAGAATTCCTAACCTATGTGTTTTGTCTCATACAAGTCTCATGAACAAGTCTCTCATTTATAGGTAAACTAGAAAACCTAAGGACACTAGGAGAGAAAGCGCGAAGCCCATAAGAAACTCTATTTTCGCCAACTGCCCTAATGTTGCCCGCCAGGGGCACGCCCCGACGAGTGCTGCCCAAAGTCGGCCCCCATGGACTCAGTCAATAAGTATGGTTTTTCCCGAAATTGACTTCACTTCCCCAACACCATATTCAATGTTGGAAATATGAGATTATTGCAATCTCATAAAGTGTGCCCGTTGAACAATTAGATTGTCTCAAAAGATTAGTACATTTAAGATATTAAGTTCAAAAGAATAATATATTAAATTATTTGATATATAATATATTAATCATGTGACTTAATTAATAGAAGGAGTTATGATGGTTTACAAGGAGCCCGCTCATAACTTATGTAATAATAATATTCAGTTAAATATTATATTACATTGCTACTTTTAATTAAGCCCAAGAGGTCACACAACAACGAACGAATATAATAATAATAATAATAAGATTATTATTTAGAACAACCGGAAGTGTGTCATTGTTAGGAGGGAGAAATATTATCATGCGAGATTTTCCACACAATAATAAGGTGGTTTGATTAAGCCATAATGATGATATTGATGAGCGTCATTATGTTCATCATAAGGTGGCTTGACCACTATTAATAATCATAATGGGATTCAATGGAGTTAAAATTCACCATTATGTTTATCAAATAAAACCACCACTTAATTAGTAGTGAATATGATTCATGCTAATATAAATAGACGTAAGAGAAACAAAATGTTCTCACCTCATACTCATGGTAATGTACATGAGTCTCAAAGAAGAAAATAGTTTTCTTCTTCATTTTTCTCCCCTCCAAAACACACATATAATGTTCTAGTGGAACGACGGTTGATTCAGAGCATTCGTTGGTGTGGACTACATCTTGGAGGTGCTAGATTTCAAGCACTTAGGAGGAAGACTTCTCATACCGCTGCATTTCCTAAAAGATACAAAATACTAAACCCCCTCGAATTATTGTTAATATATATCGTAGGATCTTGGTTTAGGTAAACGAACGTTATGACGTTCGTTAAAATATGTTCTAAATCCCATCATTCAAGGCATATTTCAACAGTTCTTTCCCCTACAACGGCACATCTTCAAGTGGTTTCCTCAATCTGTCTCTTGTCCGGTCAACTCAAGAGAAATCAATTCATATTCCATGTTGTAACGTGCTATGTAAGTTTGTTAGCAGACCTCCACGATATAGGATAGGGGTTCGATCGGTTTCGGTTTTTATTCGGTTTTTAACCGATCCGATCTGAACCGGCGGTTTTTTCTCGGTTAAAAAACCGGTCGGTTCGGTTTCGGTTTTTTTCTAACTATAAATTTGTCAGATCGGATCGGTTTCGGTATTTTCATTCACTGAATCGGAATAAAATCGATCCGATCCGATATATTAAACTGCCTTTTTCATAATTAATAACAATTGATGTATAACTATTAATTTCAGACTACTAATTTAATACTAACCGTTAGTACTTTAATTAGTTGTCTAATTGTCTACCATGCTTTTTTGAAGATTGAAACAAGAATAAATCATTAAGTCCTTTCATATGCTCTACGTTGAAAATTGAAAATGATCCTTTCATATTCCACATTACTTTACTGTTTTATAGTTTCAGTCTTCATAGTTCATAACTATGTTCATATTTCCAGAACTCCAAACCAAAACTTCACGTATGATTCTTATTATTTCATTCTATATTTTTCTTTTTCAATTTTTTTTCCACATGGCACATGAAAGTTATTTATATTTTATATTATTATATATTTTAAACATTTATGTTTTATGACATGTATTTTGGATTTTTGGAGCACATTGTTATATTTCTTTTCTTGTATAATAATTTATAGATTATTATTGCAAATTAAGCAAAACAACAAAGCCCAAAAAAAATACAAAAATCTTTCAAAATCGGCCAAAAAATTAATCCCAATATGAGAGGCCCATAACCGCTCATAACCGAAAAACCGATCCGAAAAACCGAAAACCGAAAATGTCGGTTATCCGACTTTTTGGACCGGTTTCGGTTCTTAACCATAGAAAAACCGGTTTTGTCAGTTCGGTTTTTTTTTAACTCAGAAAACCGCTAAAACCGATCCGATCGAACCCTAATATAGGATCACTACCATGATAAACATAAAATCCTACTAGAACTTATTTCATCATTACATGAACTCGGTTTGCATTAAAATTGTTATCAAAGTGCAAACTTACATCAATTATCCTTTTCAAGTATTTTATGCAAACAATGCAGGCCATTCCAATGACTACCACTAGGATTCTAAGTGTAGTCACAACATTAAAGAATTGAATTTATTCAACACTTTTTCATAATAGTGAGACTAGATTAAGGAGAGACCTGTAAAGTTCCTTTGTTACTTTGACTCCTAGAATAACATTAGCTTTCCTTAAGCCCTTCATCTCAAATTATACCTTCAATGCTGGCTAATTGTATGTCTTGATTTGTCCTATATGAATTAACCAACCTATTTTTGTTATCTTTTAACCCCTGGAAAATAGAAATGTAACAAAAGGGACCTAAGTACTTAATATGAATTCATTTACAAAAGCATTCTTGAGACAATCTATGAGAGTGGTTCTAAGTTACTCTTTACTCCCCGATAATAACACCACATTAGTTATATTAGACGAATATTGTATGTGCTAAGATTATTATTCATCAATTTATAGAAGGACTATATATATAATGCATCCATCCACTCTAAATAAAATTTATGTCATAAATAAAAAAATTAGTAATAAATATATCCTCATGTGAAACAATACATAATAGAATTAATGGCACTATGAACTTGTAGCAGGAGAAATTAGTTCCTCTTCATCCGAGAAATTGTTTGGTAGTTTCACAAGAGGTTGATCATCAACATCCCTCTTGTAAGCCAATGCCAAACAATATCCTAGAGCACGAGCTACTGGCACGGCGACGGCATTGCCTACTTGTATATACCTGGAACATTATTAACATATTTTAGTTATCGTTCGTAGATCAAATATCACTTCAATGAATGAAGTGTAACAGACAATCCGGAATATACATATACAATAATAATATTTTACCTCTCTTTTATAGGTCCAACGAGTTTATAGAAGTCCGGGAAACCTTGTAACCGTGCCAGTTCCCGAACAGTCATAACTCTATTTTGCGTCGGATGCAAATTGACCTGCAAGAAAAGTTCAGATCCAACATGTAAATGATAGTCTTTGCAACAAATTAACTAGGAGATAGGGTGGGAGATGGTACATGATTGTGAGGCTCAGCCCTAGTTGTAACCGTTGGGACGATCTCATCCCACCACAATCTACCAAATGGCCTACAACAGTTGCAATTAACTAAAGGTAAGACTAATTTAATAACTTAGAATGTAAAAGAATTGATGAAGTTGAAAAAATTGAAAAGATTACTTTGTTGATGTTCCTTTTTTAAACGATATTGCATAGTCAGGAACCTAATTTGGACAAAAACAAGTGTTAGAAAATGCAACGAAGGACTTGAATCAAAACTAAGGACATGCTTTACTTCGAGCAAAGTGCTTAATTTTGACGTACCAAAGGTTTTCCTGAAGCTAAATAGGCCCTTGGCACATTAGGATCAATTGAAGCAACTTTGTCGGGGCCAACACAAACACCTTCCAAGTCTCTGAAATTTGCACCCTGCAGCCAAACAAATATTTACTTTTTATGCAAACTCAAGGCTCAAAAGTTTCGAATAAAGAAACAGAATTGTAATAGACACGATACCTTTTTCACAGGAATGCGACAGACTCTTTGGTAATCATCATTACTCAATTGTAGAGGGCGGTGATCATATAATACATCATTTAGCCTCTCTGAATTTGCCCCAAAATATCCTAGCATGGCTTGAATTCCATACAAACAGAGAACAAGATTCAGCCAAAAAACTACAGTACTATAGTGCTTTCAAGGAGAACTTCTATGACTTTGGCACTAATATGTAAAAACCAGTTCAGCAGAAGAAAAGAAAATTGATATCATGTGGCCAGTCCCAATTGCACATCAGTAAATATTAATGTAGTGAACCAAAGGAAAAACAAGCTGATGGAAGTAAGAAACACAGCATTATTCAAAGGACAAATGATGAGAAAGCTTAAACGTCGCTAGAAAAGGGTGAACATGTATATAGTTAAAAACATTATACAGTAGGAAATTGGCCCCCCAAAAAAAGCCTTAAGAGGCCTCACTATTGAAAATAATTTCAATCATGTATATAGTTAAACAATCATGATAAATAAAATTATATTTATCGAATGAAGATAATCTCAATTGATGTAATACATGTATAAATAAGCCAAGATGAGAACAAGGAAGCCTACCATCCTTTGTGAGTCTGATAAAACGCTGGAAGTCAGTTTTAGGCTCACTATCATATGGCATTTCATCACGACTCTCACTATTCTCAACCTATAGAACAATTTCAAAATGAATAGCCTTAACTACCATGAATAGTTCAGGGAAAGAAGCAGTATACAGCAACAAAAGCTTACAGGTGGAAGGTCAGATATTGCATCTTCAAGGCAAAGTTCCTTTTTCAGCACAGCATCATGACCTTCATATGAAACCACATTTGCCTGTAATTTGATATAGAATTAGTTGACGAGTGAGAAAAAATAGAGGTTGAGAAAAAAGGGAATTACCTCATAATTCTGGGGTGCTACGCCCCTATTAACAACCTTATGACTGGGTAGGGCATATTGGGGTAACTTCTGCACCAATTAACAAGTTCAAAGATAGTAACATGTGACTTGACTTTGTAGATGTACTGAAGTACTTACCTCTGTTGAAAGACAGCCCCAAAAGAAAACACGCCTCCGGAATTGTGGAAGCCCATAAGAACCTGCCGCCATCATTCCCATCCTTGTTTGGTAACCCATTCCAACAAGCCGACCAATAGCATACTTCCCAAGGGAAGCTTCAGCAAACTTCATTATATCAACTACATTTTCCATCAACACATATTTCGGCTTCAGAAAAGATACAATGTCCATAAACACAATGAGTTGCTTGTTCTTGTCATCTTCTAGGGGGGCTTTTGAATTTCGAAACCGGTTGTAGCCACTAATTCCTTGACAAGGTGGCCCACCGCATATCACATCAACATCACCCTGTCAAGATTAGGGATTAGAGTAAACCAAGTTTGACAAATGAAACATTTAATGTACACGTAAAATGTCATTGCAAAGGCTTACTGGTAAGGGCAACAACTTCGAATTGAACCCTTGCAAAACAAATTCTTTCAGCTTCTCTGGACAACCACTGAAAAGTGAAAACAATAAACTCCTTGGAACAAAGAGAAACAGGATTTAACTTCAAAAAAAAAAAGTCATACAAGATCCATACCTAAGGCATTCACGTGGTTCCCAAGTATCAAATTCAGGACCATAACCTTTCCATCTGATCTGGACTTGCATGATACAGACAAAGATCAAACTAAATATATTAGTGCCCAAGGCAAGGTTTCTCGATAATACATCTCGTAGGCAGTTCTCTAGAAATAGGCTCCGCCCGACACCTTGATTTCCTTTACCTTTCGCTTTTCATGTGTTACCCAAGCATTTATTTTATAATCGAACAAAAAAACTAGTTACATAGAGACACTAACACATTAGAATTACAATAGAAGATGTAAAACAACAATTACCTTGAAATGCAATCCAGTCTCTTTATTTTCCTTCGGATCACCATAACAAATCTCTAAAATTTGCTCAACCTCATATACTTCACCATCATCATCATCATCTTCTTCCTCCTCCTCATTATCTTCATCTCCACAAACGTCACCATCCTCATTAGTTGCAAGACCCACATCTTGATCAGGTGAGCTGCCTCTTACTAAAGAATATGATGCACAAAGTTTGTGCCACTCTTGCATTAATGATAAAAAGTCTTCTGCTGGTTCATTTCTCACCTGAATCCATTGCAACACATAAAGTTGAGCATTAGTTGGTCAAATATTAAGAACATGAATAACTCTGAAAATGGTAGAGATAAAGACCTGAGTCTCAGGATGATTCAATCCCAAGCTGCTGCAGGCATACACATTAATGTCAATTGCCCATTTCTGCATAACAACATTACTCAAACGATTAGCTACACTTCAGGGAATTGAAAAAAAGAAAAATTGAAACAAGAATAAAGAAATTGAAGGAGATAGAAATAAAATATAGCCCTGGACCCTGAGTGCCATGAGATACTCAAATTTCAGACTTGGAAGATTAAGAAATGGCAGAATCTCACCAGGCATTACAAAATTTAATGAAAATTTGTGCATTCCTAAGGGAGTTAACCATTTTGGGAAGATTAATCAAAGGATCTCAGTTCCATTAGCTCAAGATAACTTTGACCTTTATAGTGGAGTATATTCAGATTCATCCATCCCTTAGAGATTGTTATGGAGAGCAAGCTTTTTTGATACAGAGCAAAGGGTTCAATTAGTCTACTCAATTAAAGTTTTTGTAAAACACAACATCAACTGACCCACATCGGTTTCTGTAAGTTTACACTTTCGCCTTTTAAATAACACAAATCAGAGGAGATATATTAGTAAGGCAATTAGATTCGTATTACGTTAAGAAAGAATGACTCACAGTTGTAAGCTTAACACCACCTCGACTGGCACCTAAACACAGTCCTGTGGACATAGCCCCACATCCTGAGTAGATATCCATGAGTACCAAATCAGCTTTGTCCTCGAGCGAAGAAGCTTCAGGTACTTCAGTTGATTCATCACTAACAGTTGAAACTGATATGTTTGTTCCATTACCTTGCATTGGCTCATCTGTTGTTATGTAAACCACAAATCAGACAATTAAAGTGTGTGACCAGAAAGAAAATTTAACGAGACATCAGTTGTTAAAATTACAATAAAATTTAACAAGACATCATTTATATTAGATTACAAGACATAATACCATTTGGCGAGCTCACAAAGCTTGTGTAAGGAAGCAAGTACATCATTTCATAGTAATAATCACAGGATTCTCTAATTTTTCTCTTGTAATCTGAATCAACCTGGGCAAGGGGAATCTAAATTGAAAACACAATCACAAAATAAAAATAAATAAAAAACTAAGAACAAATTCAGTTTAAACTCCTTACCTTTGAGGGCACCTTAACTATGTTGAGCTTTTTAAGAAGACAATCGAGTGGATTGTCATTCCTCACTTCAGAGAAGAAGATACATTTCTCATCAATGAGATTAGCACGGTCTTTAATAACCTAGAAGGAGAAGACTCAGAAAGAATAAAATAAGCAATAAAGGTGCTATATGAGTATGAGTACGATTTACTTACTGTATCTTTTGCTCTATAAAACCATTGGGCAGTGAAGTGAGGTGAACCATCAACAGATTCAAAAAATTCGATTATCTTGCATATGTAATTATCTTCATCTCCATCAGCCTACATCAATAGATATATGCATATATAAGGTCTTGAAAACATGTACCTGCAAACTATTGTAAAATGTCCCAACGGACAACTCTAGGACAAAATCATGGAGAATTAAAATAAAATCATAATTATTAACATTCCCCTATTCCTTCAAAGAGGGTCCAACCTAAGCAGAGGAAGGTGGTCACATTACAAAAAGAAATATAAACAACTCTTGTGTGTAGTCATGGAATCTGGTGTTATAATATAGTAAAAATCAGTGAGACGTCATGCACTGTAATTAATAGAAGAAGAATTTTCCTCTGATCGTACCCTCACTTATTAAACCACACACCTGGCTTCTGAAAATTGACAGACGAAACCTCAAATTGCGAGACTAAGGCAAGAGAAATAGAGAATTATCCAGTCTTCTTATACAAGTTTTGAAGTGAAAAGTTTGACAACTTCTAACATGAAAAACACACTGTTGAATTGTGACATTTCTTCCTTTAGTTTGTTCATGAAGGTTGCATTGATACCAACAAGAATTGAAGATAACAGAAATTTAATTTAAAACAATGGAAATTAGATTTGTCAGATAGATGATAATGATTTATGTCCAAAACATTTAAGACAACAAAATTGACTATAAAAAGATTGGTTGTATATCAACTTGATGACCCATTGTAGCTACCTAAGCTCCTACAAGATAAACCAAATAGGTCGCATCATATTATCCAAAATACACCGACGCTTCTAAAATGGCAAAAGAGAACATAGCCCTTACCATCACATAAGCATCATCATAAAGATCATATATATGTCCGTCAACTTTAGCTTGGGTGAAGTGACAACGTGCTGGAACCATATCCTCATAGTCATTACTACAATACAATCATGGTTAACAAACAACACAACCACAAATGGGCAAAATATATGAATAACCAATGAATCAGTATCTTAAATCCAAAATGAATAACTGCTATAGCTAGATGGTTCTGTTACAAACAAACCTCTTTGCAGTCTTTTGATCTCCAACACTTTTGTTCATCTGTTGTCAAAGAGGCAACAAATGTTATGATCATCTTTATTTGACATGTTTTTATAAAAACAAACATCAAACTTTCATTTTATTTAGAAAACCCATTATATAAATAAAACTATGTGAATTAAGAAGTCAAAAATTGCTCAGAACTCATTTACAACATTTCAGTTACTTAAATTAGCCATCTTCACAAAATTATCAAACCATTACTCCATCCATTATTTCGTTGTCATTTTATCCTTTTTGTTTTAAGTAGTTATCATTTTAACGTAATAGATTGTAATCTTCCATTTTCAATATAATTCTTTTACTAATGTTTTGTGTTAAATTATCAACCAATAATGATAAATATCAATTAATTATCAATCCACATTTTCAATGTATGTGAATTGTTAGAACAACGACTAAAAGAAACGAAGTATATAATACAATCACATTTTTAGATGACTACACTAGCAAGTCAACTAATTATTAATTCAACGTCAAAATTGCATCTTTATCAAGCGGAAATATATATATATCAAAATGTACATTTAAATTTTTTATAAATTGAACTTTGAACTCCTATGTGTATAATGTTCTTCAACATTCTATGAAAAATATATCAAAATGTAATTTTTATCAGATCAATTTAGCTTAACAGATTAATTTAACCTCAAAAAGAGTTCCCCATTTATATGATACTCAGATTCAGCACAATGATTGAAATATGTTAAGACTCTATAGGTTCCGCTAAAACCAATTGACAATAAGGGAAATATGTTAAGACTCAATACCTCGGCCTGGCTGATGATACCATGTTAAAGTCTCTAAAACCAATTGAGGAAGTAGCTCAATATCTTATATATTGATCCGAGAGCACACCGATATCCGATGTGGGTTTAGATCTTAAGAAAATATCATCCAACTAATACTCCAAAATGTTAAAAGTACAAACTTTTGCAAATTTCCCAGATATATCAACCGCCAATTTAACACAAATTATAAAAATATCACAAAATCGATACTCCAAAATGATTAAAAAACTTACTTTGTCAAATTACACAGCTATATAATACACCAATTTAGCACAAATTACTCAAATATCACACAAATAATACACACCTTATCCGGATAATGATGAGGCCATCTTCTCCTAGCTTCCAAATTCGGCACCGGTTCACCAATGAACTCACACTCACCCTCCTCCTCGTCCTCCTCCTTCACAACTTGACCACCTACATGTTTCATTTTCACATCAATTTTCACTTTTCCCGGGTTTCTCGATCCAGTTCTTGGCTTAGGAGAACAACTTGATTTACCCATTTTCTCCTCTTCAATCTCTTCATCGGAGGAGTCCACAATAACATTGTACTCCACTTCCGGAGCTTCAACAACTTGAATTCTCGGAATTTTGGATTTTTTGGTGTTGGATGAAGCGGATGTTGATGTGGATTTTCGCTTTGAAGCCATTGAAATTAGCAGATCTGGCACACAAAATGGAAAATTGTGAAAATTGAAATGGTGGAAAGTTGGGAAATTGGAAAATGAGGGGTTTTGAGTTGAGCTGAAGAGGTATATGTACTGGGGTGGGGGTGGGGGTGGGGGTGGGGGCGGGGGCGGGGGCGAAAATATTTGAAAGTGGCGGACAGAGCGGGAAGTGAAATTAAGAGGGGTATAATACACACCAAACTTTGTGTTATTTTCAAACGAAAATTATCTACACTTCCTAATAAAAGGGCTAAAATAGTAATTTCACTCCTAAAATACTATTTGCTCTGTTTTTCTAGTCTTTTTTGCATCTATGCACCTGAACTACTCTCATCTCGAATAAGCACATGTAGTATTTCTTTTTGCAAATAAGCACTTAAGCCTAAGAATGGCACTTTGTATTTTTGACTTTTTTCAGCATTTTTGAACATTTTAATTTCAAATTAATACTTACCCCAAGGGCAAGTTAGTCTTATTGAAAATTTTGAGAAAAGTTCAAGTGACACAACTTGATTATGATATTTGTTTTAGTTTTCAAATTCGAATACAAAAGTACTAATTTAATATTCGATATTCGCGAATATATTCAATATACAGTTACAAAAGTAGCAGCATCACCATGGCTTAACATTATTTATGCCATAGTGATTTATCAAGCTTACAGCCTTCACCTTTTCTATCTATTGTTTTAGGTGAGTTGACAGAATGAGACATAATCGGTGGCATTTTCACAAAAAGTTGACTGGGAGATATAATATCCGTGGGAAGGAGTACTAGTATATTATTCCTTCTATGTATTGATCGGAGCCATATAGGCATGGTAGTGATCTTGTTCATACATCTAGACAATACCTGCGATGCAAAGAAATCAAGAATAATATGAGTAGAGTAAGGACGATTGTGGTGGGAAAGGAGAATGATGAAGAGTAATGCTTCCGTGAGTTTCTGTTGGATGTTCGTTGTAGATTGGATTTTGTAGTCTTCTGACTTGTAGTTTGTTATTGAGTTGTTTGTTATTTTATCTATGGGTATGTTTCTTTGTTATTTGAATTATGGGTAGATTTGTGTAGATTGTTGTTATGTAGTAGGTTTGAGGTTTAATGTTGTCATTGAATGTAAATGTATATTTGATGATATATGGGGAATTTTTAAGGTATATTTGTTTGTATGAATTCATTTGTTTAGTGTAATGTAGTTGATGTTGAAGAGTTGTATTCCAAGAGTTGAGTGTGTCGTTTCTTTGTACAAGTAGCTGTTGTATTGAGAAAGTTTGTTGTTGATAAATAATTTGATTGCGCATTAGCCATATATTCCAAATGTTGCAATAGAGTATTGTATTATTAATGTGATGTGTTTGATTATAATTTGCGGAATGAAGAAGGCTTTGTTTGAGAATGTGGATTATATTAGTGTAAGGGGAGTGAAATTTATAGTCGGTTAGTTTAGTTTATGATGATTCAACTTGTGTTCAATATTCAACTCGGTTTATAATATTCAGTCAATATTAGGAATTTGGTTCGGAATACTCAATCTGCATTCGATGTTCATTTTATTAAGTTCGTATTGTTTTCTTTCTAAATAGTGACATTTTATTAAGTTAGTATTTGGTATTGAATATTCCTATTCGTTTTTCATGGAATTTTGATATTCGAATTTGGTCCGTATGTTACAAGTAAAACAAAAAATCTAATATAATTTAAAAATTAATTCAAAATAAACCAAAATAACTCTAATAATATTTTTTTAAGTGAATTTAAATACAACGAACATAAAAAATATAAAACAACAATAATCTGAACAACAAAACTCAATTTGTTGTATATGAGAAAGTGGCCACCAAATCTGCCGCCCTAACTAGCAACATACACAAGTCCACAACAAAACTTCATTATTCAAACTAGACTAGTATTCTCCATGCAGCAATTTCCAAGAAAACAAAACAAATCATCAAAATCCATCAATTCTAATTCAATTATTATCAATTGAATTCAACATTAAAATACAGAAGCTTAACCTTAAAATATCTAATAATATTTCAGGAATCTTATACTCCTATCCAACTTTCCATTTTTCATAATCAGCTAACCATCAATAACATCTCAATCCAACGGTGGTGGTGGAGGCAATATCACTGGATCTAGCATAAAATGCCACCATTTTGGTGGTGCTCTCAGATTGTTGTGAAAGGGAGAGGTTGGTCTAGGTATGAGATGTGAAATAATTGAGATGGTAGAGAACTAGAGATGAAGTAGAATAAGGATAAAGTTTCTATATAATTCGGTTAAAGTTAAAAGATATTTAATTGGTTGGGTTAAAGATTGAGGTTGGGTTGGTGGGTTTAGTTAGTTTATAAGTTGATTTGACTAAATTGTCCTTATGAGAAAAGTTAAAATGTTTGAAAATGCTATAAAAAAAGTGAAAAATATGAAAGTTCAAGTTTCATTTTTTACGCTTAGGTGTCTATTTGCCAAAAAAAAATACTACAGGTATTTATTTGACGAGATGGGAGTAGTTCAGGTGCCTAGATGCAAAAAAACCTTTTTTTAATCTATTGTTTGGAGTTCGTGTAGTCAAACTTTGAAAACTTTGACCATTAATTTTTATTAATCGATAAAAAATAATATAGTCATTTTGTACTTGTTATATTCGTATCAATCTATATTTTTGAAAAATCAACCTTTTATAACTTTTACATGTTATTTTTATTTTAAGTCGTGCCTCGTTGACCGTAAATATCTTAAAAAAAAACAAAAGGAGTATTTTGGTGTATGTAAATGTATAAAATTTGAAATCCAAGGCCAGGGATGAGTGGTGGGGTGGGAGTGAGAACTGAGTTATACCAAATCAAAATTACCTTCTTCGTTCTTTTTTATTTGTTTTTATAGCAAGTTGTACATAGATTAAGAAAGGTAAAAAGTACATTGAAAATATAAAATAACAATCAATTGAAACTATATAATTGATTGATTGATAACTTCATAAGAAAAGGTAATCAAAAACTACATTGAAAATGTAAATTTACAATTAATTATGCTAAAATGACATATTTAGAAACAAAAAATTAAGGCTAGAAAGACAAATGAAAAAGAATGGGGAATAATGTTTTTAAAGTAAAAATACTATTATGTCTCTTCATATTTGTAAGTGTAGTAATTTAGGAAAACTAGTTAGGGGTAACTTAGTAATTACACTCCTACATAAACACACTTTAGGTATCATATAGTGTTTCCTGAGTAAGGGTCAAATGGGACTAAGTTTGTTGGAACTTGGAAGTGTTGATCCAGTAGAGTGTGATAATTTATGTAATATTATATATAAAAATACATTATAAGAATAAATATGATAAAAAGTAATATGTTTTGTTTAAAATTGAGTGATCAATGGGTTAAAAATAAAAAACGAGCATGTGATTATTAGTGAGTGGAACATCAAAATTAAAATTATGTAGGCATGAGTATCACATATTGCAATGTTGACCATTGCCAACTTAACGGTTGAATTATAATATATCTTGCCATATCATAATCTCAAAACGATAGAAATTAGCATAGTATTAGAGCACCAGTAGTGTAGTAGATCTTCAATAGTTTGAGATGACCTATCTGGTGTATTATAATAGAGCAAATGGTTTCATCGATCACTCACGTTTGTTAAAAAACACTAGTCGATCACCCTAGTATGACTTTGTATACTTTCGATCACTCATGTTAGGTATTATGTGTACTTTTGGTCACTCAAACGTTTTTTGGGTACAACTCTTGATTTTTCGAAATTTTTAACATTTTGGTAAGGATATTATAGTCATTCTCTCATAATTTTATCATGAAAATGTAGAGTGCAATGGAAGTTAATGAAAGTTAGTTGATGTAAGTTAAAAAATTATGAGAAAATGACTAAAATACCTTACAAAAACGTTAAAAATTTTGAAAAATTAAGAGTTGTACCAAAAAAACGTGTGAGTGACCAAAAGTATACATAATACCTAACATGAGTGATCGAAAGTATACAAAGTCATACTAGGGTGATCGACTAGTGTTTTTTAACAAACGTGAGTGATCGATGAAGTCATTTGCTCATTATAATATTGCAAACCACAAATAAAATGTATAACCTTCATTAGTCCTGAATACTGATAGTGTCCACTACTAGAATTTACGTTATTGGCTTCGCCAAAATCCGAAGCCAATCTGAAGAGAAAAGAGAAATGGTTTCGGAATGGCTTCGGAAAAGTCCCGAAGACAAAATCTTGTCGCCCTTTTCAGATCCGAAGCCATTCTGAATCCAAGGTCTGAATCCATTCTGAATCAAGCATTGATCTGACAAATAGTACATCACTGAATCCAATCTGAAGCCAATTTTTGAAGCCATTCTAAATCCACCTTTAATAATTTTGAATTATAATTAATAATTTATAGACTTAATTAATTAATAATTTCCGAAGCCTTCCTGAAGCCAAACATTCCGAAGCTATTCCGAAGTTCCATTTTTCATTTTTCGTAAATTTAGTAATTGAATTAGGGTTCCCAATCCTTTCGGAAACCAACCCTCCTGAATCCTTCTGAAGCTATTCCGAAGTTCCACTTTTCGTTTTTTTGTAAATTTATTACTCCCTCCATCCCTAAATGATAGGGACATTTGCTTTTTCACGGTCTCCAAGACACAACTTACAACGTAAATATCTTTTATTTTGTACACGAAAAAATTATAAAAAGTACATATTTTAAAAATATACATTGAGACGAATCTAACAACATCTCATTTGACTATATTATTTCGTATTGGCTAATAAAAATTAATAGTCAAAGTTTACAAAATTTGACCAAAAAGGTCAAAATATCCCCATCAATTAGGGATGGAGGGAGTAATTGAATTCGGGTTCCCAATCCTTTCCGAAGCCAGCCACCCTGAATCCATTCCGAAGCTACTGTGTACCAAAAAAATATTTCCGAAGCCATTCCGACGTAACCCTCTATGAAGGCCGAAGCAATTCCGAAGCCTTTTTCTTCATAACAGGAAAAAAATTTGCAGCCTGGAATGCAATTTTCAATATGCACGAAAATGAAAACCTAATACCTAAAATGCATGTCCGAAACACAATAACAATCAATATACAATATCCAAAACACATAATATAATCCAAAATCAATTTAAACACAACCAACTCAACTAAAAATACAAATAAAAAGCAATTAATAATTCAAAACAAGCATCCCCAAACTTGAATACATATTTGATAAAATATAAATAATATTATAAAAAAAATAAAAGAAATATCCAAAGAACATAATTTTTCCTACAAATAATATAAGAAGAAAAAAAAATTAGACAAAGTTAGATAAATAGATAAAAGATTACCTTCAATCACATTTTTATGCATTAGCCTACAAAATGAAAAACAAAGATTAGTATATTTTGAACAAAATTGGAATATAAAATATATATGAAGTTAGAATTTAGAATGGTTACCTCTTTTGAATCAGTCTACAAAAAAAACAAGTTAAACATTAGCATTCAACAAAAAATGAAATATATATATATATATATATATATATATATATGAAGATATATTATTATAGAGAGAATTAAGATGATGGTAAGAAAGTTTGTAGAGAAGAAAAAGATAGAGAAGGGGATTGAAATGGTGTATTTATTGTGCACTGTCCGAATCCAATCCCAAGTAAGTCTTTTTATCGCAAAAATCCGAATCAAATCCGAAGCTATTCTGAATCCAGAAATTGACTTCCGAAGCCATTCCGAATCCACCATTCCGAAGCCATTCCGCATCCACCTTATCCGAAGACATTCCGAATCTAATGTTACAAAATGCACCAACGAAACAGAGCAACCCCCTGGAAGCCCCTGCATCCCCTGCATCATATATATCATTTACAAAAAATAACTCCCCTACATAAATCATCAACAAACAAACGAACAATTCACATCACACTTTTCTAATTCATAATTCAATAATAATTCATAGATCAAGAACTCAATGTTAATTAATATATAACAACAACTCAATGTTAATTAATATATAACAACAACTCAATGTTAATACACAATAATAATTCATAGTTCAAATAATACACTAATCGTCATCGCTATCATCTACATTCGATTCGTCATATTCATCTGAATAGTGCGACTCATAATCCGAACCATCTTCATATGGGTCCAGGACATGTTATTCGACTTCTACAATGTCGTAAAGTCCTTCGTCAACAATGTCGACATCAATGGTTGGATTAACTCCAACCGGGGGTGGTTGTTGCTCCTCTTGGAAAATATCTTCGGTATTCAAAGATTTAGGATCAACGTTCTGCATATGGCTCCAATCAACTCGGCTTCTAGCATTCGATTTCATTGCAACCCACCATTGCTTATGTTCCCGGGTGGCGGAGACGTAACGGAGATAGTACACTTGTTGCACCTGCGATGCTAGAATGAAGGGGTCATCCTCAGAAGCTCTACTTTTGTGTTTGATTTGAACCATTCCATTTTTCGGATGCACCTGCATCCACTTCCTAGTGTCAAACCAAAAACACTTGAATAGTACGACTTTGTCATACATCAAGCCATATGAGGTCTCCTCTATGACACCATAGTAGTCAACATGGTCATCATCTTCATAGCAGGAACCTTTCACACAAACCCCGCTATTGTACGTGGTCTTATTACCATCTCCCTGCCTAATGTCAAAGTAGTACCCGTTGACATAGTACCCATTGTACCTTTTTATTTCAGGAGCAGGGCCTAATGATAGTGTCTTCAGAATTCCGAGTGTGTCCATATTATTCCAAACGTGCATACGAAACCATGCTGCAAAATGAAGAGACACCTCTTTATTCCTATCTTCCTCTGTCGAATCGGGATTCAACATCTCAATGCAGACGTGGTACGACCTATGACAATATCGTAATTAGTTAAGTTAATTAATAAATTATATAATATGGATTGAATTAATATTTAAAAACACACTTACTGAAGATGTTCTTGTTGGGATTTTATACATGTTTTGCATATCAAATTATACAAAAACGTATAAACGATCGAATACAAAGTTCTAAATTCACATTTAACTACGAGTTTCGAGTATACCTCTTCGAGCGTGATCGAGTGCGTAGCGGAAGAGCAACGTCCGTTCCTCTCTCTAGTTAGTCCACACCAATGCGTGATTGATTCCTCCCTTGAAGCAACTATAGCTTGAAGCGTATATGTCAAGAATGAACCAAGAGAAAAACGATTTCTTCTCTTGGTTTGTGTGTATATTTTCGGCCAAAAACTAGAGGAAGGAGGGAGTATTTTTTTTTTTCTGTTTTTTTTCTTGTCTTACAAAGTGTACAAAAAAAAGGATGAAAAACATTGTCATCAAATGTGGTCTTAATATGGTGTTAATCACATTAACATCCATATGTAACCTCCCCCTTTTTCAAGCTCCCATTCAAGACTAGCATTAGTGCATTTGAATTCAAAAAGTCAAATGCATTCTTATGCATCATTTTTGGACGGTTAATGGGGTGGAAATTCCACTTTTGAATTTCCTCCCCTTTATTCTTTGACGTTTACACTTTTAACCCGGAAGTTTCAATCGTATTGAAAATCAAGCGCATTGTTTGTGTGTGACCTTCTAGGATCGAAATAACATTAGTCATATGTTAATAAAATATCGACAAGTATTTTACTATCATATAAATCATGAGCGGGTCCTAGTAAAACCATCAAGACCCCTAATGTATTTCGAATTCATTCCCAGCTCGTATATTATTGTCAAACAAATAATATACGTATGAACTTAACCTTAAATAAGTAATCACTTCGAACAATCAAATTGTTCAATGGGCACTAATTATGACGTGTCAAACATCTCATAATTCCAACACTCCCACTTGCCCTTGGACGATTACTTGTGAAGTGATTCTTTCGCATCGCGATTCTCACAGTCAAGCTATGGTAAGATATGTGTCACCATACTCTTGCACCTGTACTGTCTCGGATACATAGAATTAATGTGATACCCAGTACTGCTACTGGAGATGGCCATCTTAATCACCATTAATCTACCGAGATTTTATGAATCAATCGACATAACCGATTTGTGCGAATCCCCTCTGATGTACAACCAATGTACCAACATGTTCCAAGTATGCCCAACATATGCCTTTATAGCCTCCCTTCTACAGGAGACGATTTACATAGTCAAGACACGCAAGTCTCATGCTAACGCATTCCTGCCATACAGGTCTAAGAATCACCATTTAACATAAGTTCGATGAGAAACACTTAGGACACAGATATGTCATCTTCTAAGTTCTCATGGCGGTCGAATCCAGTATCATAGCTTGGACTAGTTCCAAGATATATACCCATGTACATGACTAGAGTACACTTACTCCCTTTCTTGTCTAAGAAACGTGACCAAGACAATCATGTGCATGCTGATCATTACAATGTTCGATTCCAATCAGTGAACATTTGATCAGAGATAAGTTATCCCCTTGCTTCTAGGCTTAGTAGAGGGTTTCTCATTTGGGATCCTCAACCCCAAAGACCTCTCTAGAAGCCATGGATAACAATGTAATCAAAATAAAGATATATGTATGAAAGACAGTAAAACTGAAAATAAACATACATATATTTGAATCAATTATTCAACATAATCTTATCAGGACTAAACTATGACAAAATACAGACAATACAGCTCCCACTAAACCTAACGCCATTCAAGCATATATCTAAGTCCTGCACCAGATACGTGCTTGTCATGTTTGCTCTGAGGCAAAGGTTTGGTCAATGGGTCGGCCAGGTTATCGTCTGTATGTATCTTGCATACACTCACATCGCCTCGTTCCGTGATGTCACGAATGATGTGATACTTTCTGAGCACATGCTTGGAGCGGTGATGTGATCTTGGTTCCTTGGCTTGAGCAATTGCACCAGTGTTATCACAGTATAACACTACTGGCTCGTCAATGCTAGGTACAACACCAAGCTCACTCACAAACTTCTTGATCCAGCATGCTTCCTTTGCAGCTTCAGATGCTGCAACATATTCTGCCTCTGTCGTAGAATCAGCCACAGTGCCTTGCTTGCTACTGCACCAAGACACTGCGCCACCATTGATGCAAAACACATAACCAGACTGAGATCTAGAATCATCTTTGTCGGTTTGAAAGCTCGCATCGGTGTAGCCTACAACCTGTAACTCTTTATCTCCCCCATAGACAAGACACATGTCTTTAGTATTTCTCAAATACTTAAGAACGGCCTTTACGGCCTTCCAGTGCTCTTGTCCTGGACACGATTGATAACGACTTGTTACACTCAAAGCGTAAGAAACGTCAGGTCGTGTACAAAGCATGGCATACATGATAGATCCTATGGCTGAGGCATAAGGGATCTTGTTCATCTTCTCTATTTCGATGCTGTCTGTGGGACTGTCAGCACGACTAATAGAAATGCCATGTCTCATAGGGAGATTACCTTTCTTGGAATTTTCCATATGGAATCTAAGTAATACCTTATCAATATAAGTGTTTTGACTCAGTCCAATGAGTCTCTTAGATCGTTCCCTATGGATCTTAATTCCAAGAATGTACTGAGCCTCTCCTAGGTCTTTCATAGAGAAACATTTGCACAACCATGCCTTGACTGATTCAAGCATGGGTATGTCGTTTCCTATGAGAAGAATGTCGTCTACATATAGCACGACAAATGCAATGTTGCTCCCACTAACCTTCTTGTATACACAAGAATCTTCTTCACATCGAATGAATCCAAACTCTTTGATTGATTCATTGAAGCGAAGATTCCAACTCCTAGATGCTTGCTTCAGACCATAAATAGATCTTTGAAGTTTGCATACTTTCTTAGGCTCTTTCGAGCTTGTGAATCCAGGAGGTTGTGTCATGTACACATCCTCTTCTAGTTTCCCGTTAAGGAAAGCTGTCTTCACATCCATTTGCCAAATTTCATAATCGTAGTATGCGGCAATGGCTAAGATAATCCGAATGGATTTAAACTTAACGACTGGAGAAAAAGTTTCATCATAGTCGATACCATGAATCTGTTTGAAACCTTTAGCCACAAGTCGAGCCTTATAAACATGGACATTTCCATCTTTATCAAGCTTTCGTTTAAATACCCATTTGCATTCGATGGGTCTATCACCCCTCGGCAAATCAATCAATGTCCATACTTTATTATGGTACATTGATTCCATCTCGGATTGCATGGCTAGGAGCCATTCATCAGCATCAGGTTGTTTCATGGCTTCCTCATAAGTTGAGGGTTCCCCGCTTTCAATCAGGAAAAATTCCCCATACCATCTATCGGGTTCCTGACGGGACCTTTCGGATCTCCGAGGGATGTTTTGAGTATCAGCAGGCTCGTCTACGGTTTCCCGTGGATCGAGTTGAACCTCTTCTTCATAAGAAGGGTCCACCTCCTGAGGTGATTCAGCTAAGGTACTAGTACCTGCTACATCACCCTCTTGAACAATTTCAAGAGTCTCATTACTCTTATATCTCTTTGTAATGTATTCTTTCTCAAGGAAAGTTCCATTACGAGCCACGAAAATCTTATTTTCGGGTTTGAGATAAAAGTAATATCCCTTGGTTTCCTTAGGATAACCAATGAAGTAACACTTGTCGGATTTAGGTCCAAGCTTATCTTTGTTAACTTTCTTAACATAGGCCTCGGATCCCCAAATCCTCAAGTACCCTAGTTTGGGAAGAGTCCCAAACCACATCTCATGTGGGGTCTTAGGTGCTGATTTGGTTGGACATTTGTTTAGTGTGGAAGCGGCAGTTTCCAATGCATAACCCCAAAAACTAGTTGGGAGTTCTGATGTGCTCATCATTGATCGAACCATATCTAATAAGGTTCGATTTCTCCTTTCGGAGACACCATTGTGTTGTGGTGTACCAGCAGGTGTGAGTTGTGATACAATACCACATTCTCTTAGGTGTTGCAAGAAGTCATGGCTCAAGTATTCTCCTCCCCTGTCGGAGCGAAGAATCTTGATTGTCCTGCCGAGTTGGTTTTCTACTTCTTTCTGAAATTCTTTGAACTTTTCAAAGGCTTCACTCTTATGTTTCAACAGATATACGTAACCATATCTGCTGAAGTCATCGGTGAAGGTAATGAAGTATGGAAAACCTCCTCTAGCGGGCGTGTTCATTGGGCCACATATATCAGTATGTATGATTCCCAATAAATCACTTGCCCTTTCACTCGTACCAGTGAAAGGTGACTTGGTCATCTTTCCTAAAAGACATGACTCGCATTTGTCATAAGATTCAAAACCAGATGACGTAAGAATTCCATTGTCATGGAGCTCTTTAATGCGTTTGTCACTTATATGACCGAGTCTGCAATGCCATAAGTATGTCGGGTTCAAGTCATTGGGCTTGTTCCTTTTCATACTGATGTTATAAGTTTCTACACTTGTTTCCAAGATATAGAGACCACTCTGCAGGGATGCAGTACAATAAACATTTCCATTTTTAGAGATAAAACAACCACTTTTATCAATAGTAACGGAAAAACCATCCAAATTTAATAAGGAAATTGATATAATGTTCCTACATAAAGTAGGAACATAGAATACATTATTCAAAACAATACAATATCCAGATGGTAAATTTAAAGACAGTGTTCCTACAGCAAGAGCTACAACTTTTGCACCATTGCCTACTCGTAGGTCCACTTCATCCCTTGTGAGCTTCCTTCTATTCTGCAGGTGCTGCATATTTCGACAAATATGAGTACCACATCCAGTGTCTAACACCCAAGAATTAGAATCAGAAGGTAAATCAGTTATAACATGAATACCTGTTGGCGGAGTAGTAGTGGTCAAACCACTCTTCTTGTCTGCCAGGTACTTCTTGCAGTTTCTCTTCCAATGGCCAATTATTCCGCAATAATGACACTTGTCTTCCCTTTTGGCATCCTTCTTGGATGCCTTTTGAGTAGGAGCTGTTGCACGGGGGGCAACCTTAGTCTTGTCTTTGGCACCTTTCTTCCTCTTGAACTGTTTCTTGTTCTGAATGGTCAGAACAGAGGAAGAAGTGCCTTTTGCCTTCTTAATATTTTGTTCAGCATTGTTGATCATACCATGCAGTTCAGACAACGTCTTGTCATATTGGTGCATGTTAAAGTTCAGCACAAAACCACTGAAGGAATCAGGCAGCGACCTAAGAATGATATCCACAGACATCTCCTTAGAGACGGGTGCCCCCAATGAGGCCAGTCTTTCGACCAGCCCTATCATCTTGATGACATGGGGACTTGCTGGCTGTCCATTGCCTAGCTTACAGTCAACAAGAGCACAAACAGTATCGTATCTCTCATTGCGTGCCTCCCGCTGGAACAAATTTTCCAGCTGGCGGTACATATCGTAAGCGTTGACCTCTTCGAATTGAATCTGAAGATTCGATTCCATGTTGGCCAACATTAAGCACTGGACATCTGTAGCATCATTCATGTGCTGTTCATAGACATAATACTCATTCTCATCGGTGGGAACGACCTCAGGAAGTTTGGTGGTGAGCACATAATCTGTTCTCTCAGACTTGAGAATAATTCTCAAGTTGCGAGCCCAGTCATGGAAATTAGCACCATTAAGTTTGCATTTCTCCAAAGCGGAGCGGAGAGACTTAGAGTTTTTATCGTTCGTAGACATGATAACTACAGCGGTAAAAGGCGAATAAATAACTCAGATAAGCATGTCATAGTGATAATTCAAAATATCAAAATATTTGAACTCATACAATGTGTTCATAATCCTACTAAAATACACAATGTATCCGAGAACTCAGATAATTAATAATCGAACGGCAGCACGCAACATTTCGACTACCAATCATGTGAGTAGGTGAATGATCACCATTTATGCCGGGCATAATTCTCGGTGTCACCAAAAATCTTACAAGATTGCATTGGTGACAACTTTTGCCAACAGGCCCAAATCTGATTATGGGAATCACTGTTCAAGTAACCTGAGCCTACTGACGAAAGTCAGAATGAACAATCGAAGCCCGATTCTGAATCGGAAATCATTCGATTATTCCATCGGGATCAAGTCATAGGACATGTCATGTCTGCCAATCTGGTAGGTCCATGCATACGTATGTCTTATTCCGACTTTAGGGTCAGGTATGGCAAATTACTTGACTTAGGGTAGGATTAGTTATCTACACTATATGTAATTGGGGAAGGGGGGAATTAGTTTTTTTTTTTTGTGAAGCCCCATGTTCCATTTTTCCTAGATTTTAGCTAACTACCCACAAAATTTATTTTTCACTTTTTTAGATTATACAAAAAATAAGATGAAAATTTTTAATATTTTTTATCATATATAAATCTACACTATATGTAATTGGGGAAGGGGGGAATTAGTTTTTTTTTTTTGTGAAGCCCCATGTTCCATTTTTCCTAGATTTTAGCTAACTACCCACAAAATTTATTTTTCACTTTTTTAGATTATACAAAAAATAAGATGAAAATTTTTAATATTTTTTATCATATATAAATATAAATTAAAAAGATCTTCCATTTAATATCCATATTTAGTACTCTTATATTAATTTGTATTTTTAAAAATTCAACTATATCTTAGATTTTTAGTGAGACATATGAATTTTTTTTCTTTATGTTTTTTGTATGTAATAATATTTTTTATATATGTTTTATTTTTTTGTGCATGAGTAACGAATAAATAAAATATTAATTCGCACATACGTTGACAGTGCATCGATTTTACTAATTTTAATAGTTCATAAAGAATACTTTATCAAGAATTTTGTATAAAAATTAATCTAAATCATATATATCATAAATATGATGAATAAATTTACACAGGCTAGACTGTGTACAAATGGCTAGTAAATATATAATCATGATCATACATGCATATATACATTCACTCAAGCAAGAATATATATCATATGAGCATGAAAATTAAGAATTATAACGCAAATAAATGGGATTAGTGATATGATCTAAAAACCGAAAAGAAAACTAGACTTAGTTCTAAACTAAGTCTTCAGTCCTCCTTCAGTTCCTTCGGTGGCTTCGTCTTCTATTGATTACAATCACACGTGGTGATAAATAATTGACACGCAGGTCAATGTAATAAATAATAAAATAAAAGTGACACAAGTCGTCATAAAATAGCACGCAGGCTATATTTCTTTTTGACACAAGTCGTCATATAAAAGACAGTACGCAGACTGTATTTCAAAAACCAGATCATATCACTTATCCCAACATTCATTCACAATGAAAATAAAACATCCAATATATCAAAATATATATAATACATGAATTAAGTCAATTAAAACATGTAAGGATGTCAAATAAGGTACACACAATTATAACACATATATGTAATAAATTGTACATCAAATGTAACAACCAAATCAATAACTCATAGGTTTTACATAATTAATTAAGGCCTTTAATTTTAATTAATAAGCATTTAATATTATTTATAACCAATATAAATAAAATTAACAACTAATCATATTAGTGCTATTAATTAAAATATTGTAACATTAAAATCTAATCAAATTATCATACAAGTTATAATAATTTAATTAATTTTCTTCTGACAAACAAAAAGTCAAAATACTAGAATAGCCAAAATATTCACAATAATTAATAAAACAAAATCCAAAACAATTTTAGGACCATTTTAATTATGTGAACAGTCGTGAACAGTGTTTCGTGAACAGTGAAATCGGAATCACTGTTCATCCGAAAAACACTGTTCATCCGAATAGTGTTCCGAACTTTTCGGATGAACACATGGCTATTCAAAAATCATTTTCGAGCACTTAATAAATCCAAATAAATCCAGAAAAATTACAGTAGACTCGAAAATCATTCTAGTATTTGATTTATATTTTTTCAGAATTTTAGAAAAATATATACAGCCGTTAAAACACTGTTCAACCGAATGGTATATCAAATCCGTTCGGGTGAACATATGACTGTTCAAATGTCAATTTCGAGCACTTAAGAAATCCAAAAAATTCCAGAAAAATTTCAGTAAACTCGAAATTGACTCTAATATTTTATTTATATTTTTCCAGAATTTTATAAAAATATATACAGCCTTTAAAACTGTTCAAACGAAGGGTATATCAAATCCGTTCGAATGAACATATGGCTGTTTCAAACATTTATTTCGAGCACTTAACAAATCGAAACAATTCCAGAAAAATTACAGTAAACTCGAAATTCAATGTACTGTTTGAATAATATTTTTCCAGAATTCTATAAAAATATATACAGCACTTAAAACTGTTCAAACGAAAGGTATATCAAATCCGTTCGGATGAACATATGGCTGTTTCAAACATTTATTTCGAGCACTTAACAAATCGAAACAATTCCAGAAAAATTACAGTGGTCTCGAAATTTTGTCTACTGTTCGAAACATATTTTTACAGAATTTTAGAAAAATATTTACAGGCCTTAACAATTACATAATTGCACAATACACATAATGCACAACAACCTTAATTGATGATATCAAAACATACACATATGATATTATAATTCATGAAATCAAATTTCAAGACATTTAAAGTGAATTAGAACATATGTACCGGGCTCATGATGCCACTGTTGGGATTTTATACATGTTTTGCATATCAAATTATACAAAAACGTATAAACGATCGAATACAAAGTTCTAAATTCACATTTAACTACGAGTTTCGAGTATACCTCTTCGAGCGTGATCGAGTGCGTAGCGGAAGAGCAACGTCCGTTCCTCTCTCTAGTTAGTCCACACCAATGCGTGATTGATTCCTCCCTTGAAGCAACTAGAGCTTGAAGCGTATATGTCAAGAATGAACCAAGAGAAAAACGATTTCTTCTCTTGGTTTGTGTGTATATTTTCGGCCAAAAACTAGAGGAAGGAGGGAGTATTTTTTTTTTCTGTTTTTTTTCTTGTCTTACAAAGTGTACAAAAAAAAGGATGAAAAACATTGTCATCAAATGTGGTCTTAATATGGTGTTAATCACATTAACATCCATATGTAACCTCCCCCTTTTTCAAGCTCCCATTCAAGACTAGCATTAGTGCATTTGAATTCAAAAAGTCAAATGCATTCTTATGCATCATTTTTGGACGGTTAATTTGGAATTTCCTCCCCTTTATTATTTGACGTTTACACTTTTAACCCGGAAGTTTCAATCGTATTGAAAATCAAGCGCATTGTTTGTGTGTGACCTTCTAGGATCGAAATAACATTAGTCATATGTTAATAAAATATCGACAAGTATTTTACTATCATATAAATCATGAGCGGGTCCTAGTAAAACCATCAAGACCCCTAATGTATTTCGAATTCATTCCAGCTCGTATATTATTGTCAAACAAATAATATACGTATGAACTTAACCTTAAATAAGTAATCACTTCGAACAATCAAATTGTTCAATGGGCACTAATTATGACGTGTCAAACATCTCATAATTCCAACAGTTCTCGTACTTCAGGTGCGTTGCAGAGAATATACACATGAGCGGTGTTGTGTTCTTGACTATCCATGTAATATCTTTGTTTAACAACAAATGTGCCGCATCCTGGTAAGAAAACAACGGCAAACGAGTTTGGGTCTTCCGGTTGGTTTGGCACATCGTGCCTCCTAGGCCGTGTTAGGTCGGTATCTATTCCCTCTTCGAAGTACATGGAACAAAAGTTAGAAACCTCTTTGACCAGATACGCATCGCATATTGACCCTTCCACATGTGCCTTTTGCCTTACCATTTTCTTCAATCCCCTAGGAACCTGCAAAACATTATAAGTTTAGTTAAATAAATAAACAATTCCAACAAATCACCAATTATACTAAAAAAACTGAAGTAATACTCACAAATCACCAATTATACCAACATTACCATTTCGACATCTCTTACACGGACACCGTACACCAATCATACCAATTGTCAATGAATGTTTTTTATCAACATTCATAAATCCCACAAAAGTCATAATAAAATCATTAGATAATTGACCATTATAACCATACCGATTACTATACATCCAAGAACGATCTTCAGACATTTTAAATACAATCTACAATAATATTTATCAATAATTAAGCAAACTATATAATTAAGCAAAACTATATAATTAGGAAAAACTATGTAATCATAATCCAAAACAAAGCATACCCTAACTTGAAGATGTGAATTCGAGCTTCGAAATGTGAATTTGGTCAAAAAATGGTGTTGGATCGAGTTGGTGAGTGTTTTTGGAAAGGGATCTGTTTTGTGCTTCTGTCTGAGATCTGTTTCTGCTGAGTTTCTTTAAAGTCACTAAAAGAATGGCTTCGAATTTGCTTCGAATTGGTTTCGAATGCGCAACCTGAAGCTAATCCGAAGTCAATTTTAAAATATGAAACCGAAGCAATTCTGAAGCCAATCCTCTTGTATCTACAAAGATGCTTTAAAGTCAATAGAAGTTTTGGCGTCGGGTTTACTTCGCATTGGCTTCGTAATTAAAATTCTGAAGCTAATCCGAAGCCATTTTTGAAATAATAACCTGAAGCCAATTTGAATCTAATCCGAAGCAATTTTTAATATATTCAGCTGAAACAGTTTGAAGCCACTGTGAAGAGTGATTGTTAATTCAACATAAACTTTTATGGATTCGGATTGGATTCGAGTACTTTTCAAACATATAAACAATCTAATAACAATTAAAATCTATAATTAATATCTACATATAAACATATAAATAAGTTTGTCAAACATAATAATAACAAAATATCTTATACATATAACCAATATAAAAAAAGTCTACTTCTGAGGAGTATGGTCGTCCTGTCTCGGGGGGCCATCGTCTCGTCGCGGGGGTGGCGGTTGTGGTGGCAGATCGGCAGTCGTTGGAGGGAACTGTTGGGAATAAAATGACGTGAAAGGCTGGGAGAACTGCGAGAATCCCTGCATAAATGTAGGAGGCCAGGTCTGGTGGGAGGCGCTATGATGGAATCCGTGGGTGGCAATCGGCGGGATGAAGGATATCATGAACTGCGCCGGTGCGGCCCTGGCCATCTCCATATTCTTAATCCAATCCGAAGCAGTGGAGCTCTCGACAGTTGAGAAACTGCCAGCATATGGGGGGACGGGATCTGACGGCTGCGACGGGCCTTGCTGCTGGAAGAACCGGTTCATCATCGCCTTCATTTCCTCCAACTCCCTCTGTTGTTGCGCCTTCATATCCTCCAACAACCTCTGTTGTTGCGCCATCATCTCCTTCATCACCTCCATCTCTGCATGATCTTCATCACGCTTCCTCCTCAGCTCCTCAATCTCTACAGTCGCCCCAGAACTGCTCCCTGCACCTGTGTCAACAAACACCTCCGATGCACTAGAACTGCTCCCTACACCAAGAACCCGGCCCTTCGGCAACCCTCCTTTCACCGCCTCTAACCCACACCATACGTTTTTCATAACGGGACCCTTTCTCGGGTCAGCATCTGGCCCGTAAATCTCCTTGTATGCCACATCATACTGCTCCTGCAATGTTAAAACATTCACGGTTAGTTCTTAACATTACACAAATAACCGATTCATATAAAACTTTTATTAATAACATTACACTAGTAACAATTTATAGAAATTTTTTATTCATTCGAACTTACAACGGCGTCGAGGACCTTCCTGTCGTACACCTCCCCAATCGGCTCCCCCGTGACTTTGTTCTTCTTCCGATATATATTAGAAATGATAGTCAAAGGGGAAACATCCTCGCCCGTCCTCTTCTTCTGAAATAAGAAGAAATGATTATAACATTTATTATATTATTTTAAACTAATTATATAAATTAAATAGATGAAAAACTTACGTGGTCAGATATCCTTTGCCTCAAAGACCTAGCACCATAGGGATGGGTGGCTATTTGGCCGTCTGGACGACCAGCAGGGCTCAAGCGATTCTTACTCGCCACCTCGGACCTCGCGACGACATCTGGGGAACTCCAATAAGCCAGGTACTTGTCCCACGTCTCGGGAGAAGTACACCACCTCTGCCTCGGGACCTCCACCAAGGTAGCACAAATCCCTGCCCGAACCTTGGCTAAACATGCCCGCTTCTTCTTCACCAGGAAGTCCCTCCATCTTGTCGCTGAATGTGCATGGAATAGATCTTTGGCATGCGCCTCGGAAAAGCCAACAAGATGGTATCTCTCCTGTGGAAAATAAACAATGTTAGTATGTTAATTTGCAAAATATATTTAACGATCAAAGATATTCGATTACTTTTTGAATTACCTTGAATGAGTTCCAGATATGCTCCCGAATCTGTATATCAATATCTGTGTAGTTAGGCCAGAAGTCCATGACATGACGCTGAATCTGTTTCGTCCAAAATGACGCAACTCCTGTACCCTCCAAGCTAAAAAAGAAACAAATTAAACAAATATACAGAAATTAAGTAAATTTTAGATATAATTAAGAAAATTCATAAACTTACTATTTTTCTTCAACTTTGCAGTTCAACTTCTGCCCATCGGGAAGTGGGGAGATGGGTCGGGCGGCTCCACGACCAACAGTATCCTGCTCGCTCCCGAGGTCGTTATCTTCCTCGCCATCGCCCTCGGTGTGGCTGGAGCTAGTGGCTGGGACGGACTCCGCGTAGAAAGATGGGGGAGCGGGCAACGCAGGGAACAACAATGTGTTGAAATTTAGATCGTCCTGACCTACATCTTCGTCCCGCAGTTGCCTATTCTTCTTTTGAGAGCTAGATGTCCCCTGGGAGCTACCGCCACGAACCATCTGCAACAAAATACAAAGCATTTAATTAGTTTAAACTAACGAAAATGGGCAAAACAATCATTTCACTTATAAACATACATCAACCGTAACAATTTTAACTATAACCAAATTATCATCTATTGCAATTATCTCAAATTACTAATTTGTCCCTCAAACAATTATATAATCGAAGATTATACTAACGACACTAGGGGCAAAACAGTCATTTCACTTATAAACATACATCAACCGTAAGAATTTCAACTATACGACCAAATTATCATCTATTGCAATTATCTCAAATTACTAATTTGTCCCTCAAACAATTATATACTCGAAGATTATACAAACGAGACTAGTGGCAAAACAATCATTTCACATATAAACATACATCAACGGTAAGAATTTCAACTATAACCAAATTATCTACTTGAAGATTATACTAACGATACTAGGGGCAAAATAATCATTTCAATTCAACTCAAACACTATATCATTATGTTATATCATTCACCAAACAGTCATTTCAGTTATCAATTTACACACAAAATATCATCAATTAAACACATTCTCCAAACACAAATTAAACAAATTTATGAAATTGATAAAATAATTAAATGAAAGTTATATAAAAAAAACTGACTTTTCGGATTGATGTTCGACGGAGGGGTGGTGGGCTGCTTGTGTCAACGGAGGGCTGGTGGTCGCCTTGAGGGTGGTGGCTGGGTTCGACGGAACCAAATCGGGGTGGGGGATGAGGGTTTCTGGGGTGGTGGCTGGGTTCGACGGAACCAAATCGGGCTCGAAATGGGGGTGGTTGATGGCATTTCTGGGGTGGAGATGGACTGTTTGGTCGGGAATCGTGGTGGAGGGGTGGGGTTGCAGTTGGGATTTCTGGTTTCCGGGGTGGGGGAGGCGTTTCTGGGGTGGGAGTTTGGTCGGGAATGATCATGAAGATCGACGAAAAAGTTTCGCCGGGGTGGAGGGTGGCAGTTGATTTGGAGTGATGAAGATCGACGATTTGGTGGTAGGCACGATGATGATAATTGATCGGGGGGGGAATTAATTCACTCTAAAACCAATTGACAATAGAATTAGTAGTCAAGATTTTATATATTGACTCGAGAGTACACCGATATACGATGTAGTGTGTATTTAACAAAATATCATACAAACGTTTGCAAATTTCCCAGATATATCAAACGCCAATTTAACACAAATTATAAAAATATCACAAAATCGATACTCCAAAATCATTAAAAAACATACTTTGTTAAATTACACAGCTATATAATACACCAATTTAGCACAAATTACTCAAATATCACACAAATAATACACACCTTATCCGGATTATGATGAGGCCATCTTCTCCTAGCTTCCGAATTCGGCACCGGTTCACCAATGAACTCACACTCACCCTCCTCCTCGTCCTCCTCCTTCACAACTTGACCACCTACATGTTTCATTTTCACATCAATTTTCACTTTTCCCGGGTTTCTCGATCCAGTTCTTGGCTTAGGAGAACAACTTCCTTTACTCATTTTCTCCTCTTCAATCTCTTCATCCGAGGAGTCCACAATAACATTGTACTCCACTTCCGGAGCTTCAACAACTTGAATTCTCGGAATTTTGGATTTTTTGGTGTTGGATGAAGCGGATGTTGATGTGGATTTTCGCTTTGAAGCCATTGAAATTAGCAGATCTGGCACACAAAATGGAAAGTTGTGAAAATTGAAAATTGAAATGGTGGAAAATTGGGAAATTGGAAAATGAGGGGTTTTGAGTTGAGCTGAAGAGGTATATGTACGGGGGTGGGGGCGGGGGCGGGGGCGAAAAGCTTTGAAAGTGGCGGACAGAGCGGGAAGTGAAATTAAGGGCCAAATAAAAGGGCCAAAATAGTAATTTCACTCCTAAAATATTACTCCCTCCATCCCATAATGTTTGTCCACTTTTCCTTTTTTGGAAATCCCAAAATTGAGTATCATTTACTCCCTCCATTCCTTAATGTAAGGGCCATTTTCTTTTTTAGTAAATCCCTTAATTAAGCCCATTTATGAAACAAAGTGTTGGAGGGAAAATTTAAAATGTGAGAGAAATTTGAATTTTCTTAAAATGTGTCAAAAAAGTAAATGGTTCTTGTATTTAGGGATGGAGGTAGTAGTTAAATATTATCGAGCGAAAGTTGATAATGTGAGATGAATTTCAAATTTTCTAAAACTTTGTGCAAAAGTAAGTAGGACAAACAAAATGGGATGGAGGAAGTATTTGCTCTGTTTTTTTTAGGTTTTTTTGCATCTAGGCACCTGAACTACTCTCATCTCGTTAAATAAGCACCTGTAGTATTTCTTTTGGCAGATAAGCACCTAAGCGTAAAAATAGCACTTCGTATTTTTGACTTTTTTCAGCATTTTTGAACATTTTAATTTCAAATTAATACTTACCCGAGGGGCAAGTTAGTCATATTGAAAAATTTGAGAAAAGTTCATGTGACACAACTTGATTATGATATTTGTTTTAGTTTTCAAATTCTGATACAAAAGTACTAATTTAATATTCGATATTCACGAATATATTCAATATACGGTTAGTTTAGTTTATGATGATTCAACTTGTGTTCAATATTCAACTCGGTTTATAATATTCAGTCAATATTAGGAATTTGGTTCGGAATACTCAATCTGCATTCGATGTTCATTTTATTAAGTTCGTATTTTTTCTTTCTAAATAGTGACATTTTATTAAGTTAGTATTTGGTATTGGATATTCCTATTCGTTTTTCATGGGATTTTGATATTCGAATTTGGTCCGTATGTTACAATTAAAACAAAAAATCTAATATAATTTAAAAATTAATTGAAAATAAACCAAAAAAATTATAATAATATTTTTTTAAGTGAATTTAAATACAACGAACATCAATAACCTAGGGGCAAGTTAGTCATATTGAAAGTGAATTTACGCGGATTTTTTCATCTAGGCCCCTGAACTAATTAAAAGTTCCCAAACCAGCCCTTGGTGGCCTTTTTTTTCCCAAATACGCCCCTGTACCCAAAAAATGGTATCTTAACTTTCATTTTTCACATTTTTATTAATTTTTCAGGTTTTTTACCTTTAAAAATTCCTTAACCCAAGGGCAAGTTAGTCATATTGAAAATATGAGTTTTTGGAGGGAAATATTCGATAAAAAGTTCAGGCGCCATTTTGGGCAAAAAACATTTAAGCGCCAAAGTTGAAGAAAAAGTTCAGGTGCCAGACAAAAAAAATATTTTGACATTATCGTATTTAAAACTCCAATTCATGTTTGTATTTAAATTGTATATTCTAGTTGTATTCGATATTCGGATTCGATTTTTTAGATTATAAATATATCGAAACTTTTAAAAGTAAATATAATAATTAATACTCCTTCCATCCCATTTTGTTTGTCCTCTTTACTTTTGCACAAAATTTTAGAAAATTTTAAATTCATCTCACATTATCAACTTTCCCTCCATAATTATGAACTAAATGATACTCAATTTTGAGATTTCCAAAAAAGGAAAAGTGGACAAACATTATGGGATGGAGGGAGTAATAAATTAAAAATTAAAACCCCTGTCGCACCCACACCCCCCCACGCAGCCCTCCACCCTCCCCACCCCTACAATAACCCCCTCCCCGCCCCCACCCCCTACCCCTGCAACCCTGTAACTAGGGGTGTGCACGGTTCGGTTCGGTTCCGTTTTGGACAAAAAAAAGAACCGAACCGACATAATCGGTTCTACGCCAAACAGAACCGAAATTGGTTCGGTTCTAAACGGTTCGGTTCATATAGGTTCTAGGTCGGTTCCGGTTCGGTTCTGGGCCGGTTCTGGGCCTCGTGTTTTGGACCTAAATTTGAGCCCACCTTCGGCTTTGAATTTTTAGGTTTGTTCATTCCTAGCTAATATTATTATTCATTTTGGACTCAAATCTAAATGTGATTAGTATTGTTTTATATTGAATGCAACTCATAATTAAGTTTCAAAGATATATCTACTCTATATAAGTTTAACGAGCTCCTTTTAGATCTAATTTCCGAAATTTGTATACACATTCATCAGACGGTACCACTTTTTAAATATATATGTATCCATATTCACTTATCTATTATTATATCATACTAACAATAAACAATGTTGAATCCTCTGGCCAATTATCTTTTACTAAGCTTAATCTTTTTTTAAAATAAAGTTAGTCATCGGTTCGGTTCGGTTTTTATCGGTTCTCCCATAAGCCGAACCGCATCGGTTCGGTTCCCTCAAAGGCGGAACCGAAATCGGTTCGGTTTCGATCGGTTCCAACAAAATCGGTTTTTTCCGGTTCGGTTCGACTCGGTTTCGCTTTTTCTGCACACCCCTACCTGTAACAGACCCCACCTGCAACAGCCCCCCTCTCACACACCTGCGACAGCAGCCCCCCCCCCCCCCCCCCTCATCCATGCAACAGCCCCCCATCCATGCAACAGCCCCCCCCCCATCCCCATCCCCATCCCTGCAACAGCCGCCCCCTCCCTCATCACTGCAACAGCCGCCCCCCTCCCTCATCCCTGCAAGAGCGGCACCCGCCCTCCCTACATGCAGGTCGGCATTGAGCAAATGGAACGGGCTGCATCCTCAGAAGAGGATGTTGATGTGATTCACAACAGCTCGTTTAGAGGCTTTCATGTCAACGACAACCTAATCGATCCTCAAGCAGGAGATCGTGAATTGAAAGGATTGTTTATACCTCCCTGAATTTTGCTATGGTCAACAATGGCATCTTTCGAGTTTCTATATATAAATTATTTGGTTTACTAAATGATGACGGCGATGGTGAAGGAAAGTGACGGCGACGGTTGTTGAGCAGATCGGTAGAGAGGGTGAAAGAAGAAGAAAAAAATGTGGTGTGGGGGTGGGGATGGGGATGGGGTGAAAGGTTGAAGATGATGTTTTTTATGAGATTGGGTTAAATATTTGAGGTTGGGTTAGTTTATAATTAGGTTGAGTTAGTTTTAGATGTGGTTAGACTAATTTGCCCTCTATCTAATATTTAAAATCAGAGATTTTGTTAATAAAAAAGTTCAGGTGCCATTTTTTGGATACAAGGGTCTATTTGGGAAAAAAGGTCACCAAGGGCTGATTTGGGAAAAAAAGATTAGTTCAGGGGGCTAGATGAAAAAAGCCTTTTTTACGCTCAGGTGTTTATTTGTCAAAAAAAATACTACAGGTACTTATTTGACGAGATGGGAGTAGTTCAGGTGCCTAGATGAAAAAAAAGCTTTTTTTAACCTATTGTTTGGAGTTCGTGTAGTCAAACTTTGAAAACTTTGACAATTAGTTTTTATTAATCGATAAGAATTAATATAGTCATGTTGTACTTGTTATATTCGTATCAATCTATATTTTTGAAAAATCAACTTTTTATAACTTTTACACGTACTAAATTAGACATATTTTCGTTTTAAATCGTGTCTCGTTGACCGTGAAAAGTAAAAAAACTATCTTAAAAAAATAGCAGGAATATTTTGGTGTATGTAAATGTATAAAATTTGAAATCCAAGGCCAGGGATGAGTGGTGGGGTGGGGGTGAGAACTGAGTTGTACCAAATCAAAATTACTTTCGTTCTTTTTTATTTGTTTTTATAACAAGTTGTACATAGATTAAGAAAGATAAAAAATACATTGAAAATGTAAAATAACAATCAATTGAAACTATATAATTGATTGAATGATAACTTCATAAAAAAGGTAATAAAAAACTACATTGAAAATGTAAATTTACAATTAATTATGCTAGAAAGACAAGTATTTAGAAACAAAAATTAAAGCTAGAAAGACAAATGAAAGAAAACGAGGAATAATGAAAGAGCTACTGGACATGAGTCATGACCTCTTCGATTGGTTAGACTGGTGGAACGGAAAATCAAAATTGAGCAAGAAGCAAATATGGAGCAAGCAAGATGGTGTCAAGTCTACGAAAGCAGGAAAAGGAAAATAGAGGCCACCAAGTCGTGCATTCGGACTAGTCATTTGAATTGGGGTGTATGTTCTTTTATATATTTACATATTTTTTATTACTAATATTTTAACCTTGCTCTTATTTAAAAATAATAAAAGTTGTAATTCAATATTTATTTTTATATTTTTGGAATAAAAATTATCACAAATGAAGTACTTTGTAAATAAAATACTATTTATTAATTTATTCATATTTTATTATTTTCATCTTCATATTAAAATTAGTTGAATTTGTCTTCAACATTTAAATAATTTGAGTTTGTCTTGAACTTGGAGTTAAAAAATTAAAAAATGTTGATTTGAGGAGTACAAATAGGGAATCTGGTTTTACATAAAATCTAAAAGTAACTCCCAAATTTGATAAAGTAACATTATCTTGATTTTAGGGAACAATTATAAGTAATCTAGCGTGAGTACTCTTATAATACCTTGTTACATTTATACGTCTTTAGCGACGAAAATGTAGGCTGAGTTTCGCTTGAAGAGTTTTCTTCGAATCTATGAGAATTACTGAGACTTTTCCTAAGCTACTCTGCAAAATATCATGATTATTATTTGATTGTTTATGCAATTATTACAGCAAGTTTATGGGGCATATGACAAAATATGAGTAATGGACATTTTGCTCGATGTTATTTTTTTCTAATGAGTCCTTTTGCTCTGCATCCGTCCATGGACCTTCTTTAATCATATTACAATAAAACTCTAATTAAGTACTTCTTCCGCCCCTAAAAGATTATCACATTTTGACTTTTATTAGTCAAACATTAAAAAATTTGATCATGAATTCCCATTAAACGATAAGAAATAATTTAGTCTTGTGGGACCTTATTAGATTCGTCTCAATATATTTTGAAATATTAACTTTTATAATTTTTTCGCATATAGAATAATAGATATTTATGTTTTAAATCGTGTTTTGTTGACCACAAAAAGTCAAAATGTGACAATCTTTTAAGAACGGAGGGAGCATCTTTTTAGCTTACAGAGATGATAAAATTATAAACACCGATACTCGACGCATTAATTTATGATAGTAAAAAAGTTTTGCAAGAAAATTGGAAGAATGCTTTACTGCCCATTATTTTTAACTTTTACCGTCCTCCTTAAAAAAAATTGACTTTAGTATCCTTTTCCCCCAAATTATTTATATGCTCTTATGGTGCGTTTGGATTGAGTGAATTAGTGGGTAGAGAGGAGAATTTAGATTTATTTTTGTGTTTGGCTACCTAATAAGTTTTTACCCTAGGAGAAACTATTCCCACAATCCACCCAATTATCCCTCAAAATCTCCCCCCCTCCCAAATCCAAAAGTAATTAGGGAGAATACAATATTTAACACTAATAATTAAATTCTTTAATTAATTACCCAACTTTATCCTTTACCATGTCCCTTAAAAGTTAACCGTAAGTTGGTTTGTTCTTTATCGAGTTGGATTCATTCTTTTTTTTGTAGCTGCTGACTTTTTCAATAATAAAATAGATATTGTACTTACGACACTACATATATACTATATTCGTGATCTTTAAATTGACATCCTGTGATTGAGTGGATAAAATATGTGAGTAAGTGACTCATGATTCATATAAAAAAGGAATAGATAGTAGATAAATTATAGACACATGTAAAACTTGTGAGGGATGAGTCTGGATCAATCTTGAAACTTTTCGTTTTTGTGCAATTGTTAGTTGTAAGTTAATTTCTATGTTCTATGAAGATTGATTTAATTTCTAAGACTGAATTTATTTTGTTGTTGTTATTAATTGTTCAAATTTGAGTTGGAGGTATGATATAAGGGTATTCATGTCAATTGAATTATTTTTATCACTAAAATATTAGTTTTTTAGTTTTTATTCCCCTGATTCTCTGAACTCAAAATTATGATATCTAAACAACAATAAAATATATTTTCCTCCCTAATTCCCTTCCCCTAAGATAATTTTAAAGAATTCTTCTCGCCATGATTCACCTCAATCCAAACACAACGTTAATGAAAAACTTTGCTAACACTACTCCCATACTAATTTTTCAAAAAACTTTTTCTTTTATCCTTTTTAAAGTTTTCTTAAACTTTTTGTTAAAACTTTTTGCATTATTCCCTATTTGCCCCTATACTATCAAATTGGTTTTAATAATATCCCATATATTTCTAAGGCTGAATAGTTGGCTTTCCTGTTTTGGGCCGAGTATTTAGGCTTTTGGGTTTTTTTATTGGGCTATCTATTAAGCCTAATATATGTAGTTGGTGTTAATTGCACTAATTTCTCCAACTTATTAATATAATCGCTCTTTAACAAAACAAAAAAAGTGACCTATTTAATGGATGCAAAAGCAACGAATGTCTACGATATTTTAGAGCCGATTTTATCTGGAGCAGTAGAAATGTTGGATCTTCATTCAACTCTTCCTCTCATTCAACACGACGTAACATTTATCGTTTAATAAAGGTCACAATCCATTTCCATTCCAATCATTATTTCTTATGCAAATATTATTACTCTTTCGATATAAGCAATAATCATTATGTTTGGGGCTCCTAATTATTACATGTCAAAAGTGAAATACTAGTAACTAACTTGAGGTAAAGAAGTATACATACACTCAAAGTCTCAATAAGGACACTAAACTTTAAGTTCGAATTACATACATTTATAAAAAAGTTAGTAGTATTTATCTTACTTCATCATGAATATTTAAATTGTCAATTCGTTCAAAATCTGAACCGTTCAAACCAAACTGAATGACAAGATTAAATTTTCGAACCAAACCTGGTAGTGATGACATTCGATGTAATTTGATTTGTTTACGGGCCTACTTAATTAACTAACCCGATCAATAACTATTGTCATTGTTTAAAAACTTTATTGTAAGATATTAGCAACTCTATAAGCTAGTAAATATCTAACTATTTTGAACATGATTTTATTGTACCCTTGTTCCTAAATCCTAATTCATCAAAAATAAAATACAAACTTGAAAGACGTAAAAGATAAAAATGATAAATCGCAAAAACATTACACCAATAAAATCATCTGTTTTTTTACATTATGGTCAACTAGTAGACACAATAATTGAAGTTATGAATAAAGTTGGGAGGTGATGAGAGGAAGAGCATCTCTTCTTTTTTTCCTTTGGCCTCATTCTGTGTTCATTATTTCAAATAATTGTACATCACCCAATAATATATGTTTTCATTATTTCATAATAGCATATAAATATATACCATCATCATGAGAATGCATGATATATATATATATATAACTGTTTTAACCCTCGTACGAAGTTTTCGTCATTACTATGTTTGATTCGAACGTGAACGAGAGAAAGAGGATAAGTTTGAGAAGATATATAAGGGCGAAATTAGGAGTAAAATAAAGGAGGATATAATTTGAAAATAAAATAAAATAAGGGGGGTAAATTTTAAAAACATTCTAAGTTAGAGTAAAAGAATATACAAGGCAAATTTGAACCTTCGACCTCGAGAGTGAAATTTGGGAGAGTCTCAATTTCAACGAACATAATTAACCTTTAACTTATAAATTATATACGTATAATACATATTACTTAATTAATCAAACAATCGAAAATCTAGGGAGGGCCACGACCCACTCTACCTCTACTCCCGTGGGTCTGCCCCTAAGAAGAGCCAAACAAAAATTATTCAATATACAGTAAAACGTCTATAAATTAATAATCTCTCTAAGATAATAAATTTGTCCGGTCCCAACTTGAGCTAGTTAAAAAAATTAACGAAATCGATAAAATAATAAAATAATTTTTTTAAAAAAATTCCTTTATAATATAAGGTCCAACGAAAATTATAAATGAATAATAATCCTTAGAAATTGAAATAATATAATTACAATTTATTTAAAATATGACTCTGTAGTAGTTTATTTTTTCTTAAAGTTCAAATCACATTAGAGTTCGTCTCTAATTTTTCTTATTGCATCCATTAGTTCCAGTGTTGTGTTTTCAAATTGTAACAATAAATTTGTGAAGAGTTCTAGGCGCCAAAAGTGCTTCCTTTCAGGTAACAGGTTTCGAGGACACGGTATCATCTTCATCTTCAACATTATTCTCAATGATAGTTATAATATCATTAAACTCTTTATGTCATTAAACTCTACAAATATTTATGCAAAAGCTTTTCATCTCATGCAAAAACTCTTTAAATTAATAAATTATTAATTTATAGATAAGTTAATAACTCTCTACATTAATAAATTTGGCCAGTCCCAACATTATTAATTTATAAAAGTTTGTAATGTTATTCGAATTCTTTTAAATATAAATATAATTAATAAAACTGAAATATATCCTCAAAAATATTTTAATTATCACATATGACGATTTTATTTTTCACCATTATACATATATAAGTAATTATTACAGTTAGTGTAGTTATTACTCCCTACAAGGTGTTACTCATATAAATAAAATGGTAAAGGTAACGTTAATCATCTTTGTTTACAAAATATTTTTCAGTCCGTCACATACATTTCAAAAAGTCCTTGTTAATAATCACTTATGTTTGAAACTATTCCAATTCATCACATATTATGTCAATTTTCGATACTAATATTATGTGAGGAGCACATGACTTGTCAGTAATGTTATTTCGTTAATTTCATTTAATATATCTAAAATAACCACTTGCAATTTCGAATTTGAAATAACTCACTATCAATTTTGCAACCGAAATAACTCACCCAACATGCACTTAACAAAATATTTAACAAGCGAGATCAAGTAAGACATATTTTATATTTTGAAACATAGGTAATTATATTTTGAAACATAGGTAATTGATAAGAATGTTTTAATTTGTAACATATATGATGAATTGGAAACATTTTGTAAATATAGGTGATTGTTATTATTTGCCTTAAAAATTTATTTATAGTTAAAAGCATTAAACTAAAAATAAATACTTATATTAGATAAGAGTCAAATCATGATTATCTCACATGTATCAATAATATTGTAATAGCTGAAGCTATTAGTGGACCATATTTCCGTTAGCAGATGTAATGATTGTATTATCCTCACCGTCCAACTACCTAATTTATGATAGAAAATTAAGTAGGTTTGTAGAATAGGCAAATCATATCTCATTATCTCAAATGAATCCAATTGTTCGAGCCGAAAGTCGAAACTGCTGTCAATTCTTTTTGTTTGATTGTTTTGACTTTTGACGAAAGAATAAAATTGATGATTAAAATTGTGCTTTAAAAATTTGAAGTCAATTAAGAAAAATAAAGGAAGTAATATCTTATCCCATTTCTCAAAGTGTGTTTTGACTATAAATAGATGTATGATTAACTTCATTCTAATACACACCAACCCAAAGCAAAAACAAACATAAAAGCTTTGAGAGAAAGTAATGAATCTCACAAAGCAAGATAAACAACTTTCATTTGTAATAAGCAAAATCTATTTTATCATTAGTATATTAAAAAATTAAAATTAAAACTATTGTATTCAATGTATTATCAAATTTAAATTAGATATTATTAAAATTATTGTACTCAATCTATTATCAAATTTAAATTACATATTATTTGCAAATAATAAGAAAAGTTCTATAAATTAAGTATTTAATATTGCTCCACTAATATTAAACTATTGTATCACTTGATATTGATAACAAAAGTTGTATAAGAGAAATTAGAAAATAAAATATTATACAAACAATGGATCGTAGAATTTTACGGTAGGTTATTCCGGTTGAACTATTGAGAGTTTGCTTTTACTGTGATATGTATGATATATAATGGATCGTAAAATCTCACGATGGGTAATTTCCCCACCCCTTTTAGTTGTGCCCCTAAGTATGACTATTTTCAAACGATCATAGCACTAGTTTTTAATTGATTTTGCATTAATACAATATATGTTACCTAAAATAACTTCTAACTAATATATATATATATATATATTATATATGAAATAATCTTTTTTTATAAAACAATATATACTTCAAAAGAGAAAAATCATAATATGCGACAACTAAAAAAATGAAGAGAGTAAATTTAAAATAACAAAAAATCATTTTTATTGTAATTGTGTACATCGTTCACGTTCTATAACAGGAATGAACAAATATTCAATACTCTATTGTGAAACTCTATTGAGATATGAAGTCGAACATATATGAATTAGACAGTGCACGTGTTCCATATGGATCGCTCACATATTTCTTACAGCCGCCTTTATTGCCACCACCCTCTTCCTTTACTTATTTTCAATACATATTTTTCACAATCTTTTTATTACTCCCTCCATCCCTTTTTGATGGGGCTATATTCCCAAAATAAAAATCCCTTAATTGATTCCCATTTAATTCAAAAAAGTGGAGGGAAAACTTGATTTGTGAGACAAATTCAAATTGTCCTAAAAATTTGTGCAAAACAAAATGTCCCTAACAAAAAGGGATGGAGGGAGTATATATTTAGAATTAATTAATCATCGAATTACTGTTTTGAAATTTGAAAATATTAATATCGATCATGCTATTAATTTAGGAGTTACTATAGTTTTGATTTTGTAATAATAATTAATAACACGATTCTTTTGAACGGTAAAAATTAATGATAAACCTTAACATACTAGGAAAATGTGTTATTTAACAAACATTAGTTAAATCAAATACTCTTTCCGTTTTATTATCAAATAATAATATTTTAAAAATAGAAATCTCATTTTAAGTATTCATTTTACCCAATTAAGTAAGAAAAAATTAGAGAAATAATTAAATTTGTGAGAAGAATTTGAATTTTTCTTAGACTTTGGATAAAATTAAATGGATATTAGATAAAGGAATGAAGGAAGTATTTGATAAGAGAAGATTTTATTTTGATTTGATATACAATAACTTATTAAAATATTTTCGTATTTATTTTCAAGTTTTTTATATTATTATTAAATTAATTTCGTAATACATATCATAACTTATAAGTACATATGGTAAAAACTGTACGACTCACTAGCACAATCAATTATATATATATATTATGCAATATTTAAACAAAAAATATACTTAAAAAGTAACATTATTATTAAGTTCGATTTAGTATTAAGGGACATAATTAGTGATAAGTGAAAAGGTGATCAGGGTGTATACATTTTGACATTAATATTAATCTTTGTGAATGGCCTCTAGTTGCGTATTCCCTTAGTAATTTTTTCTACTAAATTACATTCCTCGATTAACAATCTTGACGATTAAAAAACCTATACTAATACACATTCTTTAATTTATAACCCGTGCGACCAAGGAACCTTGACAAAGGGAGGAAGCTTCCTTCAAAAAAAGCTATCAAGTCTTTCCATTCTAAATTTCTCATATTTCTGGTCTCTTTACTTTTTGGCCTTTTTCATTTTTAGAATTAGAATTATGTTTGGTAATAATAACAGTATCACAGCAAAGCATAAAATAAAAATGGGGCCAAGAAAGTTATATTAGTACAAGAAGAAAAGAGTGATCTACCAGCAAAGAACAGCACAACAAATAAGAATAAACTAGACAGCAACTCAAAAAAGTAACCACTAGTTCAACAAGTTCTTCAATTTTCTCCAAATCTCAAACCACCAACCCAATTTTGCATCTTCTCTCATATTTTTGGTAATCCCCTTTTTTTTGTATAAAGAATTATTATCATCGCAAGAACTCGAACTCGATTATCACTATTCGTTATTGTGATTAATATCTCGTCCACTAGGCTCGCTTGGTTGATCCTTCATTTTTTTAATAAAGAAATCATTTTTCATGTTAATAAAAGAATCATTTTTTTTTCTGGTTGGTGAAGACTTAGTAGTATGGTGGACTATATCAGTTATGATCAGAGTATAATATGTATGTACATAACCTCATATTTACTCCTGTTGCTATATTCTGAAGTTTTTGGTAAAGATCGATTTTTTTTGGTTTATTTATTTGTTTTTTCCTTTGATCAAGTGAATTTTGATGTTATTTTGTATTTTTTTGTTGTTGGGGTTGTTTTTTTGTGCTGTTTGAGTAGCTAATGATGATACTGTTGGTTTAATATTTGTTTTTTTTGCTTTTATAAACTAAACTTAGTTGTTATTATGTACTTTTTGGTGTTGGGGTTGTGTTTTTTTTTTGGGTTGTTCAAGTAACAGATTGTGATTTTGTAATTTTGTTTCTTGTCTTAATGACTTGTTGTAGTTTGGAAATATAATTGTGTCATAATTTAGCTTGTTTGTCATAATTTAGCTTGTTTGAATTAGAAATAAGCCTTAATAGTTAAGTAACTTTAGAGCCTCTAACTTTTTAGTGTTTTGTGGATTTTGTTAATCATGTTTCAAGCTGAGTGTTATTTAATCAAGTTGTTTCCAAGATTAAGGCTTTTTGGTGCTCTGATCCGTGTTTTTTCCAGATAATGAAAGCTAATATAATGCGGTTTTTGCTATTTCTTGCAGGTACATAAAATTCGAGGATTCATCACCTAATTCTGTGTATTAGTGTTGAATTGGTGTTTGAAACTTAATTTATTAGTTTTGTATTATAAGTTGGGAGGATGGCAACTTTGGCGCAGACTAAATCAAGACGGATGTACTCCTGGTGGTGGGATAGCCACATTAGCCCCAAAAATTCGAAATGGCTTCAAGACAATCTTACAGGTATATCTACTTTTAATGTCTTTGCTATAGTGTCATATGTGAAATTCTACAAAGATGAAAAAGCAATTCTCCTCTTTTGTAGATTAAATGACTTGGAAGGTTGATTTGGAAAAAATAACAGAACAAAGTTTTAGTTTTGCTCAATACTACGACGTTTAAATTAGTTTGTTTTAATGAGCTTCGTTGTGTATATTTATCTGTTCTAATTGTTTTAATGAGCTATGATTGTGGTTGGGATGTTTTCAGTTATTAATCCAACATTCGCCATCTTGTATTACGTTTTTAACAGTGACCAAAGAGCCCATTAATCCTTCTTATGTGTGATCAATTGTTTGTAGTTCATTTCACTTCTTGATTGAGGGATTTTGAAAATATCTTGAGACGACAACAAGTACTCTGACATATCGGACGTCAATTTGGAACAGAAAAAGAATCAACACAATGTGATAATTGTTATGTCACGTTTAACAAGTTAACGCTGTTATATATAGAAATTCCTATTATGTTATTAATTTGATATCTTGAGTTACATGTTTTTTTGCATGCTATCTTAATTTGATTCCTTTTTCTCTGTCTCTGAAGAAATGTATTGTGTGGAAGAGTTTCGAAGCATAAAGGTAAAATTCTTGTCACTACTTCATGATGATTCTTTATTTTTCTCCATTTTTCAGATGTGGATTCTAAAGTCAAATCAATGATCAAGCTGATTGAAGAAGATGCAGATTCCTTTGCGAGGAGGGCAGAGATGTACTATAAGAAACGTCCTGAACTAATGAAATTAGTTGAAGACTTATACCGAGCTTATCGTGCATTGGCCGAAAGATATGATCATGCAACTGTTGTGATTCGCCAAGCACACCGAACTATGTCAGAAGCCTTCCCTAATCGGGACCCTTCATCTTTATTTTATGATCCATCCGATTCTGGAGATGATCCAAGAATGCATGATGACCAGGCGCATACAGAAGATTCTGATTTTTCAGCAAGGATAAAGGAGCTAAAACAAGGAAATAATCCTCCTGCCACTGGCGCTTATTCTAAACTTGTAGACAGCAAGGTGAGGAAGGGTCTCAACTTTCATAGTGTAGGTGAGAAAGAACAAAATTCTCGGAGTGTTGGTGACCAGAGCATCCCTTTAGTTGGTCAAGTGGGAGACTCAGAGGAGATTAAGACCCTAAAGAAAGCTCTCGCGGAACTAGAAGCTGAAAAGAAAGCTGGCCTTGTTCAATACGAGCAGAGTTTACACAAATTATCTAACCTAGAATCTGAGGTATCTCGTGCTCAAGATAATTATCGAGCACTTGATGAACGAGCAAGTGCAGCTGAAGCAGAAGTTCAGAAGTTGACAGAAGCCCTTTCAAAAGTTGAAGCTGAGAAAGATGCTAATCTTATGGAGTACCATGAATGCCTCGATAAGGTGTCCTCTCTGGAGAAAACCATCTCTCAGGCCGAACTAGATACTGGCATACTTAATGAGAGAGCTTCTAAAGCAGAAAATGAAGCTCACTCTTTTAGAGTGGAACTGGAAAAGGTAACATCTGAAAAAAATGAAGCTCTTGACCAGTATATGCGAACACTAGAAAAGATATCAAACCTTGAGAACAGGTTAGAATTCGCTGAAGAAGATGCCAGAAAACTGACCGAGCAAGCTCAGAAAATGGAGATACAAATTGAATCTCTAAAGGAGGAAATATACAAACTGAACCAGGAGAAAGAAACATCAGTTATCCAATACCAGCAGTGCCTGGACTTGATTTCTGGCTTAGAGAAAAAACTCTCATCTGCACAGGAAGAGATCCAACAGCTCAGGGTTGAGGTCGATAATGGAGTTGCTAAGCTGAAGGGTGCTGAGGAGCAGCAATTAGTGTTAGAAAGATCAAAGCAGTCACTTAAAGCTGACATTGAGTCTATATCTCTTAAATTTGGAGCTCAAGGTCAAGAACTTTCCGAGAGACAGATGGAGATTGGAAGGCTATGGAGTAGCTTACAAGAAGAGCGCTTGCGCTTTGTGGAGGCTGAAACTGCTTTCCAGACATTGCAGCACTTGCATGCTCAAACTCAGGAGGAATTGCGGTCTCTGACAACGGAGTTGCAGACCAGAGTGAAAATTTTGAAGGATCTTGAAGTTCGTAATCAGAACTTGCAAAATGAGGTTTTAAAGATTACGGAGGAGAACTTGAGTCTAGGCGAGCTGAATGCATCTTCAGCCATTGCAATGAATAACATGCATCAAGAGATATCCATGTTGTCTGAAACAAAAGGTAAACTTGAGCAAGAGGTTGAGCTCCGAGTTGATCAAAGAAATGCTCTTCAGCAGGAAATTTACTGCCTAAAAGAAGAACTGAATGGATTGAACACAAGACACATGTCTATTTTGGAGCAGGTTAATGCAGTAGGCATGAGTCCTGAGAGTTTACAACAATCAGTGAAACAATTACAGGACGAGATCTCGAGTTTGAAAGAAACATGTGAGAAAGCCAGAATGGAGAAAGAATCTCTGCTTGTTAAGCTTGAGATTCTAGGGCAGCTACTTGAGAAAAACTCTATTCTAGAGAATTCTCTCTCAAATCTAAGCTTTGAGCTAGATGCTTCAAAGGGGAAGATAAAAGATTTAGAAGAATCTTGCCAGTCTCTTTTTCAGGAGAAGTCGCAACTCCTTGACGAGAAGGCCAATATTTCGATTCAGCTCCAGTCCGTAAATGAGAAATTGGACAAATTTGCAGAAAGAAACAACTATCTTGAGAATTCCTTATCTGATGCAAATGATGAACTCCAGTCAGTGAAGGAAAAGTTGAAAAACATGGAAGATTCATACCAAGTTCTTGCAGATCAGAAATCTGATATTTCCAATGAAAAGGATATACTAAGTAGTCAGTTGGAGGCCACCAGGGTAATATCTCAAGAACTGGAGAAAAATATTGCAGAGCTAGAAGCAAGATACTTGGTTCTTGAGCACGAGAAAGCATCTGCAGATTGTACTATTAAGGAGCTTCAAATATCTCTAGAAGATGAGAAGTCAGAGCATGCCAAATTTGCACAAGTTTATGATAAACAAGTTGGTGCTTTATGTTCTACAATACATCTCTTGCAAGCAGAATGCCAAGCGAAGAAAAGAGAATTTGAAATTGAGCTTGAGAGAGGTCTACACTCTGAGAATGAAATCTTCATCCTTAGGAGATGTGTTGAGGATCTTAGAGACTCAAGTCTCTCTTTGTTGATTCGTTATAATAAAGCATTGGAGGCATCAGCAGTGTCAACGAATCTGATCACACAATTGCAGAAAGAGAGTTCGGAAAAACACAATGAAGTTAAGTCTCTGTCTTACCGAAGTAATATTTTGTTGAAGGGGTTGTTCCGGGTGTTGAATGCTTTTGATCTGTCTGTTGGAGATCTTGATCAGGAGAGCATTGAGAAGTTCCAATTTTATCTGGCATCTATATTACAGAAAATCGAAGATATAAAAAGATCGTATGAGAAAACAGAAAAGGAAAATCAGTTGTTAGCGCTTGAGAAGATGATAATTCTCACACTCTTCAGGCAACTTCAAATTGATGCGAACCATCTTCAAACAGAAAAGATCAGTACTGAGAAGAAGTTAAATGTCATGAGAGAAAAGAATTTGGCTCTCCAAAATGAGACCTTAAGACTAGACAAGATGCAAGCAGATTTGAAATTGCTTGTGAACAATGAAATTCAGAGAAAGGAGGAATTAACTAGCCAGGTAGAGAACTTGCAGAAGAATTTGTTGGAAGTGGAAGTATCGATGACTGATATAAAGGGAGAAAGTGCAAAAATTCTTGAAGAGAAACAGAACTTGACCCTTCAGTCAGCTTCATTGAAGAATAGTAATATTATTCTTGAAGAGGAGAATTGCAATTTCCTCCTTGAAATGATATCCACGACTTTTCTCTCTCTAGTATACAAGAATTATGTTGATGAGAAATCCATGGAATTGAAAGAGCTTGCTGATTGTCTGAGTGAACTCACAGCTGAAAGTGACGCCACAAAGGAAAGGTTAACCTCAATTGAGAAGAAGCTGGGAGAGGTCCAAATGGAGAAGACGAGCCTTCAGGAAGTGTTACGCAAATCGGAGGAAGAACTGAAGATGTTGATGGAAGATAAAGAGAAGGTGATTCATGCAAGGGAATTGGTTACGCATCAACTTCAAGAAGTGGAAGGAAAGGCACAAATTCAGGAACTGGCATTACAATCTGAGATAAAAAACCTAATGGATGAGATCAAGATATGGGAGACACAGGCTACGTCAATCTTCAGCCAGTTGCAATCTGTAACAGTTTCTCAGTTTCTTTATGAACAAAAGGTTCATGAATTTGGAAGAATATGCAGCGTGTTAGAACATGCAAACAATGCTAAAGACACTGATATTAAACTGCTAAACGAAAGGGTGAGCTTCTTGGCTTCTAAAAATAAAGAACTTGATGACCAGTTGGCTGCGTATGGCCCTGCTATAACTTCTTTGAAGGAAAGCTTATCGTCACTGGAAAATAGAACTCAGCACAGAGACCTTCAGAAACCTAGTGCTGAAAATTTGCAGGTATTTGTTTATCTTATACCAAATACAAGTGTGTTCTCACTTGTTGAACAGTCAGATCTTGGAAATGTTGCTATGTGAACTAAATTAAATCGACACTTGTTTCTTACATTAGCATGTTATAGGTAACTAACCAACATTGTCTGGAACATGAGTCAATTTCTTATGTCTTTGTTGTCTTGGAATCATTTAATCCTGTCTTTTCTTACATATCACTACTTCTGGATTATAGTTCATTACATCAGTGGTACTAATAGACAAAAGCACTCCTCCCCCCCCCCCCCCCCAAGTATTATGTTCATTAATCAACGTTAACACCATTGAGGGCAGTTAATGTGATTTCATTCCTAAGAGGAGTATACTTATCAATTGGAGTTTAAAATGACCATCCATGAATCGATCTCTTCAGAGTTGGACTTCTTTAATTCCTAGTCTATTACTGTTTTATTGTTCAAATATTATAAATATTCTGCATGTGATTGTGTTCAGGCCTTAGAAGTGATAGACAAGTTACAAGAGCCTTGCTTGGTGAAAGATGATAGCATAGAGGTGACAAATGGACTTTCAGATTTGAAAGAGTTGGAAAACAGGACTCTAGCCATAGAGAAAACTATGATGGAGATGGAACGGCTTGCCATGCTGGAAAAATCCAATGTCCATTCTCAACTTGAAGCTGCTTTGAAACAGATAGACGAGCTAAAATCTGAGAGACGGTCCCATAGGCTTCAGCGGAAGCCTAAATCTGAAATTTCTGAAGCTGATAATCCACTTTTGATGAAGGATATTATGCTTGATCAGGTATCGGAGTCTTCACCCTACGGAGATAGCAGGAGAGAACTCATTAAAGTTGATAATGAATTTGTGGAATTATGGGAGACTGCTGACCAGGATGATCGCAGTGGCCCTTCAGTTAAAAAGGTTAAGAAAATAATCTCTCCTACCCCTGAGAACATTGAACTCAGACGTGTTCGGTCCATGAGGAAAAAGAAGCACAGCTTTCCTTCTTCAGATTCACTGACAGAGAAAGAGTTGGGTGTGGACAAATTGGAGGTTTCGACAAAATCTATGGATTTTCATGAAGGGAATAATGGAAAGGTCTTACGGAGGCTAAACTCTGATGTGCAGAAACTCACAAATCTTCACATCACAGTTCAGGACTTAAAGAGGAAACTTGAGATTACGGAGAAGGGCAAGAAGGGTAAGACTAGTGATGAATCCGATACTTTAAAAGGACAGTTGGAAGAAGCCGAGGCAATGATTCTGAAGTTATTTGATCAGAATGGGAAACTGCTGAAAAATATTGAAGATGGATACTCCTCCGAGAGCAGATCCACCATGGACTTCGAAAGTTCTGCAAGTTACAAAAGGAAGAATTCCCTCTCCTCCGATGGGAAATCCATAATGGGGTTCGAAGATTCTGACAATATACGCAGGAAGAGAATCTCAGACCAGGCTCGCAGGATATCAGAAAAAATTGGACGTCTACAGCTGGAGGTGCAGAAGATCCAATTTGTCCTTTTGAAATTCGATGATGAGAAGGGAAGCAGAGGCAAACTTTTGTCAGAGTCGAAACGAAGAGTCCTGCTGCGAGATTATCTATACGGTGTTTCCAGACCAAGTCAGTCGAGGCGAAAGAAGGTAACATTTTGTGCCTGTGTCCAACCATCAACACGAGACTAGTCGTCTGGCCGTAGTAAGGTCTCAAGAGTTCTTATTACTTCATTTATATTATGTCCACACAACCTTATACATTATAGAGATTGAGGTATTTTCTTACTCAATCTTTAGGCAATCATGTGTGGGAGAATAAATGTAAATTGCTTGCATTATCTATTTAGAAGCTGCTTTTTCCTTCATAGTTTATTAACTGAAGGTTCCTTATACAAATAACGTTGTGTGAAATCCTTTTACATGTGGCGAATATTTCCACAACTTGCGTTCGTTTATGTTAGTATTATGTTCTGCAAAAAAGAAAATCTATCGCATTGTTCATGCATTGGTTTTTTTTTTAAATTTAGAAAATTTAAGTGCTAACTCAGAATTAAAATATCTCTCATCTTTTAACTAAATTATAACTAATTTAAGGATTTCTCATAAGTCAATGTCTCAAAACATTTAGGAGTGAACTAAAATTAGGGTTGTGCGGTGAAACTTCGGAACCGTCCAAACCACCCAAATCAATTCAAACGAATAGGTTTTAAAGTTTGATTCAGTTTTGGTTTTGATTTTTTAAATCATGTATTACTGGTTTTCCTTTTTAATTAACCTCATCAAACCGAATCACCATTAAATAAATATATAATAAATAGTTAAAGTATAATTAAATAAATTTAACCTAGAAGCGTGTGTTACATACATAAACTGGCTCGATCCGTTTTATTATTGTAACTTTGTATATACGATATAGACTTCAATCAAGTTCTATTATCTGCGTAGAACTTTTGAATATTCTTTTATTGTTACTGATGTAAGAAATGAATAATATTTGTGTCTTTCTCTAAGCATTAAATAAGTAATTTTTCTTTTCGAGTTAGTGAACTTATAAATATATTTTTATGTTGCATACTTAAAACATTTGAAATCGCCGAACCCAAATCACAAACCGTATGGTTTAGAAATTAAAAAGGTTGTTTTTGATTTTCACCTTTTAAAAATTGCCAATGCCAAAACAACTTAAAAATAAGAGAAAAACCGCCCAAACCAAACCATATACATCCTAACAAAAATTCTTGTGAAAAGGAAGATTGTATATACACCCCCAAGTAGTATTTTCCTTTAGAAGTGAAATTACTAGGCTTATTTTCATTTTGGATCCTCAACTATGGAAAAAATTTTAAATTGGACTCTAATACTATCCTAAGTCTCATATTGGACCTTATACTATGATTTGTCTCATTTTACCCCCTAAAACGCCAAATATGATGTAATTTCGTGTTAAAAATAAGGGCAAAATCGAAATAGCACATATATTAAACTTTTGGGCACAATTCACAAATAACAAAACTTATTAAATTAAAAATAAATCCCAGGCTTATTTTCATTTTGAACCGTGAACTATCACGTAAGTTTCAAATTGGACCCTGATACTATCATTAGTTATTTGTAAAAATGCATCAAAAGTTTGATATATGTGATAATCCGAATTTGCCCTTATTTGAAAATGAAATTCAATCTAAAATTGGCATTTGAGGGGGCAAAATGAGACAAAACGTAGTATAGGGGGCAATTTGAGGCTTATGATTGTATCAGAGTCCAATTTGAAACTTACGTGATAGTTCAGGGTCCAAAATAAAAATAAACCAAATTACTATCTTAAAGTAAACTTTCTAAAATGAAGTCAATTGTTTAACTTTGTACACAGTCAAATAGTGTTTTTTTAGAATGAAATGACTATCTCACCCTCTTATTTGTAAGTGTAATATTTTAGAAAGTTTTATTCGGGAACAAAATAATAATTTCAGTTCTAAAAACGCACTCTTCGGATGTGTATAGTGTTTCCCTTCTAATTTTGAAATTAATAAAACTAAAATTAAGATTAAAGACTTGACCAAATCCATTTTCAGTAATTAAAGGGAATTCTCGAAGCTTCTCCTGCAAAAAATGGCGTCAATACAACAATATCGTACCTTCCGAGGTATGTGTACAAACCTTAGCTTCAAACTGAAACCCAAAATGGAAGTTATTCAACTCTACGAGCTCCCCTACTCTGATCTCATGCTCCTCTCTTCATCCTCACCGTCCACTCAATCTCCAGACCAAATCCAACGGCTCCAATCAATCGCCACAAACGTAATGCAAAATCTGGGTCCCACAGGACCCGGTCTCATAGCGATCAATGGAGTCCCCCAAGCTCATCGTCTCCGTCGGAGGCTTCTACCCTTAGCACGGAAGCTTTCTCTACTTAATAATGACCAACGCAAATGCATTCTCAAGGTACTGTCCCAAAATGATTGTCCACTTTTCACTCGACAAACGTTGATATTCAAAATATTGATCATGATATGTTTGAACGATTGAAAAAGCAGTCAAATAATAGAATAATAGAAGTGTAGCAGATATTGTCGCACAAAAGTGTAACGGATGATCCAAACTCGACCGGATGTAGAGATTTTTTACGAGCGGGTGTATGGCGACACCCGAGTTGAATTTACAATTAAATAGTTTTTTTTTGGCAAGTATGCCATTTTTTTTGTCAATTTATAGATATGTTGCTATTTGCTACAGTTTAGTTTTATTTGGAAAATGCCAAGAATACCACTTATTTTAATAGAAAGTGTTACTATACGACCTTTCGATAAAAATTGTATTTCATGAAGTCCATCGATTTTTTCAGACGAAAATACCCCTGATCGAATTGGATATTATATATAAACTAGTTAAATGTCAGTTTTTAAATAGGTATGAGTAATAAAAATGAATTATGTTGATGGGTGTATATTTTATCAAAAAGAATGAAAGATGTCAAAGACGAGATTTTTTGTATATTGAGAATCTAGTGTTAATTGGTGTTTTTTGATTTACGGGAGATTTGTGATATTAATTTTGGAAGGGAATTAAGTTTGGTTTGTACTCTGTAGATTGACTATGAGTATGATTTGTGAAAGTTTATGTTAATGACTCTGTGATTAATATTTGGGACTTCGTCTATTTTATGAGCTTTGCAGGAACACAATTTGGGCAGTGATGTTCCGTTAAAGATGTTAGATCGGATTGTTTCATCATTTGCAATGCAGTTGACATATAAAACAGGTTTCGAGAGCTCTCAAGGAGTGAATGGTCATGATTTGGGACGGGAATTTAGGGGGGATGCAAGATTGGAAGAATGTTTAGACGGAGACTTTGAAAATTTAGAATCGAGCTTTAAGGAGCTGGGGTCTATAATGATGGAGATTGGAGTTCACCTTGCCAAGGTATGTGATAGAGTCATTGGAGGCCATGAGCTAGAAGATAGTATACTAGAGTCTTATACTGCAAAAGGGCGTCTTATACATTACCATTCTAGAGTGGATAATTTGATCATTAGAGCAGCTGTACAGAAAACAAAGCTATCTCGTCAGAGAAAGGATCCGAATGGGTCATGGAACGGGATTAAACTAAGTGGAATTAAGCAATGTGGTAATACTAGCAATCTGTGGCAACAATGGCATTATGATTATGGAATATTTACTGTCTTGGCAGCTCCGATGTTTATGTTGGCTAATTGTTCAGAAGTAGAAAATGGAGGCAAGTGTCCTTCCCTACCTTCGGCGCAAGAATGCCCATCACCAAATGGACATACATGTTTGCAAATATTTCATCCAGAGAAGAAGTGTTCCCTGATGGTGGAAGCATCTCCCATGAGTTTCATCGTTCAGGTGGGGGAAGCAGCTGATATATTATCCAAGGGGAAACTCCGAGCCACACTGCATAGTGTTTGTAGACCAGCTAAATCAGAAAACTTGAGCAGAGAAAATTTTGTGGTTTTCCTGCAACCGTCATGGAGTAAGGTTTTATCTCTCTCAGATTATCCTATTGAACGCCTGACCTTTCCCGAATCAACTTGTGACGAGTCTACAGAAAATTCATTGAATACTGGAAATGAATCCGTTCAATCTCCTCTTACAATCCTTAATTATATCCCTCCACTTTCGTCAAGATTAAAGGATGGAATGACATTTGCAGATTTTTCGAAAGAAACAACAAAACAGTATTATGGTGCTAGTGGTTTGCAATCAAAAAGATATTTGTGACCAGTATTTGGTTCTTCGCTGGTGGTCGTATCGAACTACGTGTTTTTCATGTGCAAGTTCTCACTACTTTTACTGGTCCTGTGGTTTTACTCCTTGGCTACTACATATGCAACAAGACCATCCTTGTAAATTCATAATTTTCCTCTGTTGTTTGTACATATGTTGGTTAGGTACATTTGTAGAACCAAATCTTATATCAAGAATGGGTGTTGAAGAATGAATTTGACTCCAGTTTATTTTTCATAACTGGTTGCTGTATGCAATTGCCGGAAATAGCCTCCTTGTTATCACATAGTAAGACTGTGCACTATCCGATCCCTCCTAATCTCGCTTAGGCCTTTATTTCGATAGTTATCGTCAAGTGTAGTTTGATGAACCTTTACTAAATGGGTGTAGGAAGTCAACCCACTTCATTCCAATAGCAATTTGTGCAGTTCATTAATAATTTTAAGAGAATTTGTTCCGTTCTTGTCTTACCGAAAGAACACTATTCTAATGGCATTGGTCTTTCCTTCTTCATTCCACCAAACAACTAAATAGAATTCACTCTCCAAAACGGAACCCATCGTCATTTAGGACGAGTGTTCGAACCTAAAATAATGGCTCTTATTTAGTTAACGTAAAGTTAACGCCAAACTAGTTAACACACATGAGAATATTGAATGACCTAGTGGTTGGGAGGTGCTCCAGCGATCGAAAGATCTTGAGTTCGATTCTCATTATAAGGGCAATGGATGGGTTTAAAAACACATCTACTTAGCAGACAAGAATTTTCTCATTAGGACCTAGTCATGAGGCGTTTAACGAATTTCTTGTTTTTTCACTCACTATACTATTTGAATTAGTTTTGAGCACGACTAATAAAATAGGCAAATCTCTCATATAAATTAGGACAAATATAATTCATATTATTTTTCAATAAATTTTTTTATCACATACCACACACGTAATACTTTAGTAGTATAACATATAGACTAATTTGCTGGATGCCCCCTATACGATGAAGTTTATTTCAATGTGCCCCCTAATTTTTTTGGTTGTTTCTGAGGTGCCCTGAACCCTTTTTACAGTTTTAAACGATGAAATGACTATTGAACTTCTATCATTATTACAAAGTATAGGGATCAATATTAAAATAATTTACATAATTAAAAATTAGACCTCAACCATTCTTCTTCAACCCACCCCTACTCCACCCCTGCTTCATCGTCTCTCCCCATCCCTTCTTTTGTTTAAAATTGCAAAAGATGGTTCAGTGGACACCTCAAAACAACCAAAAGAATAGAGACACGTAGAAACAAACTTCATATTATAGGAATATCGAGCAAATTAGCCTAAAATATAATGAGTTCTTTGCCAAGTCCACGTCGCTCTCTTTCACTAAGTAGCTGCCACTTGTTGAATGTTTATTAGCGTGACTCTTAAATAGCACAGCAGATCATGTCACCTAAGTTTTATTTTGCAAACTTTGACACTTGTCAAAAAGTTATTCGATAAAATAAATCAACTCATATAAGCTTATTATTTTATAATTATTGAAACGCTATTGGACAATTCTTTATTTATGAGGTTGGTACAACATCTTGTGCGTTCATCTTTTTCTATCTTTTTGAGCTCCTTAAACCAATAAAAACTCAAACCCACAAATATAATATATTTCCGTGGGCCCATTCCACATCTCCACCATATTTAATTAATTACTACATCTATTTTTTATTACCAATTTGGCAACTTGTTATTGCCCATAACTCCAAAGTGTTCCAGAACTTTCTTAGTCTTAGACACTCATCTTCAAGATAAGAATGAAGATTAAAAATAATAAAATAAATAATCAACACTTAATTATATAATTAACCAATAATTCTAAGTAGATTCTAGAACTTTCCTTAACTAATTTGTAATAATACCAAAGTTAATCACCTATATGAACTATAAAATGACATGTTTCATCAACTCAAACATGATCTTTTAACTACTATAACTACTTCAACAAAATAGTAACCAAAACTTCTATTTTTAGCTTCCAATTACCAAATTAGAAACTTCTTGTTAGTTCACTTTCCTATTTAAATACCTACCCCTCTTCTACTCTTTGTTGTTGCCCCCCCCCCCCCAAAAACCACTCTCTCTACTAGTAAAGTACCACCAAATTTGTCTTTAAGTTTTTCTTTATTGAACATTTAACTGATCAATTAATTGTTTGTGACGTAATCTTTTTATGTTTCGACAAATAAGTCAGTAATTGTCGATGTTTTTCCAAAATTTTCCGTAAACTGAGATAAATAGTCCTTTTCGTGTAATAGAGTATTCGTTCGAAAAATAGAAAATTTGGGAAGTGTTGAATATGGATGAGTTTTACAATATAAAAGAAGAGTACCAAGGTGATGATGGATCAATGATGATGATGATTCCGAGGCCGCAACCAATGGAGGGTCTTCATGAAGTAGGGCCTCCACCATTCTTGACAAAGACATATGAAATGGTGGACGATCCAAACACAGAACACATTGTTTCTTGGAGCAGAGGTGGTCAAAGCTTTGCTGTTTGGGATCCTCATGCTTTCTCCTCTACTCTTCTTCCTTCTTTCTTCAAGCACAACAACTTCTCCAGCTTCGTTCGACAGCTTAACACTTATGTAAGTATACTATGCATTTCTTTTTTGTGTGTTGTAGTTTTGTATCATCAATTTGGTTCTAGTTTGAGTAGTACTTGGTTGCTTTTGTTTCGAGTACAAGTTGAAAACGAATCTTGGGCTTTCTTTCTTTTATTGCCTCCAGGAGAGTTCATGAAAACTTGAAATATTGTTTAGCAGATCTTGTTTCTTTTAGGAGTTGCCGTATAATGGATTAAATCCTCAAACAGTAGAAGGGGCGCGTTGTACTGGTAGGGGGTGGTCGCCCCCTGCCCCCTCGGCCCCTTCATCATCATTACTAGTTCTACTCTAGACTGAAATGTTGCAATGTTATCAAGAGATGAAGCATTCTTGATTTTTTCCATTTTCTGGTTATTTTTTCGTATCGTGTTACTGATTTGCTCGTGCCACTATATTGATTAGTTGAATTATTGCGATAATTTTGTCCAATTATATAATATTGTTGAATTTCTTAAAGGTGTTCTCGAGATGTGGATGATGATGCTTGGTGACTTTCTCTCCAAAAAGAAGAGTCAGAATAAATACTATGTAAGACATAATTTGTGAAAGGGCATGTTCTAAAGTGTTAGAATCCTAGTGTTTCTGTCTCTCTTTTCCTGCCTGGAAATTTTCAGACCTTTCCAAGCAGAATATTCTTATCGTCAACTAACAATTTTGTGATTCCTGTAGGGCTTCAGAAAAATTGATCCGGACAAATGGGAATTTGCCAACGAGGCGTTTCTCAGGGGTCAAAAGCATCTCTTGAAAACAATCAAGAGGAGAAAATCGCAAAATGTGTCTCAGGTATTTCCTCCACAACAACAACAAGAAGCTCCAAATTCATGTCTAGAGGTGGGAAGGTTCGGTTTAAATACAGAAATCGACAGGCTCAGACGAGATAAACAACTTCTAATGATGGAGCTTGTGAAGCTAAGGCAGCAGCAACAAAGTACTAAAGCACATTTGCAAGCAATGGAGTTGAGGTTACAGGGGACCGAGAAAAAGCAGCAACAAATGATGAATTTCTTGGCAAAAGCTATGCAGAATCCGGATTTCATTCATCAGTTGGTTCAACAGAAGGATAAGAGGAGAGAACTCGAGGAAGACTTCACCAAGAAAAGGCGACGACCTATTGATCAAGGGCCTAGTGGGGAGACATCGAATGCCATCAAACTTGAGCCGCTGGAATTTGGCCATTATACTTATGAGTATGACCAAGTTTCGGATTTGGAAGCACTTGCGTTAGAAATGCAAGGTATCGGTAGAGGAACAAGACGACAGGGCGAGGATGTGAGTGAAGAACTCGATGAAGGCTTCTGGGAAGATTTGTTTAGTGAAGGATTTGAGGAACTTTTGGCCGTGGCAGGAAACGAAGAAGGCGAAGACGAGGAAGATATTAATGTGTTGGCTGATAAGCTAAGGTCCTTAGATTCATACCGCAAGTAGGAGCTATCATCACTTTTGCTTGCAGTAAATTATCTTAGGTTGTTACATGATAATTAATTGTTGTAATGTTTCATTAGGTCCATCTTGATGTTCAATTTAGCCTTTTGATTAGAATAAAATAGGTATTTATCTCATTATCAAAATAATTTTAATGTGCATATGTTATAACTTTGGTATGTATGTGTTCTATAATTAACTGTTTTAGTCAATAAACTTTTTAGGTTGTAATAGAGCAATTTGTAGTGATATAATGAACTCAACTTTTATTTTCAGATAATTGGACTTAAACATAGTCGAGTTGATCCCAATATAAATTCAATTATGAACCTGATCATTTTAGGTTTTTAGTAGAGTTTGACTTGATACATCATACATGCTAGCATAGTTGTGACTAGTGGTAAATAGCGGCGCGTCTAGCAGCTTAGCGCTATATAACGTCATGATATATTGCAGAAACTAGTGGTACAAAGAGGCGTAATAACGGATTTTTGAAATTTTCGCCGCTACGTACTTCCTACTAACTCAATCACTTGCTGCTGCCTTACAGTTTTTTGTTGAGGCCTATCAAGTAAAGGTACTCAAATTGAATCAGTGATCAATTTCTAAATTTTCGTAATAAACCTAATTGGTTACTTCCAATAACATAAATTAATAGTTCAAACCGTTTTAACAACCTTATTGATACTAGAGTTCGACTCATTTATATGTGATTGTTGTAATAATATTATTGTTTGTAGTTTGTGTCCCTCACTACAGATAGCTTGAAACAATATCTTTGGCTTGTTGAAATCAACATACAAATCTACACATGCAAAACAACCAAAGGAAGAGATGAAGAGCATCCAATTTGTGGCTATTATATTTACAATTGTCATTTATTTGATGAAGAAAATGAAATTACAAAAACAACTTTAGGTCCTCCTCAAAAGTGGCATTTATATAGTACTTGGACGGCTAGATTTTTGTGATGAGTGGCCTCCTTTGTTGGAATTGCAAAACCAGACATTCGTGCAAAATTGCAGAGATTTTTTTTTCAGGTGGTTTGTAAATGAAACTGTTTGATTGGTCGTTATTTAACATTCTACTGTGTTTTCTTTTATAATCAACCAATAAGTATAGTGCACGTGACATGTTGGCATATAGCTGACTTTTGAAGATCTCCTGCCTTTTGGTTGAGTGATCTATAGGATTCTTCATGATTCTGATACCTACTCGTGTCGACTTGTGAAGGTAACACGTAATTTGCCTATAAGCCCGTTTAAAAGATTACTGTTAGCCTATATGACAATCTAAGAAGGGGGTGAATTAAGTTATAACGGAATTATAGCCAATTTTCGAATTAATAATAATTATAGGTATCTTTTTTGTAGTCTAACAATTACGAGGCTTAGGTTTTTTTTTTTTTGAAAAAGTTTTATTGAAAACAGAATGAAAAAAATACAGAGTAGCAGCTATTTCAAGTCAAAAATAGCTAAAGGGAAGCCCCAACCTATACATGTATACCAATTACTTTTACTCCTAATTACTCCACGCCAACTGCTAACACATGCTCTAATATCACTAATGCACCAAGCCACAATTTGATCATCCTTCACTTCAATGTCTTCAAAACATCTGCTATTTCTAGCTCTCCACAGGTTGTAGACAACCACTGTGAAACATAACCTTCGCAATCTGCCCATGAAGCCTTTCCCAACCCCTTTAGATATTATTCTTCGCGCTTCATCTTCATAGCTTTGAGGCTGATGATAATCTTGCAAATACACCAGGATCTTCCTCCAAACGCTGCTTGATGTCACACATTCAAAAAATATGTGAGAAGTTGTCTCCTCTTCATTACACACAACACATCCCCTTTCTTGTATAATCCCCCACTTAAACAACCTGTTCCTAGTGGGAAGTCTTCCTAACATAAGCAACCAACATATAAAACTACACCTTGGTATGTGACCTTTGAACCAAGTAATTTTCCACCACCGCACTTTCTCGGGCCTCACTCTAAGCTTATCCCATACAGCCTTGGAACCATGCAGCCCTGAATCGAACCAGACCAACTGATCATCCGCAGCTTCCAAGTTGCTAGGAAAGCCCGTTTTGAAGTCCTGAATGCTCTCGGTAAGAGCCCTACCTTCAGGCCACTGAATGCTTTGCATGACTTTGGCCACAGAATCGAGTTCACTAATGCGCAACCTGCTGATTTCTTGACTACTTAACAGCTCTTTCACTATACATTTGCTATGCCATAGATCATTTAGACAATTTGTTCTCTCTCCATTTCCAATTGCCATCCTCACATATGGCCGTATCCTATGCTTCAATCTCACAAACTTTCTCCACACCCAAGAGTCAGTGCTCTTGCTCTCAATGCTCCACAAACTATGCCCTTTGAGCCTAAAGGTGAGGCTTAGGTTAATATTTATAGGTATCTTTTTTGTAGTATTCATAATAATTATTTTAAATAAAACAAATTCCTTTTATATTTTATGTAATATCTGTATCGGGTCTATCGATTTTTGAGACCTAAATATGAATAATGTTGCTCTGCCGGTTAGTTTTTACTATGCGATGCTCACTAACGAGATTTTTTTTGATCTTATTTTATTTTCTATTACAATATTTCTCGAAGTTTTTGTTTTATTTGAAATGTTACTCTTTTAAAAAAATTTGCCTTTTTATAGTTTGGGATTTTTCTTCACTATTTTGTTGCAAACTCATGGAAATAACAAGGAATTATCATGAGTTAGACGCTAGGAGAGAGGATTATGGACTAGTGGAAGTAGCCCATTGAAGAAAAAAATGATTTGTTTCTACTTCGAGTTGAAGTAGATTTTTCAACAAAATCCGACAAGTTCGAAAAGGATGGTGTTCATGGAAATTATTGATTGGCGAATTATACATCGCCTGGCTAGTCATATACTCATAGTCTGGAGAGTCCTATACGCAAAAATCTGACATGTTCGAAAAGGATGACGTTTATGACAGTTATTGATTGGCGAATTACGCATACTATGGCGAGTCCTATATGAACTGATCTGACAAATTTGAAAAGGATGACGTTCGAAGTTGATACCATTGCTCAGGGAAAGTTTAACTCGTTTGTCACTTATAGGGTGTAAAGTGCAACTCTCACACGTTATTGGGACCATTTGGGCAATTAACGTGTATGTTGTTTGTACATAACATTGTTGCGATGCTGGACGGGGAAGAGAGAGGTTATTTTTTTGATGTTTTAGGCGATAACACAATGAGGTAGAAAATCGTGAATGAAAGTTGGGATAAAAAAAGGAAAATGAAATAATTGATGTGGAGAAAAAGGCAAAAAAAAGGAGCCCAGAATGAGAAAAATAAGGGAAAAAAACTAGAAGGTTATTTTTGTGTTGTTATAGGTGAAAACCCAATGATATTAAAAAGACTTGGAATGAAAAATGGGTAAAAAAAAAGGAGCAACAGAAGGTGCAGTGAAATTACAAATCAACAAAATAATAGTGTAGAATAAAGAAAAGAAGAATTAAAAGTAGCCTGGGATAAAAAATGAGGTGAAAAATAGAAGGAAAATAAAGATGTGCAAAACAAATAAATTAAAATAGTCGTGGACAAAAAGGGGGAGGTTACAGTTGATTTTCCAAATTTGATGATCGGTTTGTTATTAATCGGTCTTATTTTTTCTCATTTATAAATTTATTTTATAATGAATAAATTTTTTGGAAAAAATAAATTAAATTAAATTTTACAATCATCCAAATTACGCATTCAATTTAATTTGTTCGTTAATCGTTTTTATTATTTCTCCTTTACACATTTATCTTCCCATAAATTAATTTAAAACAAAAATAATACTTTTATATATTTAAAATGGTGTTGCATGTGTAATAGGCGACTATGACAATCATTGTCGCGCAGAGCTCCCAAATACTCTCTCTCTGAAATGAGGCGGTTTACCTCTCAACAAAGAAAATTGCAGCCCAAGCAAAATCCTTCCAATTCAAACAATCAAAATCATGAAAAAATCACCACAAATCATCACAAAATCCATATTATATATGATACTCCCATCCATAATATCACTATTGAAGATGCAAATCATCAAAAAAGACTTGCTAATTTTCAGGAAGCAACTCATCAAGAACTGTTTCAGGAGGGCAAATTGCAAAAGACCGCCTCAGTCAAGACCAAAATCAGAAATCAAAATCGATCGAATTTCATTAACAAACAACAAATTGCTATCGGGAAAAGGTTTGATCATCCTAATTTCATTGATAATAATGGGTCTATTTCTACATATAAAAGTATTATAGATTTTTGGAGTAAGGATGTTCTAGTTGATATGATGGAGAAAAATTCATCTAGTTCTGTTGATGTTATCAATTGCTCTGTTTCTTTTGGTTCTTCAAAATTCTTGAAACGTAAAAGAGAAGATATAGAGTTAAATAGTCATGCACAATTTGAAGATTTTGAGTGCCCTGTAAGAAAAAAACAGAAACTTGAAAAACAATTAAACGGTGTCTTAGACAATAACTCCTTTTGTTTCAACATAGCAAAGGATTCAGGCTATAGTATTCAGGAGGTATCTTCTAACCATTTGAAAAGGAAAAGGGTAAATCGAGAGTTAGGTTCTTCCTTTGATTTTGAAGAACTTAGTTACCCTAAAATGAAAAGGCAGAAAAAGACTCATGAACAAGGTGTGTTTCATTTTAGCAATAAATCTTCTCAACAACAGATTTTTGTAGACACCAACAAGGACTTTCAATTAGCTATTAATATGCCTAGTCAACTTTCTTTGGAATCAAAAAATGATTCCGAGACACCAGTGGACATCCATGATATACAAAATATCTGTCAAAAACTTAGTCAAAGCTTAGTTAGTTTGGATGAGACCTATAAAGGCAATACATCAGATCATACTACTGTGAATGGAGGATTAAATTTCACTAAAGCAGAAGCACTAGCTAATGTAAGATGTCCCAATTTTAGTTTAGATCACCTTCATCGTGAACGAGAATATAAGATGATTGAGTATGCTTCAGTGAACACTGTCGTATTTTGTGGTACACGGGTGAATCCCTACACACATCAGTTTGAAATGGGGCATTATTGGTTTGATGCTATGAAAGGTGGGGGATTTCCTTTCGACCCAGGAATAGAATTAGAACAGAATCTGGAGCCTCTTGGGTTGATCGTCAATGATATAAAGGCAGATGGACATTGTCTTTCTAGAGATGTTGAAGACCAATTGATGGTACTCTCAGGGAGGTCTTCACCATCTACATCCCAAGCACTTAGTGAAATCGCAGCTACACATACGCGGGTGGAGTTTGTTGCTCTGGTTCAATGGCCACAAAAGCATGCTATGATTTTTTCTGGATCCTTTCCCGACATTGCAATGGGGCATTACCGGTTTGAGTCTATGGAAGGAGCAAAAGATGGGGGATTTCCGTTTGACCCAGGAATAGAATGGATTTTCCCGGAAAGTCAATGGTGGTCGCTTTGGGAAATTCAATTCTTCGACCGCAAGGATGGAGAATGGAACTTTACGCAAGCTTCTCAGGCGCAAGATGCTACATGGATACACAGAAGGTGGAGAGTGCTTTTGTTGATGCACCCTCTCAATTTTGAAATGGTTAGGACTAATCTTAGGAGGACGATTAGCATTGTAGGAATAGCTTTTGTCCGACTTCGGTTGCTCTTGGATACATATACAGTTTGGGGTGCTCTGTCCAAAGCAGAAAATGATGATGAACATGACGAGAACCAACGGACAAGCTATGGAATTCCGCAACTCAATATAGCTTTCAATCCTCTCAATTCCAAAAGCAAAGGTACTCCAGGGACTCGTAGTAAGTATGATCTCCCTTACAGTTTTTCTCATCTCACTTCAAATATTAATTCATATCATGATCACTATTGCATCCCTGAATCGTGTAACTTAGGAAATAGAATATCGATGGATTTCTTCCTTATTAGAATTTCTTTTAAGGATTCCCTATATAGTCGATTTGCTATCGACATCATACAAATTTTCACTTCTGACATTGACCAAGAGAGCCTAGAGTTTCTCTTCTGCTCATGTCAAAATCCTACTTCCACTTGGTTACTTAATCTCTTAAATAGTCGTTCCGTCATCGACATTAAAGAAATCCGCACTAATGACATTGACCAAGAGAAGCTTGAGCTTCTCTTCTGCTCATGTCAATACTCTACATCCGTTTGTCCTCTCTCTCAAATCCATCATGTTCTACTTCTACTTTATATCTTTTCAAGGACACAATATGATTTTGACTATGAATTAATATATGTTGTTATGAGTCATGCTTCGGGTTTATGGATCTACAGGACGCTTACATCTTTCATCGAGGAGGCTCCCCAAACCTCGGATATCGCTTTTATTTATTTTCAATTAGATCTATGTATCTTATGTATGTTTCTGTCATGCTCCGTGTGTTGGAGTGTCTTTCAATTTTATAGGTCTGTTGAATATGTATAAACTGTTGTATTATTTGAATTATCAAAAAAAAAAAATGGTGTTGCATGTATTCGTTGACCCTAAAGAAGCCGTGTTTAAATTTTGTTGGGTTGTCATGGGCTTATGTCCAGATTACTTTTATATCAAATAGTTTAGATATGTAATGTTATGGGCCATGACCCATGAGTGGGTCCACGGCTGGGCCAGGAAACTGAAACGGATGGCAACTGATTTGCTTCCGATTTTTATCAATGAAGGATTTGGAAAATAAATGAAGAATTTGTTGAGAAATAGAGAGAGTTGAGAGTATGCTTTTGGAATAATAGATGGCAATTAGATTGACCTAATTGGATATGAATATAAACTGGATCTGCTGATCTTTTCGTCAAAGTCTTCTGTCTTGGTCTGGATATAGATTTTCTCTTCTGTTTACTGATCTGTAGACAACGACTATCTATTCAATTGATGAACCATATGAATATCGGCAAAAACAAAAATACTTAATATTCATCCCGTGACACTAAGTAAGTAACTATAATGATTCTAAAGTAGTGAAATTCCTTGTTTCGAGAGTTCCGGAGAGAGAAACATGTCTTTGTATATGTGAACTACCTGCACTTGGAGCTATTATGGAGCCAAGCTGTTCGGGTCTCGCTATACTCGAACCGACCGAAACTAAACCAAGCCGACCCAAAGCTCATCTTGGTAAAGATATGGGTCCGAACATAGACCTGAACCGGATCGATATAAGGAATTTGATGCTTACTCGACTTTGGACCGAACAGTACCGGATACCCGACTCGAATTTGCTCGAAACCACTCGAAGTTTTACTAGGAAAGACTCGAAATGAGTTCGTAACGACTCGAAATGAACTCAAAGCCAACAAGATGGCTCGAATAGATTATTCGATATAAAATAAGCAATTGTAGTGGATCTTAAAAATGAACCAACCTATCAGTCAAGTCTAGGGTATAACTTGTTCGATTTTGAGTCCAAGTTACGAACCGAAATTTGAACCGATTCAATTCTGGGCAGGTCTTCGAGTCAGGTTCAGGCTGAGTTTCGGCCGGAGTAGCGGATTTATTGGCTCGCGAACAGCTCAACCTCTGATCTATTATACACACACACACACACACACTAGAATATTAAGTTTTTAGGAGTGAAATGATTATTATGCCCCCCCCTATCTAAAAATGTAGTAGGTGAGGAACATCAGTTGGGAGCAAACTGGTCATTTTACGCCCAATAAAATCACTATTCTAATGTGTGTATAATAGAACCTGCATAACCGACATCTGAGCAGAAAATCTCTATGAAGCTTGAGTATTTCGTGGGACTGATTGTGCTTTTAATAATTAATTGCCGAAATGGTCTCAGTAAGTGGGTCACGGTTGTACTTTGGTCCCTGTAAGTGATATCAATGCGTGAATGATCTATGTAAGTGTGTAGCTAGTGTGGAAATGGTCCTTAAACTAACAGTTCACATAGTTGTTGAAATAGAAAAAAATTTGAAGTCTATTTCGGGGTAAAAATTACTAATTTAAAGAATATTTTTGGGCAAAAAATATAAATGCAACCCCATATTTTAAAGTATGGTATCTGAGGTAATTTCAGTAAGGAAGAAGAAGAAGGTAGGAAAGATGACATAAAGTTCAAAATATTATTATTTGTCTCAAATATTTATCAAAATTATTAAAGTGTCCCAAAAATAAATTTTAACTCTTAACAATTACCGAAATTGTTAGTTGAGATCATTTACGCACCAGCTACACATTTATATGGACCATTACACAACAGTATCACTTACAGTGACCAAAATACAACAATAATCTATTTATTAGGATCATTTCAACAATTATCGAAAAAATGAACTAGAGAAACTAATAAGAGGTAGCTAATCGGCAGTAGTAGGCAACAACATAAATAGAGGTGAGGAAATGGTCCAATTGCATTATGGGTGAATTAAGAAATACTCTCTCCGTTCCTAAAAGATTGTCATATTTTAACTTTTGTTAGTCAAATATTATAAAATTTGATTATGAGCGATAAGAAATAATATAGTCTTGTGGGACCTTGTTAGATTCGTCTCAATATATATTTTTAAATATTTAACTTCTTATAATTTTTTCGCATACAGAATAATAGATATTTTATGTTTTAAATTATGATTTGTTGACCACCAAAAGTCAGAATGTGACCATTTTTAGGAACGGAGGAAGTATTATTTATAAAACAGAGAATGGGAATTTCCATATCTATATGTATCAAATGGTTACATCATCATTATGATTGGTATGTGACCAAGCAACAAGAAACAATACATTTATTTATGTTTACTAAGTTGATAAAGCCATCATCATCCTCACAAACTCATCATAACTCACTAATCCATCCCCATCTAGATCTGCTTCTCTTATCATTTGATGTGCTTCTTCATCCGACAATCTCTCACCCAAATTTATCATAACGTTTCTTAACTGCGCAATTTATCACAATGTTACAATGGTTTTATTCAAATCGAAACTCAACCATAATAATATAATATATGGAATGATATATTCATAATATATATAGTGTGACACCCAAGCAAAACAACAATATATATATCATCTCAAGAAAATATATCTTGAAAATGGATAACACTTTTACGGATTGTCATCCACTTAGGTGGCATAGGTAAGGACGACACTTAAATGTGTTGTCTAGGTGCATTTTAAAATGCCGTCAAGTGAAAATTAATATTAATTACATTCATAATTTCATCGTTAATTTACAAAGAAAAAAGACTCTTCCAATTTTGAAAACCTTTATTCATCAACATAAAATACTCCTTGTACAAAAATCTTTATTCTATATTAAACAATAACAACTTTTTAGGATTCATTAATATAAAAATTAGCCTTCGATTTACAACTCAACAACATACCAACAATATAGTCTCGACTCTTTATGCAATGTGAGTTCAAGTTTCATAAGGAGCGAACTTTGTATTGAAGTGGTTAAAAGAAAAGTTTTAATCCTTTAACCAGGTGAGGTACTATACATCCCGCAATTTATCTCTTTCCTAAAAATAATATACCTAAAGGTAAGGATATGTGGGGGCCATGAATGTGACGGTTTCACACATTAATATAAAAATTAAAGAATCTTCTACTAGCTAGTTGCAGGGACGAAACCAGGATGGAATTGTGCGGGGGGCACAATATAAATAAAATACATATAACTTGTAAAAATAAAATATTCACTAATAAAAATTAAAAAGTTCATCTTAAAGGTACTCTACGACCTTGTACTCTATCATAATCATCAATAATATTATCGGTGGAGATGCTTTCAGCTATTTCTTTTTCCGTATAAATATTACACACTAATAATCGAAAAAGATAGATAAATTCTCTACCAATTAATATCAATATACACACTAAAAAAGATATAATTTTACCAATTATTCACAAAAAAAATTTTAGACACTAATAATTCACAAAACATATATAAATCTCTACCAATTAATATTAATATAAGTGTATATAAATCTTTATCAATTCACAAAAAAGTATTACACACTAATAATAATATTTACTTAAATAATACTTAATTATGTTGATGGTATGGTGAATTTTAAGTCTTTAGTAACAATGTAAACTTGGGCCCAAGGTTATTGCATATCGTCAATATATATGGAGTACTAATTATTAGTACAAAAGAGTGAGCCAAGGGAGAATCGATCCCTGGCGGTTTGGATGTTATAAAAGTGAGGGTACCAATTAAGCCAACATCCATTTGATAGTACTAGTTACATATAACAACTCTAAAACTTTTTCAAAAGTCTGAGGGGGCACATGCCCCTACCCCTATCAGTTCCGTCCCTGTCTAGTTGGATATATACATTGAACATACTTGCATGTCATAATCAGTTAGTTACACCTGCATGAGGGTTTCTAAATTAGGAATGAGCATTAATGGACTGCCTCAATAATTAACCTTTAATAATATATTGGTCCTAATATATATAGATAGTCAAGCATGATTGAAATGGTGAAAAGATTGGGTGCATCAATACTTCCATGCATCAGGTGCATCAGGTACCCATTTAAAGGTTTCACGTGGGTACTGTACCCACTTGAAACTTCATCATTGGCACTTGTACCCAAATTATACTATAATAATGGTACAATACCACATATTTATCAATCCAAAATAAATATGTGGTATTGTACCATTGTTATAGTACAATTTGGGTACAAGTACCAATGATGAAGTTTCAAGTGGGTACAGTACCCACACAAAACCTTTAAATGTGGAATTATTGATGCACCGAATCCGGACTGATGCAATATAGTACACCTATATAAATCTTGCAAGTTGCAATTAATTGATTAAGTTGGTGTATGGAATCACTTTATCTTCCAAATGCCAAGTATAGGTCTATGAATAATTATATTATTTCATTTAGGTTATCATCTGCATAATCTATTTATAAAAGCAAGATATTTGATTATTCAAATAAAAACAAAGTATTGAGAGTAGACATGATTAAAATGATGCAGAGTTAATGGAATTACATCTTAAAATTATTGGAGATCGATGACTCTTAATATGGTATTAAAGCTTATTATTAAAACCACATGTAAACTCCATATATATGACCTAAAATTGAAATAGATTAGACGTGGAAAAGATATTGAACAATTCAACTCCACATTAATTATATATTTGTTTAATACCTAATGGATATATATATATATATAAAAGAGCCCAGGGCAAGCCACTTTTTCGAGCCAATTATTGTTTAACTAATCGAATAGCTTAGTGGAAAAGGCTCCTGCCAGTAACCAAAAGGTCCTGGGTTCGATACTCACCTCATCGCTAATTTACAAAAAAAAAAACAATTCTAACAATATAAAAATGATATAATTAAATCTGTATAAAGTTATTTCATCACATTAATTTCTAGTTCAATCACATTGCAGTTAAAAATTACCATGATAAATCCACTATTATAGTTTAGAGACTACATGATATTTTTAATAAAGACTTTTAAGAGAATTAAACTCAGTCATAATTGCCCATTAGGTAAGCTGATTTACATCGATGTTAACATCAAGGAGATGTAGAGCAACATTTTCAAATTCACAGAATTACACGGAATATTATGCTCATTTTTAATGTTGGTAATAAGAATGTATGGCGCAAATGGAACTAACATAAAAAATTAATTCAATCGAATAGTATAATAGAAAAGGCTTTTGTTAGCGAGTAACGATCAGAAGCTAAGTTAAGTATGAGTGATAGAATTATACCTCGTTGGCCGATATGAACCCATCTTGATCACGGTCAAACACCTTGAAAGCTTCCTTAAGTTCCTCTCCCACATTATCCTATATTCAAAGAATACAATTAATTTCTTTGTATAAAGTCAAAATTAGATTAAAATATTGTAACCATATAATAATATATACCTTCAATTTTCTAGCCATGATATTTAGAAATCCTTCAAAATCTATTGTATTATTACCATCAACTTCCACCTCATTCATCATCTCTTCGATTTCTTCTTTTGTTGGACGTTCATTTAAGGATTGTATCACAGCTGCCAGCTCTACAATTGTGATCACACCTGCCAATTAAAATCTATTATCAATTAATCATAAATTATCTCTAGATATAATTTTTTATTTTTTCTCTGTTCGACTGAACGGGTGTGAACATATAACCGTCTGCCACGGGGAGGGAGACAAGCTTAGCTTACCATCAGAGTCCTTATCAATAACAGAAAATGCTTCCCGAAACTCGGCAATTTGCTCTTCAGACCATGTTTCAGCCATGAGAGATTATGTGTTGGTGATGTGTATGAAGCTGAGGATGTTTTTTCTTCTCAACAAAAGGGAGAGAAACTGAATACTTCCAAAAACAGAGAGAAGAACAATTTACAGTATTGGAAAAATGAAAGGTTCATTTGCTCTGTACGACATTAAATAAGATTGTAATGAGGTGGGACGTACCCTTTTGTGCGTCCCAACTTTTTTACTTTTATAAACAATGATGACTTTAATATGATCCGATTATCTGAAATGTTTCGTTTGGCTTTCCATCACCCAATAGAGGAGGTAAATTTGAGATGTGTCTCTAGAGACTCGGTTCTTCACCTTAAGAGTGCTCAGATTCTAGGTAACCACCCACAAGCAGGTCCTCCTTTGAACAAATGCAGTGCCTGGATCGAATCTACACACTTGTGGAGAAGCACACTCTTATAGTGACTAGTAAAGCCCGTGACCATTCGAGTTATGCCTCGAAGACATAATGATGACTTTAACAAACAATAGACAAATGGTATTGGACTCGACATCACTAACGTTTTACTTATATACCAAATTAAATACTTATTCTCACTTTGGTCCAAATATATCATTCAAGTTTATAAACCGTTTCATTCATCTATTTTCGCCAATCTTCACCCTTAAAAATGTAAAATGTCAACTGCTTTTTAAACTAGTGACGGTTATTTGGTCACCACATAAAATTGACAGATTTTACATTGCATGTGTGCGGACTAAATTATCACCATTGAAGGATAATTGTGTGTGCGGACTAAATTATCCATCGCTTCACAATTATCCATCGCTAGTCTCAGAGACCCTTGACAAATTTTACATTTTAATAGTGAATATTAACGGAACTAGATGAGTGGAATGGTTTATGAACTTTAGTGATATATCTAGGTTGGAAGTGAGTATGGGTGATTAAATAGGTAAATAAATGAAATATTAGTGATATCCAATATCATTCGCCCAAAAGTTATATGCACGTAAGGATAATGATTATTTATTAAATTGCTCAAATAGTAGGTAAACTTGTGACAATAAGATCATGAGTTCAATTTTTCTATCGTATATTGTTATCTATTGCATCAATTCGAGTCAATCTGTGGTGTGTATGTAATGACTTGGCCATTTTTAAAAGGTCTTTATTGTTGATTAATCAATTAATCATTATTGAGCAATGAATTGAACTGCAAAAACGCTGACAAAATGGCTACATGTTTGGATTGTTCTTAATGTACCATTGTTTGTTGTTCAATTTGTCATCTTAAGATCCTTTATAGGTGTTTTCAAAATGAATATTTGAATAAATTAAAATCACTTGCGTTTTGCTTGTTTTTATATAATACTTTCCGTTTTTTCTTTTTTCTTTTTAGCCATTTGCGATAATGTAGGCCTACATTATCGTCATGTATATTGATTTTTAAATATTCTCACCTAATTCTTTTTTTCATTTAATTGATAGAAGTTATAAATAGTCATGCGATAAGAAATACATTACATTTCTAAACTAAGTAAATGAGAGTCTAAGCTCCAAATAAACAGCTTCATCTTCTCGACTGCTGCTGCAATGAACACTCGCTTACTGGATGTGACTCCTGAGATGCTGCACATGCAGCCACGAAAGCAGAGAATGTATGTTTTGAATATACTCCTCTGCAAAATTCGAACCAGAAATCTCTTGAAAAGAGACTCGAACTCGGTATCATTAGGCTAGAAGCCTTGTATCTCACCTAGATTCATCTCAATTTATAACGAGAAAAAATAAATAAACTTAGCTTATATGTAGGGTTATTGATAATGTTGAAAATGTCAAACATGGTTGTTAAGACTGAGAGTATTGAGATTGAGGGCTTGGTCAGTTGGTCTACAATCAACGCCTCATATAGAATATTGATATTAATTGGATTTACGGCATTAGAAATTTTGAATTGGAATTAATTTTCACATTCCAATTTGGTCAATTTGACCGTGACTTTGCCTTTGACTTTTGGGGGCAAAATTCCAAAATTATTCATATAGTTTCACCATTTTTATATATCATCACGAGATGGATTTGAAAACTCGACTTGAATAACTATCAAGAAAGTGATGTCTTGTTAGGTACATACGATTTCGACATACACTAATAAGTAATTAGCACCATTTTTCAACTGGTTGATCTCTTCAATTTTCACTAATTAATGACCTCTCATATGTTGGTATTTAAAAATAATGAAATAATTAACGTGGGATTAATCTGCAATTTTTTGGTCACTTTGACGGGCTAAACTGAAACTTGGTGACACTATCGTGACTATTTTGGACAGAAATACCCTTCCAAAAACTAACATGATGATTCGAATGAGTGACTTTTTAAATACTAGTAATATGTTACGTGCGTTGCACGTGAACAATAATGAAATAAATAATAAATTTATTTATATATTTATATGATACTTAACACTCATGATACAACTTATCTTTCGTCTGAGTTTATTAACAAATTATGAAATTACTTCGAACAAAAAAGATTAAAAATCATTCGATAGTAAGGTGGAAATTCAAATACATAAAAAACAGAAACTCCAAAATTTCTGTTGTGTTTGTATAATATTTTGAAAGAATGTCTAACTTCTTACTTCTTTTTCTTTGATCAAAACTTTATTGACTTAAGTAACTATAGATTTGATTGTCTATTACTCATAGCTTAACGCAAAATCAATTCCATCAATAAAAGTATTAAATAATTATTATCAATATTATATGTAATATTAATAAAGTTAAAAAGTACACGATAGAGCAAATTGAACCAACTAATCATAAATGGGCAAACTATGATTAAACGATCCTTTATTGTTACTTCTACAATTATAAAATATTAGAGATTTGATATTATACATTCTAAATAGATAAAAATTATTTAAGGTGGCAAAGGAAATTATTGTCATATTTTAATTGTTTCAGTACATCATTACGGATTTTTAAAAAATTTATAGTTTAACTTATTGTAACCTAATATTTGTTAATCTTCTCTATAGAAATCATATATATATGTTTAACCATTGAAGTCATCTTTATCAAGTATATTTCATATGAAACTAAAGAAAATAACAAATAAATTGGACATATATTTAGATAATAATAAAAAATCAAACAAATTATCAATATCAACCCAATTAAAATCATACAATAAATGAATAGCTGGATAAACATAAATGTAATCGATAAATACATAAATCAAATTGTATTAAAAATATGAGCTAATCACTGTAAACATACAAAAGAATCAAATTAATTGATCAAAATCAACCTAATAGAAAATATAATCAACTTTAGATTCGAACTCCATGTAAATATAAAAGATCTAGTTGATACTTGATATGATTTTGCTCTCATATGTATGAAGATGATGATGTTGCATTTTTGTTTTGCTTATGATTGAATCTGAAAGTCTCATAATTTATAGTTTTAGAATGATCCTTCAAAAGTGTAACGGTAAATTGATTAGTTAAGAAAATATATAGTAAACATTTCTAAAATCGTTTATTATTGTAATAGTGGATCTTTAATTCAATAAATAAGTAATTGAGTAGTAATGATGATCAATTCAATTGGGATGTTTTAGTTCATGCAATTTTAATAATTATTCAATGGTTATATTTTAATATATAGATAATAATAAGATGTAAATAATTAGTCTATATTAAAATAAGCAATATAGTCTTAGCAAAAAATGAAAGAAATAAATACTCAGTTTAATTACACTTTTGAGAGGTATATTAGTACAATTATAGATAGATATTTCAAATATGACTATATTTTATAATTTTACTTTAGATTATATTTACAAAGTCATATATATATATATATATATATCAATATATATTATATGAAAATTTTTTCTAGTTATGTAATTTTATTTGCAATATATGAGTTCCTGAAATTATAAATAAAACAATTCTACTACTTATTTCAAATATTTTTATATTTACATAAGAAATATAGAACTATATTGTACTTATTTTATTCAATTTGTGTTGAACATATCATTTTCTCTAATTATGTAGTTTAACTTAAAATATATTAGTTTCATAAAATTCTAAATAGAGCAACTAATTTTTTTTGTAACTATATGATTTTACTTAAAGTATATTAGTTCATAAAATGTAGTTAGAGCAACTCTTATACTTATTTAACTATTTGCATTTTGTACATAGATATATTAGTTCATAGATTTCATTATAAGAAATATAGAAATATATTTTAGTATAGTTTTAAATTTCTTTTGAATATATAAAGTCACATATTTCATTTTCTATAATGACGTAATTATTCTTCTTATATATTAGTTCCTAAAATGGTTAATTGAATGACTCCTTAACTTATTTTTAAGTATTAATTGTGAAAAGAGTTAAAAATCATAACTACCACACAATTTAATGAGTTATTATTGACATGATTTAAATTACATGAATATATTTATTTATTTATACAATCATCATTTATCATTATAGAATATATTAAAATTTTCTCTAATAATGTAATTTTGCTAAAATATATTAGTTTCATAAAATTGTAAATAGAGCAACTGGAAATTTCTATAACTATATAATTGTATTTAAAATACATTAGTTCATGAAATTGAAATAGAGCTAGTCGTCGTATACTTATTTTTAATATTTTACATAGATATATTAAGCCATAACTATCTTTTACTTATAATTTTTATTTTCTTTTGAATATATGAAGTCATATATTTCATTTACTTTAATTATGTAATTTCATTTTATATATTATTTTTGAAAATAAATTATTTAATGACTCTTAAACTTATTTTTAAATACAAATTATGTTTTTTGCTGTGTTGAATATACTTATTCATATTATTCATTTTATCTAATTATGTAATTAACTATCTATATTAGTTTATATAGATAGTTAACTGAATGAATATTAAACTTATTTTTAAATATCAATTATGTTTTTTTGTTGTGTAACTTTCAAATTATGAAAATACTGAAAGTCATAACCTCCATTGAATTTAATGACTTATTATTAGTATGAATTGAATGCATAAATTTAATTATTTATTTTGTTCCCTACAATCATGTGGATTCATATTATTCGTTTTTATCTAATTATGTAGCTCTACTTCATATGTATCAGTTTATATAGATAGTTAATTGAATGAATATTAGACTTATGTTTAAATATCAATTATGTTTTTTTGTTGTGTAACTTTCAAATTCTGAAAATAGTGAAAGCCATAACCTCCATTGAATTTAAAAACTTATTATTAGCATGAATTGAATGCATAAATATAATTATTTATTTTATTTCTACAATCATGTGGTGTTTTTGTCAATTTGAATATCAATTTATGACTATCAAAGAAGAAAATCTTTTGCCATTGAAATATCATCTTTCCCATCAAATGAAACGTAATATTTTTATTATCTTATTAAATAATATAGTTGTGACCAATAATTAATGGATACAATTGGGTGAGATGAATTTTTCATTTTTCAAATTTTCATTAATATTGCTTCATAGTGTACCTATCTCTTCACCTTCTCATTAAAAGATATATACAATTGAAAAATTAAATTAATAGTAATTTGTTAATGGGAAGGGGTAAAATAGTCTTGACAAAATGTGGAAGAAACACCTAAGGGTGTTGGCTCTTTTATAAGTATTATAGATTAAAGATGTAACTGGCGTTTGAGTAATGTAGCTGACTTTTTTTTTCTAAACGTGAGTGATGTCAGAATTGGCCTTTCACTTTTAAATAGGAGGGAGGCGAAATAGTAATTTTACTTTTAAAATTCACTGTTTCGGTGTGCGTGTTTAACAGATCAGCCCAATAAACTTGATTGAAGGCGTGCAATTCGCTCGCAGAAAACATGTGTTTTTTTTGTTTTTTTTAGTCAATAAAAAATATCTACATATGTTATATGGTTTTGCTATCATGCTCCACTGGTCAATCCTAGTTAACTTGGGGATTAATTGCATATCTGCAATTTTTTGTCACTTTGTAGGACTAAACTGCATCGATGTCACATTGTTATTATTAGGGACTAAACTACAACTTGGTGAATGCTGACACTACATCAACTATTTGTGCAATTCGCTCGCAGAAAACATTTAACATACGCTATATGGGTTTGCTAACATGCTCCACTAGTCAACCAGTGTTCCACGCGTTTACGAACACATCCAAACAAATATCTTGTACACTTTGTCTTCGTACTAGACTTTGTACAATATGTTGAGTGTTTATATATGACACATGTAATCAACATATTGAAGAAACTTATATTACTATCCTATAATATAATCTCTTATCACTTGAGTTGCAAAGACAATGATGTGGTAGCCTAGTAACATCCAATTTCCTATTACATCCACACCTTCAATTCACAATACATTACTGATTCCATCACAAGTTCCATTTTGTGATGCATTTCTCCTTCATATAACCTCTTACGTAATCATGAATTAATTCACACCTTTAAATCTCCACTCATAATTTGTCAAGTTTGCACGCCATCTTATCAAGAAGGAGACATGCAATTCATTCATTTCGTTTGGAACTTTCAGAAAAACAAAAGAACGAGATTATCGGCAGCTTAATAACCTAGTGATATTTGATTAAGCTTCAGCTTAATAACCTAGTGATATTTGATTAAGCTTCTGTTAGGAAACCTCAACTTCGATTTTTGTTGGAAATATATTCTTTCATACTAGAGTTCACTTGTTACTTTAGTTAGAAATTTTTTTATGGCTTACCGGAACATTGAAAGGCTTTTATATAATTTATTGATTTTTTAATACAAAACTTCTGAATTTTAAAGCATAATCAATGACAACTACAACCCCTACTATATATCAAGACATTATTGATTTTGAGTTCTCATTTTTATATAAACTTTCATAAAATAAAAATAGTATTGTAATTTTTCATATGTTTAATAAAGTAAGTTATTGCTAAACGACAACTCTGCATTAAGACACGAGGGATGAAAATATGGGCATATTACAAATGTTTTCTCACTTTTGGGAGGGGGGGGGGGGGGGGGGGGGGGAGGGACAAAACTGGCTTCGAAAAGAAGGAAAATTTTATTTCAACTAAGAACGTCAAACATTACGATGAAACAAGTTGCAGCTGCTTATACATGAATAACAAAAGAAAAGAAGTTGGATGGATCTCTTGTTTTGCCCCTCTCATATAGGTTGACCTTTGGGAACAATTTGATCTTTCAGCCACATATAGATAGGTACCAATACATAGTACATTCCAGCCAAAGCGCCCAGAATGAAGCGGTACAGAAATACGAGAGGATTTACCGGCTGTGCAACATCTTCTGTCTTTGGACCGAGCTGCGACAAATCAGACTTTTTTACATTAGTAGAATAGATGGTGACTTTAAAGTTTATAATGCCATATCCAACAAATATATACAGAGTAACAAGACTATCAAATGTCGAATATTGGTAAGACTTGTTCCTCTTTCATCCACACTTCGAAGCTGTGCCACTTTTTGATGTTACTGCCACAAAGGCCGAGGTGATCATTGAAATAACAAAGTTGTGATCATTTATACATAACATTTTATCTCACTTTAATGAGAGAGGGTAACAAATTTCGAGAATTATATAGACTGAAGTTCCTATCTAAATTTTTAACTGATTATGTCTAATAATAATGGTACCTAGGCGTCCGACTAAGTTGTTTCTTTAAATGATAGGTAGCTCCACTCAAGATACTAACATAGTTAATCTTCGAAACTAGACTTTGTTCATTCACTCTCAGAACATGCTTAAATCTGGATACACCCTAAAATCTGACAATGAGTGCATTGCATCTTGTGTTTGACGTACTTGTCTGATTCCCAGGCTCTTTTAACAAGAGTTCTCTCCTAAGGCCCTGATTGGATGACGTCGTTCAAATAATAGTATTTCTCAATTCAGATGTCAGGCAACAATGCTAGTGTTATATACCCACATTAACATATAATCTCCGTGTCGACATTTTTATGCGGAATGTTTTGCATAGTTCCTATGAGGAGTACTCCAAAACAAGAGTTCGAAGGACTCACAAACTTATAGAAGAAAGGCGTACAAATCAATTATCTATATATATTATGAGGATTACCTGCAAAGGTGAATCTCCAGATGCACGCTTCACGCCAGTAACAGAGCATCCCATGATTAGACCATGTCGACGAACCCCACGGTACCACTTTGGGCCAATCCTCTTCAGTTGCACATCTTTGAATCCCGCCTTTTGGAACCAGTCTATATACTCTTCTTCCTTAGGGAAGAGCATCCACGCATCTGCAAAAAATCGAGACAACCAGAAGGTTGGATATACAGGACCAATCAGGCAGGCCTTTCCTCCAAGTTTCAGGACCCTATATGCTTCTTTGATGCCTCGTTGTGGATCTGGCCAGTACTCAATACTGAGAATGTACAAGCAACAGAGGAGGAAAAGTAATATTAGCTGTTGATTATCTCTCTCAATTCTTATCGAGAACTTCATAGTAAATCAGGATGCTCAGGTATCATAGAAGTCGAGAAATGTAAATTTTTTCGAGTTACAATGTGGAGCAACCGCATTATTCATGTACTGAAAAGTCATACACTTCCTGATACTGTGCTAGAGGAATAATAAGTTGTTTTTGTTCAAATAGGAAGGAGAATGCTCATATCGAAGGGAGACTATCGGAGGAAATTTTTGTACACCCTTCCACTTGTGTACCAATCAAGCTCTGAACATGCCAGTACTTGTTAACACATAGTGAATATCACCTGTTTACAAAACTTAGGACATCTACCCTTACAAATGCGTCTAACCAATACACACCCCAGCCCCCACCAACCTAATTAAATTGGAAGGTTTTGCATTCTCCAAATTCCTAAAGGTGTGCCTCAATTATGCTACTTTTCACTGACTATACTACTAAGTTCAACGATTCATGAAGTTTTGAGGAAGAATGCAAACCTCCGACATAAATGAAGATGGAGGAAATATACGATTACCAAGATTAACAGACGTTGTAATCGAACCAGAATATTAAACATTGTCTAGCTTCCAACATTGAAAGTCAAAACATAGACAACTCAATCACCAAACAATTAAGCTAATTTCCTCGCATAGATACCATACCTCCCCGCAGAGACATATCTATCAGCATAATCAGTCTTGAAAGGGAGGTCCTCAGCATCACCCTCAATGATTTTACAATCCTTCAATTCCTCCTTTTCCCTAGCCTTAGCAAGCTGATGAGGAGACTGATCAAGAATGGTAACATTCTTGGCATCTACTTTCTTAACTATCCCCAAAGTTGTAAACCCTGTTAATAACGACAGTGAATCGTTAGTAAATCTTTACCACTCACCAAGGTTTCGTGTACGAGTACAATCATTCATTCAATAATATCCGAGGCATTCTAAATAATCGTATACCTGTACCACCACCAACATCAACCACAGTCAAGTTCCTACTATTCAACTCAGCTGGCTCAAGGGCATCTTCCCTCATATCCTCAGTCCAATGGCCAGGATTAATCACATGGTCATACACAATTGACAAGAACCTATAGCAGGGGAGAATCAAGCACATTATCAGTAACGGGTACTCGAAAACAATCCTTTATATTAAAATCTTTAAACATCCATAAATACCCATAGAAGTAACATAAAGAAATCATAACCATCATTATTTTTCATTGTAAGAGACATAACAAATACATAATCACGACATCATTTTTCATTTCCCGACACTGACCTATAAAACCAAAAAGCTTCCTTTTTGTGCTGAATGAACCTAGGCTGTGAAGCTGGCCTAGGTGCTGAAATACTGCATTTTGGGACAAGGGCATTCACCTTTTTGCTCCTAATTCTTGGAAAATTAGTCAAATTGCCACAAGAAACTAAACCCAATTTGGGCAAATTCTTGCCATGTAAATCTGACCCACTGAACCCAAAACTGTACTGAGCAATTCCTCTAGTCAAACAGAGACTTTCAGCACCATTGAGCATTGCAGACACCATTTTAGTCAAATCAACAAGAGTAAAGACTCAATTTTTATGGGTATTTTTTTTATGATTTTTCAAGAACATGTAGGTAATTTTCGATGTGGACTATGTGTGTACTAAATTGAGCGTGGGAACATATTATCCGTGACCCAACAAGTGCCACAGGTTTTAGGCACTGGAAAAATGTAGTTGTGGTAAGCAGAGCAGAGTAAGTACTAAGTGGGGTGTCGTTTTTCTTATCTTGTAGCACTAGAAAGAACCATTTTTTAGGTAATTAAGTTTATTTATGCACACTTCATTCATCGAACGAGTTATAAATTGAGATATGCCTCTTAGTAGAACTAGGAGCCTTGTGAAAAACGGGACACGAACGAGAATCCACTCTAATCTTTCAACAAAGTATTTCATGTACATAGACTCGAACTTGTGATATCGAGATATTTCCACTCTAATAACTTTGCCTTTTACAGCTATTCTATGTCCATACGGATTAGAAATAATCATTTTTGGGAATGTGGTAAGTTGTACTCTCATTCTCAATTCAATATATCATAAAGATGAAAAAATGATTTATTAGTAGATTGTGTAATATTAATAATATACAATAATCACGGAGATAAAAGAAAAATATTTTATCATTCAGGCACAAAAGTTTTAAAGTTTCATTGAAATTCTATAGACTGTTTACCCCTGAACTATTCATCTTATCTATGTATTCCTAAACTACTTTCATGTCTATGGGCCCCGTGAACCCGTTTTTAGCATAAAATATACATAAATTTACTTAATACAAGGTCAAAGAAGGAAATATACAATTACTAGGATTATAAGACACATTTCAAAATGATTTAACATGATGGGACTTTTTCTAATAACTAAAATTTACATAATTTTAATTTTTGCCCCCATACTTCTCCTGCATACCCTTCCCCACCCACAACCCATGCCCCTACACCATAGTGAGGCGCAGCCCCTCGAAACCTTGTGATCATGAGGTGAAAGTCAACTCGCTTGACCAACTCGTGCAGGCTTTGAAGCCGATTTGGGTAGTAGGAGGAGGTTGATTAAGGTTGGGTTGTGTCGGTCTTGTTGATTCGGGGATTATTGAATTCACAAAAGACGCTTCAATTATTCTTGATATTTGAGTTTGGATGATGATAACAAGACTGTTATATAGACAATGATTGTTTTTCATAATATTTGTGTAGATGTATATGGTCACTGGGGTGGTGTAGGGTGTAAATAAGGAAGAAAGGTTTGGTTGTGGTACCTAAACTTTTTCCTAATATTGGTGCGTAAAATGTCAGTTTTTGGACTGGCACTTAAACTTTTACTCGATTTTTTCCCTCTGAAAAAATTATTATTTTCAATAAAATTAACTTATCCCTGGGTTAATGATTATTTTGAAGCCAAAATACGAAAATATTGAAAAACAAAAGTTTAAGTGTCAAATTTAATATTCAGCTGCCTCTTTAAAAAAAATACTACAAATATTAATTTTACAAGATAAAAGAAGTTTGATATCACTATGAAAAAGCCAATAAGTTATGCACTTTGTAGTGGAGGGGACAAACTATGTCTACTTCTTGCGCAACAATTGATTTCTCCAGTGAAGCCACTTTTTTGGGACAAATTGTAGAATATGTCATTATTTTATATTTATTCAACCTACATTTGAAGTGGAAGCTATTGTTTTGCTTCTTCTACTCATTTTATCGTCTGAATTCCATGATTGCTAATAGTAATAAGTATCTTTCTGGATTTGTCCATTCTAGAATATCGATAAAATTAAAACGATACAATGAAGATTAGCATGGTCACTGCGTAAGGATGACATGCACAAATTGAAAAAAATATCTTTCTGAATTCTTCTAATAGATTTATCAGTTTTTCATTCAATTTTGTCATCACACTAAAGAAAGTTCTTAAAATCAAGAGTACAGCAAATATAATTCATGCACACATACATTTATCTTTCCTTATCTCGAGATAAAATGAATGTTATTGAAAATAAAGTGCTCTCTGTTGTTAGGTAACACATTTTCTGTGTTGCATTTTGCTTTCTTTACCTGCAAGAACAAATTGAAAAAATGACCAAACATATAACAAATCACTCTTCATTTCATTTAAATCGAAAAGTTTGTAATAGTTTAACAACAATAACATGGCTCGATGTCTGTAAAAACGCTCATGTCTATGAAGAGTAAAGAAAACGGGATTGCACGTTGCCTTATTTCTCTACTAACATGTAAAGAATGAATATCTACATACAGTGAGCTGTTTAGATTTATTTAGTTATGTTCAAAAGTCGTAAAACATAAAATCTTTGACTTCATAGAACATGAAAAAATAAACGAACGATTGAATAGTTTATAGATGAAACTTGAAAGAATTGGAATGTAGATTGAGTTTGAATGATTTACAAAGTTTATAGCATGGCTGTGAAAAGGCTGGATCATCTTTTAGTTGTGGAGGCTCTTGACCATAAATCATCTCACAACTCATATCTTCAAAATCTGCAAAATTAAATATTGTTTTAGATTTATGAAGCTGAATTATTAATCAAGAAGAAGCTTATATATATAAAATCATTCTCAACGAGTCCATAAGAAACGATTCCATTTTTCTCATCGGGTTCGGGTAGAGACCAAAGAGTGAAAAGATCGATGAGCTTACTAGGAACCATGTAAACTGGCATTCCAAACGAATTCTTAATGAATACTTGAGATGGAGACTTGCAAAGGTTTGTACATATTCCTACACAATTAGACTCTTCCAACAACCTGCATAGAAATCGAGCAACGTGCTTAAGTACCATCCTTAAGCCCATAAGTCGAAGCTCAAACTTCGAATGATTCATCAATGTACCTGCATTTCTTGATGTAGACAACATTCTTCTCTCTTTTACCTTCAAACTCGGATTCTCGAACCTTGTCACATATTAACAAGTATGGCTCGAATTAGCAAACGTTTCGGGACCATTTTTAAGTGCAAGGAAAGTTTACTACCTCACAGGGACCAACTAGCCAAGCAAAGAAAACTGTTGTGAAGGAAGCAAAATACTCTCTTGTAAATTTTGATGATTTTGGTAAAATTGTTCTGATCTGCAATGAACATAACCACAATTTCGAAGCGTATTCACAATCTATAATAGCAAACCAAATTGATCATACTTATAACATAAGATTGAAGAAATAAAAATGAATTTAATATTTACTTACCAATGCAAGAATAAAACTAGGGAAGGCCATTTCAAGGGCTTGAAGAACAATCTGTTGTTGGTGGGCAGGGGCGACTGTCTTATATGCTGCCCGCGCGGCCTCTACCAAGCCATCATATCCACTGTTCTTGCTTTTCAATCCTACAACATGAGCGCGATTCAGCAGCAGTTCGAAAGGTTGCTACACATTTTTTTAAAATATTAAATCTATTCTCGTTAAGTTCACGTGTCAATTCATATTTCGTAAAACTGGACCAGCAGATCACACGTGCAAGAGGGTATTGAGAAAATAGAACCACGTTAATTGATACATATCTTACATTGTAGTACATATCTTTGTTCGATCTTTATCTATCTACGACCAATTGTACCTGTTGTAGCTTGTACACTCGCGGATAGATAGTTTATAGCAGCACGATCAAACCAATTATCATTGTAAACACTCTTTAAGCTAGACGACGACGATGATGATGACAAATCTTGATTATTTATAGGTTCTGAAATTACAGCAAGAGTACGTGGAACATGTATCATAGTACGTTGTCTCCTATGAATGTTGTTGTAATGAATTTGGTGTTTCACCTTGAACTGAAAAGTAAGGTTAGCTTCCATGGTGATTTTGAAGAAAGAGAGGAGAAATGATTATAGTAAATAAAAAAGAACCAATAAACAGTGAATCAAAATTCTTTAGTAGTTCACGATTAAAGACAAAAGAGATGAGTTTTTTAGAGTTATGTATGTTTTTCTTGTTCCATTACACAACAAGAGAGTGATAAACAGCATATTAGTTATGCCGGCTTTTCTTGATTCCCATTTTCAATTTGCCTCTTAAATTTTTCATATTTTCGAATTTGCCCGTGAATTGGGAATCATCTCGGATTGCTCATTTTAAAGCAAAACAATTACATTTGTAATGTGGGAACACGCTACTCATTGAATGTGAACGGGTAGGCCTATAATATAAACCATACTAAGGGCTTTCAAAGTATTTGTTAAATGAAATTTGAAATCTAGGGTCTAACTATACGTAATTAAATGAATTATTGATACTAAATTATAATTGAATCTAAATAGCAAATATATTTAGTTGTCTGGTAACAATTCAATGTTCATTCAATTGTATTGGATTGTATTACTAAATTTATAATAATAATAGTAGTATTATTATCTCCTCTGAGATTATTTGCAACTCTTTTAGCAAACAAATAAGGAAGACCACCAATAAAAATAATAATGATAATAGGAATCTTAATTGTAATTGAAGTTATAATAATTATTATTATTAACAAAATTAATAACAATAAGAACAATTATAATCACTATTATTTTATAAAGTAGTGAATATGATGAAACAAACGAGATGTTGAAAACTCAAGTCTTCGAGCTTAGTAGTACCAAGCCCAAATTTCTTTTCAAGAGGTTTCAAGTTCAATTCTTGCGAGGGCGTATGTTTTAGCACCCACACTGTGGGACTATTTATCATTTCAAATATGAGAATTTTTAAGCTTGATTTAGTTAAGAAGACAATTAAATTAAAAAAATTGACTTAGAAATTATTAAGGATACTAACAAGAACTTATTTTATATAGTACTTAAAATAAATCATTAACAAAGTTAATAAAATAAGTATTAATTAATTTTAAGTTCTTAATAGATTTAACAAATAACCGCTGACCAATCCATGTATAACAAGCTCGACCAAAAAAATATTTGTAGGAAGATATCAAACTCACGACCTTACAATACACTTATTCGCACATCATACAAGATAAAAGAAGACAGTCTTCACCGTCGGCTTCATTGGCAGCTTACAATGTTAGGATGCACTGCATCCAATATTTAGATTATTAGCGTAAACAATTTGGAAAAGATAACTGGTCTAGCAAGCATCAAGATCTCTGCATGGTGGTGGCTTGGGGTCGCTTAATAAAGTAGTCATTCCTCCTTCGGGTCCACAGTTGAAGCGCTTCGGGTTTTGAGTTCCATGCTGAAGAGATGAAACATTGTATTTTACACGCCAATAAGTGATAATTTAGTGTTGGGAAACAGGCGATGAAATTTTCCTTACCGGTGGTTTCTCTCCTCGTTTTAAAGCCTCAACAATTTCCACAACTCGCTCAGGAGTGACATCTTCCTGCAGTTGGCATATTGCAATTTAAAGAACTGTTGTGTGTAACTAAATGCCAGACCAAGAGGGTGGAAGCACTGCGTTAAGATATACTCACGTAGTAATTATAGGTGTACCCTTCAGAACCATTCGAATAGTCGGCTACTGTAATCATAGGAGCATTTACACAGGACCCCTACAAAAAAACGGAGCATTGAGTTATCAGTTATTTCGCACTCCTTACACCTGCGGTTCAAATTCAACACTTGCTTCTCCAGAAATGAATAATAAGATTGTCATGCAGAGGTCACAACGAAGAAATGATCAGATTGCCGAGAACATCACCAGACTCAATTTGAGCAACTAGACCAATGGTCATAATGCCGCATAAGTCAAACCACCATATCTAAAGAACTAATACAACTGCGGACATAACTAATTTTGTAACTTTTATTAGTCCCTCAGTACATCATTAAGCAGACTCAATATTGAACATCGAGTCAACTGAATTCAGTCAAGCAGCTTAAGGGATCAGACCATCACTGAATTTGTGGCTCTCCACTCTCCCTATACATACAATAGAGCCTGTTCTATTCCTCCCTAGTCAATTTTCCTCATCTCTGGAAGATAGACAGCATCGTGTCAGTTGCTTTAATATTCTATTTTTCTATATTTTGAGTGTGTTCTAATAAATGGTAAGGACAGAACCAAAATATGCTTGGGGGGGGGGGGGGGGTTGAAACTATTACTACTTCACATTGATAAGAAGCATATGTAGTATAATGAGGCAGTTGGATCTATTCCATTACTGAAGTTATTTAATAAAAGATATGAAGAGCTAATGGAAAAGAAAATTAATAATTCATGTATTTATTGAATATTGACCAACACAATTAATCTTCGATACATTATGTTAGGAAAAATAATTCACACAACACATGTTAGACAAACATAGAAACAATAAAATATCAAACATATATGATATGGAAATAACAGATAATTCCTAGATACTCAAATAATTATTAAATTCTTACCAACAAACATTTTTAACATTCTATTGCCAGGGCATATACGCTACTTTCTAGTATTATCTCAATCACAAATCTCGGATGGGTCCTAAAATATCCTGGGAGAGTGGCTTCAAAGAGAAGCGATGTTCATTCTTATTTTTTTGGGACTATTTCACATCTGTCCTGACCAAGAATCAAAGTTCATGCCACTTACAAGGAATCTAGATGTGCATATAAAGGCTTGCATGGAAGCAATGTTTCTGCATTTTTCTTCAAGTGAGTAGGTTGAATTAGGGGCATCTAACCATCTACATTTCTAGACCTAGTAACTAAAAGAGAACTATACTTGAACTAATTGGCTTCTCAGAAATATTATTAAATGCCACACAGTTTTGATGGGACTTACCCTTTTCACTGTTTGATTATAACATACTATTATCTTCAGCATCTTATTTGTGCTACTTCATATAGTGGCTACCAGGGAAACAACAGAATCCCCAAGAAACACACATGCACATTCGTGCACACTTGTAAACAGCTAAACAACTAAAAATGTGTTCGATGTAAACAGCACAAAGATAATCTAACAGTCTAGCACATATAGCAAAACTAACCATGCATTCCATTTCTCCAACAGAAAACAAGCCGTCCTTAGTTACTTCTGCCAAGTGAAAATAACATCAATTAAAAACAATGGCTTAATAAGTTCTCAGAAAATAGCATCTCAAAACACAAGGCTTCCCAAACTGACCATTCCGCTGGACTCCAAGATGTTTCAGTAAAGCTGATTCTATGTCTCTTGAACCTCGAATCATGCAAGGTGTTGTACCACATACCAAAAGGTGGTATTTCCCGACCTGGATGAGATGAATTATAATTTACTCTTCTGAAAGACAATGCAAAACTGCAAACAATTCATTATAAGTTTCAATAGAGATGGAAAACTCACCTTAGTTCGATTGAACATCGAATAAAAGGTTGCAACTTCATAAACACGAATTGGTGCAACTTCAATTATTCTTGCAACCTAAACTTTCAGAAAAGAAAAAAATCATAGGTAATTCAGAATTTCAAACGTAAGAGAATGACGAATAACTTGAACCATGATATTTACTTCTGCACTTCTGGCATCATATGAATCAATTTCGTAATCACTAGAAGATCATATTTATACATGATCACAATTATTAAACAATTCTATATGGCCCAAGCTCTTCATGCAGCAATGTTTTCAGGACTTCTTAAACTGAATTCAAGGAGATGACATTCATGTTTCACCTATGATAGGAACTAGCACATCATCAATAATTTACCATGACAAGCAACAAATTAAGGTGTTGCACTGGAGAGATGCAGAACCAGCAATGGGCTAATAAGAAGACAAAGTAGTTTATATGATTCCAATACACTATAATTAATTATATATCCAATATGGCCTAAGTCCGTAATGCTAGCTTACAGTGATCTCTTAACTGCTTACATATTATAGTACCTTGTTCTTTGACAAGAAACCACCTCAATACAAGTCGTCTCTATTAAAACCATGACTCAAGACAATTGGATAAGATTGTAGGTTACTGGCCAAATGTAAGTCAACTTACCTCATTCATAGCAGAAACAGGGAGCCATCCTTTATTTTGTTGTTGAGCAAGATCAAGCAAGGGAATACAAGCAGATCGTTTATAGTTTGTCGGGTAATGAGATAATATTTCTGTCACCTATTAAGAGTGAACTTTTGATCAACAATTCAACACTGAATATTATAACAAGCATGCCATCTTTGCTTTAACAAAAATAAAAACCCCGTGAGCAAACCTCCAGAGCCAATGGTGATTCGGTAAACTTTTGTGATAAATATAGGTATAAAGAGAGACGAGCCCCTCGAGATCTAAGAGAAGATATTCTACAAAATGGTAACTTCCAGCCCACAACTTCGGATCACAAAAATCTCAACCATAATCCCATCTAAAGTCCGAACTCCGAACATTGACCATTTGTTACTTATAAATTAAAAAGCAGACAGATCACATTGTCTCCACTTAATTCAGAAGCTAGGAAGAGTCACAAGTTTTAAATGTAATACTCTTTAACTCTTGGAGAAATTGCCAATCAGATAAAGATTGTCTTGGAACACAATGTAGACAAGTGGAAACACCCTCAAGAAAGATAAATATATTATCTAGGAAAATAACGTCAAAAGTGGAGAAAGTAATGGATAAGAAGAATACTACAGGATTTTAAACCCAATAAATCTTTGACTATTCAATCAAACAGTATTGTAAATAGCTCAAGAAAACTCAACAATGGATATTAGCATTCCAACTAAATATGAACTCAACCTCAAAGCTCAGACGCACAGATCAAACATTTTAATGTCGTAAATGAATGAAAAGTACTAACCTTTTTATCGTTTGTTGGTGTGAATTTCCAGGGAAGGTCTGGATTATTGTCAGGCGAATCAATATGCTACACATGTACCCAAAAAAGAAGCAATCTTTACTAATTCAATTGCAGATAGAGCCAACACCAAATCAAATTATAGAATTATATCCAGAAAACGATTTCTTAAGCTAATATAAATGCATCACACAAATGCTTACTTATCTGTATCGAATCAAATTTCAAAACTCAAGAGAGCAAACGGGCCCCAAAAAACCAATCTTTACAGTACCAATGGCACATATAACTCGAAAAAATCTTATCAAACTACAGAACCATATACAGAAATGAAGTATTGAGCTTACATAAATGTATTCATATACGAATAATCAAAACTAAAGCAATCGAATGAACCCCCAAAATCCAATCTTTACAAAATAAATAACAGATTTAGCTCAGAAAACACCCAATCAAACTACAAAATAAAACCAAGGAATCATTTTTAAGCTTATATGGATGTACCCCAAAGAACCATAAAACTAAAGAGATTATAGAAAATCCAAAAATCCAATCTTTACAGAGTCAATCCCACACATAGCTCTGGCAACACCCAATTAAACCACAAAACAAGACCCAAATAATCAAAATTAAAGAGATAAAAAAAACTCCAAAAATCCACATCTTCACTATATCAATCGCAAATAGAGCTCACAAAACACACAAACAAGCCAAAAAATAAAACCCAGAAATGATTTTTGAACTTACATAATTGAGAGCTGAGGAAAAGGCCCTTGTTGGCTGCAAAATGAAAACCAATAAATCATAATTAAAAAAATTTAATTACAGAAAAATAAAATAAAGTATGGTTATTAAATGAAGAAGAAAATGAGAATGGATTTAAAACCTGAGGGGTTTGACGAAAGACTTGACGAATTTCTAGAAGACGCTTTGAAGCTAAACGACCCAGCATTTTTCAGGATTTCACTCTGCTTTGAGATCAAGAATGAGAGAGAGAGAGAGAGAGAGAGAGGGAGAGAGAGAGATTTATCGAAGAGTGATTGTGTTCAACACATGACCACAAAAATCATGCTCTGGGCCTTGTAAAGTCTAGTATTGGGCTAATGGATCAACATTGAGTCACACGTCCAAATTGTGATGTCATCGAATCGGCTTAGATCGAGTACCGCATAGTTCGATAATTTTGGGATTTTCTAATTCTAAAATTTAAAAGTGTTTTTTAAGGAGCTATTCTTTGTATCGAAATAAATTATTCTTACGCCGAATAAATAACAAAATTGTTAATAATACTCTTACATAAATAGTTTAAACGAAGACAAGTTTCGGTTGTGTTATTTCTTCAACAAAACTCTCTACACAAACTTCAAAAAATCGCTTCTTCACACAAAATTGGAAAAATACAGTCACACAAATTTTTAAAAAGTTCATTTGTTGATAAATTCTTTTACAAAGCAATCACTATGGGTAACCACAAAATCAATTTTGGAATTCGGAACTAATTTTTATTAATTTTTGATTAATTTAAACTACATGATTTAATGTTAATAGAAAGTACTAAGTAGTTGCACATGAGTCTTATAATCAATTACTCCCTCCGTCCCTAAAAGATTGTCACATTTTGACTTTTGGTAGTCAATAATACACAATTTAAAACATAAATATCTATTACTCTATATGCAAAAAAATTATAACAAGTTGATATTTTAAAAATATATATTGAGACGAATCTAACAAGGTCCTACAAGACTATATTATTTCTTACCGTTTAGCGGGAATTCATGATCAAATTTTATTATGTTTGACCAACAAAAGTCAAAATGTGACAATCTTTTAGGGACGGAGGGAGTATTATTTTTATCATTTGTAACTTTTTATTTATTGTTGAAAATTCGTTGTTGTAATACTGTTGAAACAGATGTCAAAGAATGAAACAACGAAGTTGGGGACAAAATTAAAATCTTCACTAACTTAATTCATGGACAAGAAGACTCTGATGATTATCATTTTTTGATTTTTGGACCATGGAATTTTGATTCGGAGATCCCTCAAGGAATTAGAGAGCTGCTGCATAACAGATGGATTTCAGGCTCCTTGCTCTCAAACTTCGCTAGTTTGAAACCTTGGATGCACCCACTCAGTCTCTTTTTTCTAAGATTCACTCATTTTATGCCACCCTCTGCAAAATCAATTGGACCTTGGATGCTAGCATACACGGAAGTGTTGGGTTTCGACTTTTTGCTGAGCTCATCCGTTTCCACTCCTTCTTCCATATTGGCCAAATTGATAATTGGATGGACGAATTGAGTTTGATCAACAGTCTGAAAGCTACAATTGGTTGCAAACGAGGTAGATCTTTTGATGACTTGGGTAACCATTGCTCGAATGAATTCCGAGCTCCTGCAAGAAAGAAGACTAAAAGGGCTCCTCAAGAGAATGAAGCTGGTCCATCAAACTGGGCAGAAGTTGATAGTATGGACATCGATTTTCAGGATTGCTCCGAGGAATTGGAGGAGTGTTTTTAAGAGTTAGATCTTGAAGCTGATCCAAATAATTCTCCCCTGCCTGAAGGAGGTCTGGAGTAAGTACTTTTGCAGATTGAAGAATTGCAATGATTGGGAAACGATCAAGGGGAATGCTTTGGATTTTTGCTGCAGGACTTTTTGGTTTCCGACTAGAGTTGGATGTTTTTTGAATCTTATGGAAATTAGTATTTCAGATTTTAATGATGATTGTAATCACTCTTATTTCTTAATTAATAAAAACTAAGAAAGAATACAAAAATTGATCCCGAATGAAAGCACATGCATTTTATAGGATGAAATTAATGAAGGAACTGACGACACAATGAATGAATGAGGACTTTTTAAACATTGGTAAGCGAATTAGAACAGTTAAAATATTAGTGAGCGAAAGAGATCTAGGATAAAACATAAATGATGATCTTTGTCTTTTAAAGTAGAAAATATCTTCTTCTTTTTTCATTCAAACGATAGAAGTTACAAATTCCCATATGATATCAAATACATTACATTTCTAAACTAGTAAATGAAAAAACTGCAAAGGCAGCCACGAAAGCAGAGGAAGTATGTGTAAATATACTCCTCTGCGAGATTCGAATCCGAGACCTCTTGGGAAGAGACTCGAGTCCGGTACCACTAGGCTAGAAGCCTTGGATAACTAAAAAATATCTTTTGCATTCTAGTTTGGCATATAATTGTGGTAAATGTTCTTCAATTGGAATATAAAATTTCAATTTCACTAAATGATATTATTGACAACTCATTTTAACTTAGGACTTTGTAGATATCGAAGGAATTGAGAAGTGTATCGAAGACTTTTAGTTTAGTTCTATTGAACTTGAACCTCTTTTCAAGGAGTATCGGGTTCGATTATCGCAGAGAAGTATATTGAAACATATTCTTTTTGCATTCGTGGTTGCTTTGCCAGCGTTTCAACACCCACCCAGTGGAATTTCCGGACATTTCAATTCAACTTCGGGAATCGAATTCACATCTAGATTGTAAAGTTCAGGCATTACGTGGATTGGAGTCCCACCCAATAAGCGAAAATTCACTAGAGCAGCGGTCAAAGAAGACGAAGTTGTTTATTTGGAGCTTAGACTCCCATTTACATACTTTATAAATATATTTATCGCATGACTATTTGTAACTACTACCGTTTGAGAATAAAAAAAATTGAGAAGTATAATATTTGCTTCAATAAACCATATCATTGTTTATTATTTTAACATGAAAACATACAATTTGCTTATTCAAAGCAGAGGGGGTGATGACCCCCTTAGATTTCCTCTTGTAATTCTATCAAAATTTCGTTTAAGCTCCGGTGGAAGCACCGGCCCGAATCTACAATGACATTTGCCATAATCACAATATACTAAGTGGCGATGGCAAATTATAGTATATTTGTCACAGTCGTCTGGTTTGGAACATGGTGGTTCTGCATTTGAATGAATGATCTCTGCACGACAACCAATAATATTTACTACTCCCTCCGTTTCTTTTTATTTGATTGTTTGGAGCTTTATTTTTGTTTCAAAATATTTGATTGTTTACAATTTTAATGCAACTTTATACAATTTCAATGCACCTTTTTACAATTTCAATACACATTTTTACAATTCCAATGTACCTTTTTACAATCCCAATGTAATTTTTCACAATCTCTTAATAAAGTACTTTTTCCCCAAACAATCAAATAAAAAGAAACGGAGGGAGTATTTATAAATATATACATATTGAGTTAATTGTATAAATGGTCCTTGTAAGTGGGTCAAGTTGTACTTTCATTCCAGTAACTGTAGCTGTAATAGTTCCTGATATGGTTCGTAAATAGTCCTTAAATTAAACATACCGTTAATAAATTACGAATTTTAACATTTTGGGTGAAAAATATAATTATTAAAACTCTTGGGGTCATATTTTGGGATTGAGATTGCATTTTCACCCCAAAATACTAAAATTCGTCAATCATTAACGAAAAAGTTAATTTATGCACCATTTCTGAACCACATTACACTATCAGAAAATGTCATTACAACACTGTCCATCACAGAAACAAAAATACAATTTGACTCCATCTACATATATATACTATTACTACAATGATCTCTACACATATTCATAACAAAAATATCTACATCAACAATAAATAAATAAATGAGATGGCAAACCTGTTGACATCAAACAAAAGAATATTACAATTGATATCACCCTAATTTCACCCATTTTTGTATGTGCTCTTGTTGACGTAAGTTACTGTTTTGTTGTGTAAGTCATATTTATTTATAGGTGAGGAAATCTCCTTTATTATGCATCATTTTCCAATTTAGGAAATAAATCATCGAATATAAATTAGTCAATGCTTTACATATCAGACAAAATACAAATTAATGACGATAATAAAAGATAATCATGATGTACCAAATTAGATACGAAATTGTGGAAAATATTTTTGCAAATAATTACTACTACCTCGATTCCATAAAAATTATATCCTTAAAGAAGTTATTTACAGAATTAGGTGAGGCGTAGCTGTTTTTTTCGTTTTTTGTAACTGCTAAATTGTTTCTCCTTAAAGAAATTAATTACAAAACATTTAATGATTATGGTGCTTAAATAATATAGGTAAATAATATATGTCTTGTACACTAGGGTGTGTGCGAATTCGTTCATCATATATTTATAATATATAATTTTTATTAATAAACAAATATAACTTTTCTATGTAATATTATCTAATTCATCTTAACTATGTTTAAATTTGATGTGTAAAATAGCATAGTATAATTTGGGAAAAGGCCGGTATTTTCAAAATATAATGAAGGTACAATATATTTAATTGTATTTAAGGATAGTTATGAATAATAAAATTATTGTACATATATCTCTTTTTTTGTAACTTAGCGATGATGTAAGTTTCGAAGCATATATGAACCTTATGATCAGTATAGGCTTTTTTCACTAGGTTATTCAATTAACTCTATTGTACACAAATCTTAAAGAGCACAAAAGATTGTGTTCAATAAAAGCACAAAAATTAAATCAACAATTTTGTAACCAAAATTACTTCCAAAAAGATTGAATTTTCTAATACTCTACTTTATAATGATAACTTTGACCTATGTGTTTAACAGTTATAATTAATTTAAATTTTATCGTATGATGATTAACATATATTATATTATTAGATAAATTTTTATTAAAAGGAATAAATAGATACGTATTCGATAAGAGCAAGTATCTTGCATATCTCGTCACCTGCAACACTACTTGTAAATTGTAATGATTTTCTAATGAGCAAATGGCTTCATCGATCACTCACGTTTGTTAAAAAACACTAGTCGATCACCCTAGTATGACTTTGTATACTTTCGGTCACTCATGTTAGGTATTATGTATACTTTTGGTCACTCACCCGTTTTTTTGGTACAACTCTTGATTTCTAGAAATTTTTAACATTTTCATAAGGATATTATAGTCATTTTCTCATAATTTTGTCATGAAAATGTAGAGTGCAATGGAAGTTATTGAAAGTTAGTTGATGTAAGTAAAAAAATTATGGAAAAATGAGTAAAATACCCTTACAAAAATGTTAAAAATTTCAAAAAATTAAGAGTTGTACCAAAAAAACGTGTGAGTGACCAAAAGTACACATAATACCCAACATGAGTGATCGAAAGTATACAAAGTCATACTAGGGTGATCGACTAGTGTTTTTTAACAAATTAAACGTGAGTGATCGATGAAGTCATTACTCACATTTGTTAAAAAACACTAGTCGATCACCCTAGTATGACTTTGTATACTTTCGATCACTCATGTTAGGTATTATGTATACTTTTGGTCACTCACACGTTTTTTTGGGACAACTCTTAATTTTTCGAAATTTTTAACGTTTTTGTAAGGGTATTTTAGTCATTTTCTCATAATTTTTTAACTTACATCAACTAACTTTCATTAACTTCCATTGCACTCTACATTTTCATGACAAAATTATGAGAGAATGACTAAAATATCCTTACCAAAATGTTAAATTTTTTGAAAAATCAAGAGTTGTACCAAAAAATTGTTTGAGTGACCAAAAGTATACATAATACCTAACATGAGTGATCGAAAGTATACAAAGTCATACTAGGGTGATCGACTAGTGTTTTTTAACAAACGTGAGTGATCGATGAAGCCATTTGCTCTCTAATAAATACAAACTGTGTGAAATGCTTTTAGCGAATTGAATCGTCGATGAATACAAACTGAGGGTTTAAAGTTTACGGATTTCGTGTACTTTATTGATCACCATATTATTAATATGTTTCGAATATCGATGAATACTTTTTAGGCTAGTGATAGCAAAATTATGCTTAATTATTTTTCATACCATTTTTATCAACTACATTTTTATCGTAATTTCATTGTTAATTATAAAATTTATTTATAGTTTCATTATTCAACTAGAAATAAAAGTACTCTATTGTTAACAATCAATATTGTAATTATAAGTCATAGAATCAAGGAATATAAAAGGAATTACATACAATTTTACTTTGACGATATGAAAATTACTCTGACATTATCATTTACCTACTTTTTATTCTAAGACCATGTACAATGAAAAAAGTATTCAATACCATATTTTCAAGGGCAAACGGCCATACTCATTATGCACCTTTTAGGTTGGGTTTCAATCTATCACTCACCTTTCAAAACATCCCACTTCATCACACACTTTTCGAAATGGGGCAAAGTTATTACTGCCGTGATTGAGGCCGTTAACTTTGGTCATGTGTGTGGCATGTGCCTCATTTGAAGGGGTATTTTCGTAATTTTAGGTCTTTAAACACATCAACTTTTCTCCTTTCCGGAAGGTGAATGATGAAGTGGGATGTTTTGAAAGGTGAGTGATGAACTGAAACCCAAACTAAACACTCACCTTTCAAAACATCCCACTTCATCACTCAACTTCCGAAATAGGGCAAAATTACTACTGCCATGATTGAGGCCATTAACTTTGGTCACGTGGGTGACATGTGCCTCATTTGAAGGGATATTTTAGTAATTTTAGGTATTTAAACACATCAACTTTGCTCCATTCCGGAAGGTGAGTGATGAAGTAGGACGTTTTGAAAGGTGAGTGATGAACTGAAACCCAAACTAAAAAGTGTATGATAAGTACGGCCTTCTGCTTGGTCATTTCTCAGTAATACGGTTGATGAGTGTGTGATTATTACTTGTGGGAAAGTGAGTCCACTTACTATATATTGTTGTGCAATTATTCTTTAAATGGTTATGTAGCTTTAATTGACAATATGCACTTGTATATTTGGTAATTATAAGACACAAACATGTGACATGTGGTGCTTCTTTCAAAATTCATATCAAGATGTAAATACTACTCTCTACTCGATATGTTATAAACACACCAAAATGATTGTTGTAAATTTGTAATAGTGTTGAAATAGATGTCATGTAAGGCATTAATTTAGAAACACTATTCATTTAGTATAAAGTTAAAGAGTTACTACATCAATAATGATAATTACTTTTCATGGATATTAAAGATATCAAAAGTACTAATCACATCATTATTGTAGGGTAAATACATAATTTTTTAATTAATAGAAACTAATATAGAATACCAAAATTGATCCCAGATAAAAGAACGAGTATGTTATGGGACGAAATTAATGAAAAAATTGACGACACAGTGAATGAATGATGATTTTTCAAACATCGATCAACAAATTAAAATAATAAAAGTAAGCGAAAAGGGTCAGAGTAAATCTACAATATAAGGTTATTTCTAAAGTTGAATGGCATTGTATGACACGCGCTTCGTCAGTCGTCAGACGCGCGCGTCATCGTCATACGCATACCGCGATTGTACCTTGTGCTTCATAAGTTGTACATCGTTGTACATTCATCTGCCATTTTCACGCGCCTAGATGCATCGCCTGCTTGTACCTCGCGCTTCATCTGTTGTAGCTCGCGAAAGTGATACCCATGTCTTCGTCTATGTGCAATAGCCGATTGTACCTTGTGCAATGTCTATTGTATACATAGCTTTTTCTCATATAAGCCCCCCTCCCACTTCTACCATTTCTCTGTTCTTGCGACTGAACCCTCCCTCCCCCATTTGTTAAACACGCAAACTACTAACCCGACCCTACCTTCTCTTCCATCCCCATCTCCTCTTCCATCGACACTATCCTTTCTTCCCCACCTCTCCCACCTTGCGCCTCCCAGAAAATAAAGAAAGATATAGTACGAGGGCAACATCCGATCTTCTCTCAACTCTACCGCTCAAATCGAAGTAGTTATTAAACCTAATTCAATTTTTCAGATTTAAGGTATTGTGAATGTGGGATTGAAAACAATGATGTCCTTATACTTTCCTTTGTCAAGAACACTTATAAGGTGTTCGATATAATGCATGAAAGAGAAATTTTGTGATTGTTTTAAATCCTAAACCTCCAAAACGTTGCAGTTGTATCAAATGCATTTTTCACTCTCCTGTATCAACTATACTTGAAGTGAAGTAAGCTATGAATACATTGAAGTGTCTAAATCTTTTCAAAAGTTTAATTTGGAAGCTCAATAAGGTACCTCCATATCCTTTTTATTTAAATGTAATCCAATTAGTTGAAGAATATTTATTCAACTTGGAAGCTCAATTGATTGCGTCAATGCGTAATATATATATTCATCAATTTAATGAATTGGTTTACAATTTGATTTTCCATCATATCTATGTCGCAGCTGTGATGTTACAATTGTATTGCCTACCTTTGTTACCATGTTTGGAATTTCTGAAATTTTATGTAATTTGAGTTTAAAGAGTCATCGTGGCCAAGTTCTCTTCATCGCCGTTGAGAATTTGTTAAGGTTGAAGCTTTCATTCTTAGAGTTCATCCATTAGTTGCACCTCTTTTTTTAGCATTGCAAGATCAGTCATGTTCTTTGACTGATGAAAGTTTAGTATGCAATAGTGTTGACATGTTAACAGACTGTGAGATTAGAATCGAATCACCTGACATTTGCCAATTTGATAGAGAAAACATTGTTGCGTCCATTGAGAAACTTCAATATGATGGTTACACTTTGCTTGTGGTGTATTATCCATTGACATTAGCTTTGGTCAGCATGATATTCCTTTATTTAGACTTATGAATGAACTTCTAATTAAGTTTGTTCCCATTTTTAAGTTGGAGGAATTAACCTGTTAATAAGGTCATTTGTTTTGTTCTAATTAATAAATATTTTGAATATGGATGCATACTTTCGGCGCTTCCATATTCCATTGACATATTTCTCTTCATTAGTTATGTCACTAACAGTTGTGGTTATCTCGCTTTGAATATGTATTAATGCTACAACTAATTTATTAGTTATTATGTAGTAGTTTTTATGTGCGATAAACATTGGTTACTTTTGACTACTCTGCGCGCTTTGGATATCACCTATAACATATGTTATAGGATATCTAAAACTATATTACACGTTCTACAAATATTGCTAGATACGTCTTCGTTAATCTCTCTCACTTCTACATTCCATAGACATTTTTCTGTCCATTACTTATATGATTATGTCGCTTTGAATATGTATTTATGCTACAACTGATTTATTAATTATTAGTTTTTGTGTCGATAAATATTGGTTACTTTTCAATTTTCGTACTTCTTTTTACAAATGGTTTTGACAATGAGGAAAAACAAACTGATTGTTTATACAATGACTGGGATCTTCTGCCAGCAAAGGAAATCAAAGACCCAGAAGCTAAAAAGGTAATGATTTGTCACATTATTTCATGTTAGATGGTTGAATTGTTCTCCCAATACTATACTAATAACGTAATAACTTTGTGATTACAGCCAGAAGATTGGGATGAGAAGGAATATATTCCTGACCCAGAAGATAAGAAGCCAGAGGTAATTAAATTCTCAAATTTATATTTCCTCATGTTTTTGAAAGGTTAATTAGGATATTCCTGAATCTTTCTCATGTGTTCCTTTCAGGGTTATGATGATATCCCAAATGAGATTACAGACCCTGATGCCAAGAAGGTAATTTTTTTGTGTCGGCACTTTGCTGAGATATTTTACCTCTGTTCCATCTACACGGGCAGCTCATTCAGTAGCTATTTTGTTATTGCAGCCTGAGGACTGGGATGATGAGGAAGATGGTGAGTGGACTGCACCAACCATTCCCAACCCTGAGTATAATGGTCCACGGAAGGCAAAGGTTCGTATTTCTCCTCATTCTCGACATATACCTGTTTGGTTTATCTTTTCTGCTCTTCCAGGAAATTAAGAACCCCAACTACAAGGGAAAATGGAAGGCACCCATGAATGCTAACACTGGTTAGTCCATATCACCTCTGATGTATTTGCCTATGTTATATTGTTAAAATCAGCTAACTGTCTAAGACAAACTACCGCATCTGTCTTCAGACTATGTTTTTTCATACCTGAAGTACGTAGGAGTTGAATTGTGGCAGGTTCGAATAACTCTTGGCCTCCTCATTCACTGTATTTCTGGCCACTCTATTTGTCTCCAACTAACACGGTATATATCGTACTCAGGTGAAATCTGGAACTCTTTTTGACAATATACTGGTTTCTGATGATCCTGAATATGCAAAGAGCCTAGCCGAAGAAACATGGGCCAAGCACAAAGAGGTAAATGTTTCGTATATAAATGGAGTGATCAAATTGTTCCAGTGTATTTGCTAAATATTTTCACTTGACAGGCTGAAAAAGCTGCATTCGAGGAGGCCGAGAAGAAGAAAGAGGAAGAGGTATTTGAACCCCTTTCATCTCAAAATGCCATATGCTTTTTTTTAATGATTATGATCTGTGAAAAATTCAGCTACGCATAACAATTTGCTAGGTTTCTGGGGTGATCAGTTGAGTTGTGTCTTTATGACAGTCATTGACCTTAATATTATTTGTTATACGTATCTTATTGACCGATCATTCTAATTTGTTTGGATCAATGACTACTTTCAGGAAGCGAAAGGGGACCCTGCTGACTGCCTGACTCAGATGTAAGTAAAAAGCACCGGGCACAAAATTTTACTCTCTATTTACAAACAAAAGAGTGGAACTTATGAAGATATCTTTTTTTCATGCGGAAGATGACGAAGAGGATGATGCTAAAGCGGATTCAGAAGGTGCTGCTGACTCTGATGACGAAGCACCAGGACATGTAAGTACTCCACAAAACTCTTTCTGTATCTGTTTAAACTCGCTTTGTAACTTATCCAATTTTGTTTTCTCTGTGCATGACGAACTTTAAAAAGCTTTTGCGGCATGCTTAAGATGATGTTTTATCCGTTTTGGCTATCAAGTGCTGAAGAAGTTTTCATTTAGTTCTATGTTTCAGCTATCGATTTTATTTGTGATTTAGGATTAACAATTTGAGGCTACATGAGAAATTGGTCGTGTTATGATCTGTTACGAGTAATTATACCTCCTACAAGGAAGCAACTCCATCAAAATGACAATGCCTATCTCTATTTCGTCGTATTTTGATCTAATTTCGAACCCAACTCTATCTTAATGGAAGGGGTCTCTGAACTAACATGCTATGAAGAGCCATCAAACCTTATTTCTTCGCCGATTCAACAATTTCATTGAAAATGTCTATCACTCTTCATTGCCACTTAGTGAGTGTTGTGAGTTGTATAGCTTTTTTCTCAAAACCTCATTCTTTGGCATCACACATACATGATACATGCTTGTCCCAAAACCAACTTATCATGATTTGAGAAAATTGATTCAAGGATTCAATGTTATTTTAGTTGGAACAAACATTTGCCATGTTGCGGCATGGGAGATTGTTACCAGGGAGAAGCTCGTTCTTAATGCATGCTCAGTACCTTTACATGTATGAAGCTTTGCAGCATGTACATGTGAAGTAGGTCACAGAGGGTTGCCCCACCAGCATAAATTTCAGGCGCTTTCTTTGTTTTGTCATCTGTTTTAATATGCGATCGCAATGTCCTCTTTTCTGTTATCTAATATGTCCCGGCTATATGCATATATGTCAAATGTTAAACTTGATTGGTATTTACAACTTGACATTTATGCTCTGGGATATCACTCATTTTCAAGTATATCTGACAAGTATTTTATCCTGATATGATCATTTTACACCAACTAATATAAGTTTTTGTAGTTAGACCCGGGCAATGACTAAGCTAGATATTGGCCCGGCGATTGCCGGGCCGGAGTTAACTAGTCATAGATAATGATCATTACCTTTTTGTCATAAGAAAAATATCTTTCGCATTCTAGTTTGGATATTAATTGTGGTAAATGGTCTTCAATTCGAATATAAAATTTCAATTTCCCCAAATATTATCATTGACAACTCATTTTAATTTAGAATTTTGTAGATATATATTGAAGGAGCTGAGAAGTGTACTCAAGGCATCTAGTCTAATTGTACTGGGTTGAGCTTTTCTTCAAAAGGTCTCGGGTTTGATTCTCTCGAATAAGTATATTAAAATATACTTCATCTGCTTTCGTGGCTGTATTGCTGCGCTTCAGCACTCACTCAGTAGGATTTTCGGACATTTCAATTCAACTTCGAGGATCAGATTCACATCCAGGAAGCAAAGTTCAGGTATTACGTGGATTGGAGTCACATCCAAAAAGCGAAAATTCACTAGAGCAGTGGTCAAAGAAGACGGAGTTGTTTATTTGGAGCTTAAACTCCCATTTATTTAATTTATAAATATATTTTATATGACTATCTATAATTTCTATCGTTTGAAAATAAAAAAAAGTTGAGAAGTATAATAGTTGCTTCAATAAACCATATCATTGTTTATTAGTTTAATTAACATGAAGACATACACTTTTCTTATTCAAAGCTGAGGGGGTGATGATCCCCTTAGATTTCCTCTTGTAATTCTATTAAAATTCCGTTTAAGTTCGGGTGGAAGCTCCGGCCCAAATGTACAATGACATTTGCCATAATCACAATATACTAAGTGGCGATGGCAAATTATAGTATATTTGTCACAGTCGGCTGGTTTGGAACATGGTGGCTCTGCATTTGAATGAATGATCTCTGCACCACAACCAATTATATTTACTATTTACAAGATACATATATTGAGTTAATTGCAGTAATGATCCTTATAAGTGGGTCAAGTTACAATTTCATTTCAGTAAATGACAGTGTTGGTGTAATAGTCCCTCATAGTGGACATGTGGTTCGCAAATGGTCCTTAAATTAACCGTGTTGTTAATAATTGACGAATTTTTAACATTTTTGGGTTGAGAATATAGTTTTTGAAAATTTGGGGATCATGTTTTGGGATTTAGAATGCACTTTCAAAAATTTTACCCAAGATGCTAAAATTTATCAATCATTAACGGAATAGTTAATTTATGGATCATTTACAAACCACATGTCCACTATCATAGACTATTTATAACACTATCACTTACGGAATCGAAAGTACAACTTAACTCCAATTACTAGGACTATTACTTCAGTTAACTCTACACATATTCGTAACAAAAATATTTATTTCAACTTCAACATTAAATAAATAAATGAAATGGCAAACCTGTTGACATCAAAGACAATAATATTACAATTGATATCACCCTACTTTCACCCATTTTTGTATGTGATGCTCTTGTTGAGGTAAGTTGTTGTTGTTTTAATTTGTTGTGGAAGTCATATGTATTTATAGGTGAGGTAGTCTCCTTTATTATGCATCATTTTCCAATTTAGGAAATAAATTATTGAATATCAATTAGTCAACGCGTTTCATACCAGACAAAATACAAATTAATGACGATAATAAAAGATAATCAGGATGTACAAAATTAGGTGAGGTAGTCTCCTTTATTGTGGAAAATATTTTTGCAGATAACAACTACTCCCTTGATGAGTTGATTCCATAAAAATTACTCCTTTCGTTCTTAAAAAATTGTCACATTTTAACTTTTGATGGTCAACAAAATATGATTTAAAACGTAAATATCTATTACTCTACATGCAAAAAAATTATAAAAAGTTGATATTTTAAAAATATATATTGAGACGAATCTAACAAGGTCTTACAAGACTATATTATTCACTTATAGTTTAATGAGAATTCATGGTTAAATTTTGTTATGTTTGACCAACAAAAGTCAAAATGTGACGATCTTTTAGGAATGGAGGGAATATATCATTAAAGAAGTTAATTACAAAATTAGGTGTGGCGTAGTTGTTTTTCGTTTTTTTTGTAACTGCTAAATTGTTTCCTACTTAAGGAGGTTAATTACAAAACATTTAATGATTATGGTGCTTCAATAATAATATGGGTGTTTATATATGTGTGTTCATCATCGTATTTATAATATATCATTTTTATTAATAAATAAATATAACATTTGTATGTAATATCATTTAATTCATTTTTAATAAGTTTTAATTTTTTTTTTCTTCTGTAAATTAGCGATGAGATGAGTATCGAACTCAGGACCTTCTGGTCAGTGATAAGAGCCTTTTCCACTAAGTTTAAATTTGATGTACAAAGTAACATAGTATAATTTGGGAGAAGTTATTTTCAAAAAATAATGAAGGTACACATATTGGATTGTATTTATGGATAATTACAAATAATTATTGTACATAAATCTTAAAAGCACATAATATTATGTTCAATAAAAACACAAAAATTAAATCATTTTGTAACCAAAATTACTTCCAAAAATATTGAATTTCTAATACTCTACTTTATAATTATAACTTTTACCTATATGTGTTTAACAGTTACAATTAATTCAAATTTTCTCGTATATTTTCAATTCTCAAATTAAAATACTTTCCTAACACATCATTCTTTGAAGCCCCACCCAAATCAAACTATTCATGGACGTGAAAAAGTCTTCACTCTGGAATTACTTGTATCTCAGAGTCAATGACGTCGATGGTTGGTTTGGTTCATCTATCAATATTTGAAATGATAATTGGCTTCCATGCAATGATAATACCTCTAAACTAAATGTTTTCTTTAATCCCACAGCATGTCCAAGCTATCCTAACTTCGTCTCTGAATTGATCATCAACTCCTCACATTGGAATACACCTCTACTCAACTCCCTTTTTCCTCTACATGTTATCTCTATGATCCTCAAGATACGCCCAACAAAAAGAAAGAGACAAGAAAATATGGCTCAAATACTATTTTCAATCCAAAGAACTTTACTAACGAATAACCCAACACTCCATTAATATAATAATATGATGTTACCATCCAACTTCACCACCATCCCTCACCAAATTTGGAATAAACTTTGGAAACTTCCTTTCCCCCTAAAAAATTAAAGTTTTTCTTTGAAAAATTATTCTCAATAAATTACCCACTACTGACTTACTAGCATGCAAAATAAAATTAATATAAATACTATTTGTTGTCTTTATTCGTTAAATAATGAAAATAGTCAACACCTCTTCTTTGGTTGCATCTAATTTGAAGAAATTTGGTCTCTTTTGACCATCTATCCATCCTCTCCTATTCAAAACTTTCTTACATATTTAATTTAAAAAAAATGGACGCACAACAACATCGATCTATGAGCTCCTTCTTTTCGATAGTACTCTTTGGATTAATTGGCTTATCAAGAATGAAGTTACATTTAATCATGATAATCCTATCACTTCAAATGGAGTTGGACGTCCATGAAAGTTAGCTCATGAATGGCTTCATCATTCTAAGAATTGTAGCCTCTCAGGTCTTAGCAAAACTTCTAGGTTGCAGGAAGGCTCTCAACGGTGTGGCTCATTCCTTTTCAATTATCGTTCCATTTTATGTTCAAACAAATGTGATAGATCTTGTCAAAGAAGGGATACAAAGATTTATCTTGATATCTCTAACGATTCGAGACCTAAATGGGTCCTTGAGATCTCCATCAAAGGGGTATGGAGAACTATTGAAAAATCTCCTCTTTTTAATTAGTGGATATGACAGTTCTGAAGGCATGTTAGGTACACCGACTTCTTTTTCTCTTGCCGCTGTTGGAGAAGCAATTTTCACCACTCTACTTCTCGCCAAAGATTTTAGTTTTCATTCAATTTATATTACTACTGATGGTTTATTTTCACAAGTTTGGTATATGAATTATCACAAGCTCAAGAACAATGAAGATTGGAGAATTATGCTTCAAGAAGGACACAGAGAAATTTGAGAGATCTTTTGGTTACCAACTAGTGTTGGTTGCTTTTTAAATTTGAAGGACATTACGCTTAGGTGTTTTAATTCAGCTTCATGTAACATTTCTTCATGTAGTAGCCACGAAGGCCACAAACAAATTTCTTTCACTTAATATCATGAATTATCTATCAAAAAAAAAAATTCTCGCATGATGATTAAAATTTATTATATTAGATAAATTTTTATTAAAAGGAATAAATAGATACGTATTTGATAAGAATAATATCTTGCATATCTTGTCACCTTCAACACTTGTAATGATTTTCTAATTAAGACCAAATGTGTGAAATACTTTTAGCTGTTTCTCTGAAATGATTTTCTAATGTGAATTATCAAAAAAAGAAATGCTTTTAGCGAATTCAGTCGTCGATGAATACAAATTGGGGATTTAAAGTTTACCAATTTCATGTATTATTAATATGTTTATCCTAAGACAATGTATACTTTATTGATCATCGTATTATTAATATGTTTATCCTAAGACAATGTATACTTTATTGATCATCGTATTATGAATACTGATCATCGTATTATGAATACTTTTTATCCTAAGACAATGTATAATGATGAGTTAATCGAATAGCCGGCTCTTCTAATGACCAAAAGGTCGTGGGTTCGAAACTCACCTTATTACTAATTTACAAAAAAAAAGACTATGTATAATGATAAAAGTATTCAATATTACTTTTTCAATTTTCAACGCTGCACATCATCTTCATCATCTTCTTTCTCTCTTTCACCTATTTAAAATACACATTCAGTTTTTACACCCTACAATGATTTTGTTTAATAAAATTCAACACCTTTTCAACGTAACTCATCACCATAGACATACACCATCTCGTGTATATTACTACCTCCATTCTTTTTATTTGTCATTCTAGCAATTTGCACATAGATTAAGGAGTCAAAAAATACATTGAAAAAGTAAAATGACAATCAATTGACACTATATAATTGAAAAGTAGTCAAAATGTACATTGAAAATGTAAAATGACAATCAATTGACACTATATAATTGGTTGATTGATAACTTTAAAAGAAAAGGTAATAAAAAAGTACATTGAAAATGTAAGTTTATAATTAATTATGCTAGAAAGACAAATATTTGAAAACAAAATTTTAAGGCTAGAACAACAAATAAAAAAGAACGAATGGAGTATATATTATTTATTTTTATAATTACCTTATAATAACAAGTATCATTTATAATTCAATAAAAATACTTCATATTTATAATTAATTTTTTATAATTGCAATTAAGTAGACACGAAAAAATTAAAAGGCATCTAATATAAAATTACGCAAAAATTTAAAAAAGCGTTAATGCATATTTATAGGCTTACTTTTTTTGGCCCCCCTAAAGTATTTACACGTTTATGTTGGCCCCCTTCAACTTTACTTCTTTTTAAACCAGGGTCTATGCTATGCTTCTTTTGAATTTCCCATATAATTTTCAATTTTCACGAGATTTTGAGATCAAAACATCGCAGTAAAGGACCCCCACGTGCATTGGTCATTTAATTGGAGGGTAATTCAGTAAGTTAACATATTCTTATTTTCTTAAGGTTTATAATACTCTCAATTGAAATACCAAAATCAGAAGAACAATAATTTACAATTCACAAATGCTATATACGGTACCTATATATAGTACCGCAACTCTTATTCCCAAATTTGTCCTTACGAAATTTCACTATCAAAAAATTTCGATTCATTTGCAATTTATCACTCCCTCTCTAGAAATGTGGGTTTCTTTTTTCTCTCAACAAAAATTATATAAAACTGTTAATTTTTTCTCCTTGATCATCAATTCCATTAATGAGTAGATGATGATTGCTTCACGAACACGACAAGGGCTTTATCATAAAGTCTTCCAATTAAAGGTAAATTCATACACAATTTACAACTAAGTAATGGGCACATTGCAGAAACAGATAATCAATATGACATGTGTTCATATTCAAACAAAAACGTTTATATTCATTAAATCTGTAACTAATTCAAGACAACAAATACTAATTAATCAAATATAAATGATACTCTCATTTAAGGTGCCCCCGCTTAGCTAGCCCATCGCCCAAAAGAGGAGGTGAATCCGGGATGTGCCTCTAGCGGCTCGGTACTCCACCTCAAGAGTGCCCAGAGAGTCTGGGTAACCACCCACAAGCAGATCCTCCCTTGAACAAATGCAGAGTTACTCATGCAACTGCCGTGGATCAAACTCACACACTTGTGAAGAAGCACACTCTTATAGTGAAGCCCCTTACCATTTGAGCTATGCCCCGTGGGCCTAATTAATCAAATATCATTACAACAACAAATGAACACAAACCGATAACAAAATAAATAAATAAATAAAAATAAAGGAGAGAGCAAAAAATTTCATATCTTTATTAGCAGAAATAGCATCAAATACTCCCTCCATACAAGAAAGATTGTCCTGTTTGAAAATTGAAAGTCAAAATTAACAAAATTTATAGCCTTAGTACTAGACATAAACTTTTGATTTGAATCAAATCCACAATTTAAGTATCGAAGTATAAAATAACCCTATTTCGGGCCCGTAGTATAGCCCACTAACCTAACAACAATTAATTATATAATTAATGCATTAATTTTTTAGTAAAAATCTATTACTAAGATGGTAACAGTTGTAGAGAACAATTACTCAAAATTTGGTCTGTAGAGGTCGAATAAATCTGAGTAGAAATGACCAAAGTTGTGAACCTAGAATTGATAGTCACTAATTATGGGAGAATTTCGGCTAAATGGCACCCATGGAACCATAGCCGGACCCAGAATATCAGTTTCGGTGGTGCAAATTATAAAAAGTTACATCAAAACATAATGTAAATTTGAAAAACAATCTATTAAATGTCTCCTTTTTCAAATTAAATATTTATTTTATTTTATTTTTTATCCTTTTTTCCTTTTATGAAAATTATTGTTGAACTATCATTTTATAAATATATAGTTCGAATATATATTACGGAGTATATTAATAAAATAAATGGTATGTTAAATTTGAGAAAAACTAATTTACAATGCATCTTCTTAAAAGTATGAAAAATACTAAAATAGATGTTTAAGATTAATGTAAGGATTGCAAGATATGTAATGATTGAATAATTAAAAGCTTATAATTCATTTTTAAATATAGACTTATATTATGAACATATTAAATAATTGCACTTATATTTTATTGGCCTAATTATTTTAAATAATGTAGAATAATGAACATTATTAAATGTATGTACAATATTAATTGGGCTTATATACTCTTTAACAACACAAAAATTAAATATAGCCAATCTTAGATGGGTTTATAAAACGGTAAGTCTTAAGAAATAAGGACAAAAATACTAACACCAAAACTACATTTGGGGAATAAAACCTGTGACCTCACTAATAATAGTATAGTCACTAACCACTAAGCCAAGTAGGTAATTTGTTTTGGTGGTGCAATTGCACCATATTGTTATGCATAGGTCCGGCTATGCATGGAACATGTTTATTAACCTAGAGCACTCTTTTGCAAAACTTGCCAAAATGGCACAAACATGATGTAAATTGACTAATTTGCCCATAAATATTTTGATACACCTTCTTACCTAACCATATACTCACTATTCTCTCTCCTCCCCTCTCTCTCCTCCCCCTCTCTCTATCCCTCAAAGAGACAAACGGTTTTCGGTGACATTTTCCGGTGACCAAGTTCGTCATCAACCCTGCTCAGCTGCGTCCTCCCTCCCCTTTCTCTCTCTCTTTCTCTCTCTACTCGATAAAGAATAATCTCTTCTTGCTCCCTTGATCTCATCGTCGTTTTTTCTCAGGTCGAGGTCAGCGAAATAATTGCACCCAGGCAGAATGCATCTTGTTCCTCCATCGAAATGACTCTAATGACTCTAAAACTACTTGTGTTTTGAAGGGGGGAGTCGAAAACCTTAAGCAAAAAGGTTGTTTTTTCCCAAGCTTTTCAATGGAGATTTTTCCCAATTTTCGGACAAGAGAGGGAGAAAGGAGGGAGAAGTTGGTGAAAAGCACAAGTGTTGGAAGTTGTGTGGGGGCCGCCACTTTTCATGTATAAAAGGGGGGTAAATTAGTCAATTTACATTGTATTTGTGCCATTTTGCTAAGTTTTGCAAAAGAGTGCTCTAGGTTAATAAACATGTTCCATGGGTGCCATTTAGCCCAAATTCTCCTAATTATGGAGTATGTAGTTGATCCGAGGGGATATTGAGCGTGTCACTAGCTAATGTTAACATCAAATATCCTTTTAGTTGCATAATGGTTATACCAGTACAAAATTGTGGTGGTTGATGTGTAAATGATGATTGTTTGAGCTTTAAATTATCATTCCAGATCTAGAATATGATTGGTGTTCTAAAGAGGTTTTTTAATAGATTAAAGTTTAGAGAGAGAGAAAATTTGATAAATGGGATTGAAAGCTTTGTTCTAATCAATTTAAAAGGGTATTTTAGTAAATTAATATGGAGTATTGTATATAAATGTATCGTATTTAGCATTACCCATTTTCTTTAGATCCCTTCTCTCTTTCCTCTCTTCTTCATAGATGCCAATGACCAGAGCTTGGCCGGCCTTCTTAACACTAATTCCACCAAGTCTCTGAAATGAAGTTATATCCAATAACAATACAATAAAAATGTTCAAAATGGTTAAGACGTCTTGCCCTAATGGCAAGCATGCTGACACCTCTAAAAAAATGTTCGAAATTATTCGAAATGATTCACATCTCACAGCACATAAAGAACAATCATATCTAATTTCTAATCGGAGCACATATAAAATCTGACAATTTTATTCCAATTCCTAGCAATTTCTTTTGTTTTTAACTACAAATAAATCAAAAAAGCAAAATATGTAGAAAAACATAAACCGATCATGCATCAAGATTCCTCCCTAGTTAATCATGTGAATCATCCTACCTTCGTCCCTCTAGTGACAGCACCAGGTTCACCCTAACTAACCATATATTTTGTGCCCTAAAATGTATAACCCTATGGGAGTAAGCGAGCCAGATTCATCAAAATCCTTTATGATATCGGTTATTTCTTGAGACTTAAACTGCAAAATCACAAAAAGATAAGCACAATGAACATACACATATATATCAAGAATTCATATATCAATAGAGAATGTTTTGTTCGACAACTCTTCTGGCTCATCGATCTCAATTACTTTGCCAAATTTTTTGTTTGACAACTCTTCTGGCTCGTCGACCTCGATTACGAACTCTAGGTGCTATTTATACAAACAATTTCGAAGAAAGTCTTGATTTTGGCTTGGAATCAAACGACATTTCTTTTGAAGATGAAAGAGAATGTTTTTACAGAGAGAAACTAAAGGAACCCTTTTTGATTTTTCAATATCTAATGTTAATATAGTGACTAAGTAGTTCACATAAGGTAAGACGCGTGAGTTTGTTTCACTCTGCAACCTAATGACACAAAATTAGCCTTGCTTGCGATATTTTGATATCAAAAGCTCGTAAAAATGAAAACTAGGGGACAAATTGAAAAGAAGCATAATAGGAACCCTGTTCTGAAAAGAAGCAAAGTCGAAAGAACGCCGAAACTTGTAGATACTTTAGAGGGCTAAAACAAAATATAAAACTTACTACAAATAATAGTCACAATGTTAGTGACTTCATGCATGTCCCACTTTCTTATCCCAACAAATCAAATAGCACCACTTGTCATATGTGGGATAACTTTTGGCAAATTTCAACTGCTTAATAAATTTAACACCATTTAGAGCATTCACACTAGTCTCTCTAAAAGTTCCATTATCTCAATAATAGGGAAAGAAACATTTAAAAATGTTAAAAGTGTGCTTTTTTAGCTTCCTTATTGTGGGTTGGCCCACATTAAATTTAGAGATGAGAAGTTGACATGGTGAATATATAGGTTCTCCAACCCAAACCCCGAAAGTCACTTTATCACTTTTATATCTCATATTATTTAGCTATTGTACTTTTTTTTAGAATTTTTTGTTTTTGTTTTGATTGAATAGGGAGTAAATTAAGGAATTTGAAAAAGGATCAAAACTAAAACACCTTCCCAAAATTGATAAAGTTAATAAATAGAGAAGATTTTAAGGATAATTTTAGGTACACTAGTGTGAGTGCTCTTAATACATGGTGGATTCAACACCCTAATTACACACTCTATTATAACATTAAGTGGTTGAATCTTTTTTTAAAACTTACCATTATTAATGGTCTAATATGACTTGATAAAGTACATGCAATTTATACATGTTAAACCACATTTCATTTTCGGTTCTTTACACATTTTGATGCATATATTGGTCAAGTAATCCAATAGTTCAATACTCGATCGAAAAAATAAAACTCGAAAACCTGGTCGAGCCCTACTAACATCTGGGGCGAACTCAAGCGAAAAAGCTTATTTAATACACCAAATGACGAAAAAACAATCGGACTTGATAAAATGTGTAATTATGGAGTTACCAGATACCTCCTCTCGGGTCCAGCTGCATACGGTTCAGTAGACTAATTTACACAAAGGTTTACCCAAATGACGCTGGGCTTATTATGCGCTGGACTTGTTTCGCAATGGGCTTGTTATGTGTTCAACCTTTCTTATCTTTTGCCAAAGAAATTCCCCAATTATGAAATTAGTCAATTACTGTATTTTTTTCAAGGCTTTTTACCCGTTTACCCTTTATACCATCAGACTAATTTTTTGGTTTAACTGTTTCAAAAAATGTATTAATTGAACTCATTTAACTATTTGAGTATTTTATTGGTTTAATTTAAATGATTAAAAAAATTATTATGATCATTATTTCTGAGAAATATAAAATTAATTAAATAAAATATTAAATGCACATGACTAGTTTAATACTATAATAATATAAGAATATCTACTTTGTTACAATGTTATACCTTTGTTTTTATGTAATGAAAATTAAATACCATAATATGTAGTTGAAATTAAGCCAATTAATAAGTAGCGTACAACCTATTTGGTAATTTATTTAATACTATAATAATATGAGGCAAAAAATTAATATAGGTTATAATTTACCTACTCGTCTTTGTAAGCACCATGCTTATATTATCGATGTAAGCATCTAAAAAAGGTTCCGGCAACTTTAACGACTTTCTACCCTAGGGCGTTACGAGGAGGTAAACTGCGAGATGTCAGAGGATTTGAATTTGCATGTTTATCACTTCGAGACAAAATTATGTTTCTGTATGAGACTCGAATCCACATGTGCGAAAAGATAGATTATTATTATAACACCCAAATTTTTGTCTAATTAAGTTATGCCTCGTAGGCTTGCTGTAAGCATCCAAATACAACTCGAGTTGGAAACACAAACGAAGTAAATTGATAGGAATGTGAAAAGAGAAGAGCGTCTTCATCTTTCACTAGTTGGCGCGCAGCCGAAAGAGGAACCATATACAGATAAGGTAAAAACCTGTCTGCACAAAACCATTTTAATGGCGTTAAAACAAACACTATCCTCAATCTCACCAAACAACCTTATTCCCCCAAAACCAAACACCACCTTAACCTCTTCACTCTCCTTCTCCAACTCCAAACACCACCTAACTCGCCTCCCCCATTTCTTGAAATGTTCCTATGAATATACCAACAATGGAGTTATTACAAATACCAAGAATGGTGTTTTTGATAATCGATACGCTAGTGTTGAGTTCCCAAGGCCCACTGAAGTGAAGTGGAATAAGGAGATGTCGAATTTGGTTCATCTGATAGGGAGTGTTGCTATGCCTGTTCAGCTTAAGCATCTTGCTTCCGGGAAGGTGCTTGCTTGGTCACGTTTGGCTGTTAAGAGATCTCAGAATGAGACTTTATGGTAATTGCCCTTCTGCTTTTCATGGCATATCCCAAAAGATTGTCGAGTTTTGAATTTTGATGACTGAATTATGAACTCGAGTGTTTTCTTTTCGTGTTATTGGTATGATGTTGTTCATAGATTAAATGATTGTCAGGGACATTACACTTGAAATTGTGGCGTATTTGCTCGTTATGTAGTAAGGAGAATTATAAAATTGTTTGTTTGTTTTTTTATTGTGAATTGTGTTAATGTGACTTGTATTAAGAAGTGTTTGTTTGAATTGTGGCACTTGTATTTCTTCCTAAGTTGTTAGTTGTGCTGGGTCAGTAATGTTGCATCTAAATTAAGTCATACCGTTATCATCACATATGAAACTGCTATACGAAAGTTTAAGCTGCGGGGAAATATTATAGCGACAATAAAAGATGCTTTCTTCATTCCCTTGCTTTTGTGTTGCCGCTTTCATTTCCACATTCCGTACCACTTCTTAATGGTGCAAGGAAGAAGACACCATACACCTCCCATTTACTCTTCTGATGGGAGCGTTTGCCCCTCTTTTTACGGTTCCAACTCAATTGATGAGGATCTAGTGACTATCAATCCAACAAAGTGTTTAAAGCACAGGTTTCATTTATTTCCCTGTGCGTATAATATTATCATTTTGAGCTTGAAAAAAAAATAACAACGTGCCCCTTAAAATTGATCTTGGTGATCATTTTTGGGGAAGTTGTCACCAAAGTGATTCCTTTGGGTGATCAAGTTAGGTCTCTCAAGAAATGGGTGATCAAAGTGGGACCTCTGTGAAATATGAGTGATTGATTGTGTATTTCGCCCAATATTAGAATTTAACTAAAATATCCATACCTGCGGGACATATTATTTGCCGAAGTGGCATATAAGAATAATGTTCAATCATATGTAATTGGCGCTATAGTAGTCCTGAAATACTTACTTTCCAAATGACCTTCGGTACTTGCCAGTGTGATGGCCTCAAATAAGCATAGTAATTTCAATGTGTAGGTTTAATACCCTTCCATCGTACCTATGTATTTTACAGATTTAAGTTATGTAGATTGGTCTTCATCAACAAATATTCTGTGGTGAAGAGTTCAGTTGTAAGAACTTGTCAGAGAAAAAAATCTATTTGCCTGTCGATTTTAACCATAATCAGCTAAAGCTTTCTCTTTCTTTTTCCCCCACTAAAATCAACCCATAATAGACATAAGATGCTATTTGTATTTCGTCATATTCTAAATCTGTCATATATTTTCCAGTTTGTGGCTGCATCCTCTCTGAGTAGGTGTTGTTTTCTTCATAATCTACAGGATCAATTTGACATTTTGGGATGATTTGGCTCACATAGCTTCTCAACATGTGGAAAAAGGCCAGCAAATATACGTTACTGGTCGACTGGTCTCAGATACAATTGAAAACGGGGAAGGGAAACAGCAAACTTTCTATAAGGTTCTATATCCTCTTCGAGTTCATTTCAATAGCCATAAAGTACATGTATATCACATACCAAACTTTCTAAAGCTGTCATCGAAGTTGCAGAGTTCACCCAATATCTCCACCATAGCTCCTTTTTATTTTATTTAATAGGAACCTTCATGTTTAACTTAATGATCTTGCATTATGATCTTAACTAGCTACTGCTATTGGATGTTTTTGGATTAGAGTATTTTTTTTCCCTTTCTGGCAGGTTGTTGTTCAGCAATTAAATTTTGTTGAAAGGAGCTTCCCGTCAGGAGGCATGTACAATGGGGACTCTAATCCGATGTCAACTGGAAATACTCCGATGTCAACTGGTACTTAGTTTCAGACAGTCAATTTGTTTAAATTTTCTTGTAAATGCTTCACTCTTGTTTGTGGCCTGAAAACTCTTTTGCGTCTATACAGGAAGGAGACAAAGTTTAAACCATACTGGATCGATCGAGGAGCTATGGCAAGCTTTTTTTGCTAATCCAGTGGAATGGTGGGATAACAGGAAAAACAAGGTGAAATGTGTATTCACTAGCCTAGAATCATTGAGTATTAGTTTTCTATGTGAACTTTGAACCTTCCCTTGTTGTCATTAGAAAACTCCAATTGAACTTGAAATCTTACATCTCAATTTGTTCGTCATTTGTAATAAGAGTGGAGTTATGCATGATTATACTCGCAAAAAATGGTTAAACAATAGGCCCACATGTTGCCTTTGATTTTGCACCATGGTTACCTGTGACGAGTTGCATTGCCACTATTTAGTTCTAAACTGTGTAGTGGTTATGGCTGTCTTTACAGAGAAGTCCTAACTATCCAGACTTCAAGCACAAAGACACTGGTGAAGCATTATGGGTGGAAGGCAGAACGAATCCGACATGGGTGAAATCTCAACTTGCTGTACTGGACTCGAAGATGAATACATTGCATGACCAAAATGCTAGCTCACCTGTAAGCTTCATGTCAACTGATAATTTCCCACTCTTTTAGCTCCATAAATGGCACCTATCAATTCTAATGATAACAATTTTCCAGTTCCTTTTCATTATTATCAAAAAGATGAAATTTACATGTTAGTTTGTCCGACAAAAAAAAGATGTCATGTATGCGAATGGTATGCCCTCTATTGCGTTCTGTGCATCAATGAATGATAGATATACAATTTCTTGCACCTTTTAGGAACTTTTATGTGGATATGCATAATTATTGCTTTTAACAATATCGTTCGATACTATTTCACCAATCGAGTCACATGTATCTTACATAGTTATATCTAACGATTTTCAACAAACTGGTGACGAAGCATATAACTTAGTACGTATATTTCCATTCTCCGAGTCGATCCGTTCTATTCATAGTAGAAGCTAGGCAGAGCAACACAGAAGCAATTCTGTAGTAGAAGTCTATTTATGTAATTTCCAAAAATACACAAGTGAAGAATATATGAGTATAATCTTTTTGTACAGAGCTATAAAAAAGAACTCTTTGGCCACAATGAATCAATGATTCTTGGTTTTCTACAAACTGCATACCAAAACTTTATCTTCAGACCCTTTGGTGATTCTTAATCTCTTGCAAGAATTAAGGAACATGTCCCATGGAACATCACCAACAAGCATCCAATCACCATCTTTGTCTTGATAAGTAGGTGCAAATTCAGATCCATAATATCCTTCTCTTTCTGAGTAAGTTCCAAATGTTCCACATTTGAACATGTTCTCCAAACCATTCAGAAGTTGTTGGTAGCTTTTGTAACCTTTGAGATCGATTTTCCTCAAGTAAGGAGCTCCATCCATGCTCACTTTTACATACATAACAGCCGAACCATTCGATTCTGCAATTTTCTGTTGTAGAACATTCTTGCGGTATGATCTCACCGGTGGCCATCCAACTACTTGTGCCCTGAAATTATTTATCAAAACCATTGTTAGATTTGGGTTCCACAACTTAAAGGGTCAAGTAACCGTTGGTTAAAGCTCGAAAATGAAAAATGTCGATTATAAATAGGGCGAATGGCTGCATCGATCACTTACTTTGACGGTGGTGAAGCGTTGTCTAGTTCAGATTTGTTATCTGTTGAGGAATTTTCCATCTGAGATGAAGATCTCTTGTTGGTTTTTGTAGAACTAGTTGATGATGGTTCATCTCTTCCAGGTAATCCTAGTCTCAGCTCTGTTGCTTCCAGGTTGAGACCCTTATCAATATTTGCTGATCTTTCCATTTTTTTTCCAACAAAATTCTTGAAAATAAGCTCTTATTGGTTGATGATTATGACTTGAAAATGATTATACTCTGTCTCCAAAGTTGGATTCTTGGATTGTTTTGAGTTTCGAAATAGACGTTTTCTTGATGAATGTGAATTTTGATGAATGATGAGATGGGGAATGAGGCAGTGGGCATTATATAAGATGATTGAGGTGAGATGGCATCTAAGTGATATTCACACACGCGCTTGTACACCCTTTAAAAAGCAATTTATGACAAATATCGAATGACGGGGCAAAAGAGAGATCAAAAGGTGAACAATATCAATACGAGAGTTTTACTTCAAGCGACATATACTGATATCCTAATATTTGAATTCTTGATTATCGTAACTTTACCTCCTTGTACGTTACCAATTCGAATATAAAACGTCTAAGGATTAAATTACTCGTTTTGAACCCGAGCATTGATAAAAAGTGTAAGAACGCGCTAGAGGGTGAGAGTGGATTGGGAAGAGGGGACAAGAGTTATGGGACAACAGATATGATTGTTGGTGGAAGGAATGGCAAGTTTGGGTCAACTGTGAATGAGAGAGGGAACAAGAGGAGAACAAGTGTATTGAAATTTGAAGGATAATTTAATGGAGGCTAAAGTAGGTGTTGTTTGTGAGGAGCATTTGCATGTGAAGGTGGGCAAAGGTTTAGGGTGTAGGATAGGGATGTGAGACATGGCATGTAGAATATGATGGAAGAGGGACCCATTTAGGGAATGAAAATGGAATTGTATAATTGAGGAGGGATACAAGAGCATGTGGTGTAGTCAATTGACACCTCAAGGACTCATCATGGCAATACTATACACATACCAAAAGAGTTTTTTTTTAGGTGTCAAATTACGATTTTATCCCCAACTAATTTTACCCCTATTAAAATCTACCATCTTTTTTCCCATTTCCCTTCTTCGATCTATAATTTCATCACCATCAACCACCGACTTCCTTCCCCATCTCCATTTCTCTTCCTCAATCCAGCAACCTTCATCCCCCAACCCCCCCATTTCTTTTCTTCAATCCACCAACATCCATCACCCATTTCTATTCTTAGGTCTACCAAAGGCCAATAAAGGAGTTTTGATTCCGAAAAAGAGCGGGTGGGGACCTGATTTCTGGCAGGGGAAGGGGTGGGGGCGATCTCGGGCAAGGGCGGGGTTGGGGGCCTGATTCCGAACAAGTCATGGGGGTGGGTGGTGGTGATGGAGAGAGTGGTGGTTTATTTTGTAAATTGAAGAAGAATGGGAAGAGAAAAGGTGAAGAGTATAGAAGTAATTTAGACTTTTTACAAGGGTGATATTTGGGTTAAAAAAATAAGTAGTGTGGTATAAATTAATAAAAGGGTCACCTATGTGGTACTTTGCCTATTTTCTCCTCTATTTTGTGCCAAGCCTAGTTCGTCTAACATGTTTATTGGCCCCTTTGTGGGCCAGGCCGGTAGCCCATTCTATGCCCGGTTGGCCCTCATTTTCGGCCCCTTAAGGCCCAGGATTCATTTTAGCCCATTCTATCCCCGGTTGTCCGGCCAGTGCCCGTTGGCCCTCCTATTCGGCCCATTGAGGCCCATTATTCATTTAAATCCATTCTTTGCACAATTCTTTTGAAGTTCAATTATCTGTATTGGCAATATTTTAAAAATTGTATGTTTGACGGAGTTGTAGGACTTGAATCTTAGTTGTTTAGATGAAAGGGTATGTACTAATCATTATGTTAACTTAATTATTTGTTATGTTTTATGGTGGTGACCTGATGCGATCCTTAAAGCGCCGTACCCGTCCGATTTAAGTATTTTCACTGATCGCTCTCAATGACATTTGTCTCTTCTTAGGTGTGAACAAGACTTTTAATTCTCCTAAGTATATATAATAACTCAAGAAACAATTCAAAAAAACATAAACCAAATACATTGGTATATCATTATAATATATATATTTACATGGGCTATCTAATTAACTCAATATGAGAAGTCAAGGAAACAACGAGAGATGACTTTTGACCAATGACCACGAATAAAAAACAAAACGAGTATCATATAGTCTTAGGTCAATAAAATATTTGCATACTTCAGAAATCAAAATATAACAAAATTCCTTGCAAAGTCTTAGTCGTCTGTTCTTCTCTAAAAGGGGGTAGGGGAAGTCATTTGGTTATTTGCTTCTCCGTTTTACCATTCAAACGAACTACTTCCTCCGTCCCAAATTATATGTATTATTTGACTTTTACGATTATTAAAACGACTCAAAACATAAATATATCTCAACTTTTACATGTAAAAATTATAAGAATTGATGTTTCAAAAATATATACTGAAATAAATCCAACAACATCTCATATGAGTGTATAATTGTATTATTTCTTATCGATTATTTAAAATTCATAATCAAAATTTTCAAATTGACTGATAAAATATAAAATGAGCATAATTTAGCAAATGAATCATATCGATTACTATTTAAAACTCTAACAAGATAAACTAATACTCTATCATCTACGGCTAAAGCAAAGTAAGCATACAATGCATTGTAATAAAGTACTTTCTAATCTCTAGTGATACAGTATCATGATATATATCAGACGTGTATATTCAGTCAAGACTCAAGATATTGACAATTCAAAAATTTAACAATAAAAAGTTTATCGTGAAGGAGTGATGGCTAACTATTTTTTTTTAAAAGGTACCCTTTTGATTTTATTATTAATACGAATAATCAATTACAATCATCGAACATCACTATAATTCGTAAACTCACAAATTCAAGGAAAGAGGCGACTAATATTAAATTAGTGAGAGAAATCATCTCTCTAACTACTTTCCTTGCTAGCAAGAGGGCTCGAACTCGAGACCTCCGCTAGTGGTGTCAGCATACTTGCCACTAGGACAAGATGTCTTGACGTGATGGCTAACTTTTGAACCTATGGCTTTTAGTGTAGTGGTATAGAGTCTGAGTGTCTTTTTAAGATGTCTCAGTTTTGATTCTCGTAAAGTAGTATTGTTAAGACTCTATGAATTTTCACTCTAAAACCAATTAATGATAGAGAGAATAACCCTAGATCTTATATATTGACCCAGAGGATATCACTTTCCCTCACGGATAACCCGATAGTCGGCGAGATTTTTATTATAGCTATTATATTTGTCGGAACAACATTGGCTTAGTTATACGTGTCTCATTAATTTGGAGTGACTCATAATACCGTGTTAAAAGTCTATGGAATTTCCGTTCTAAAATTAATCGATAATAGAGGCTCAGTCTAGGAAGTAACAGAGTAATTAACGAGCAATTTTCAATTCCAAAATAGGTCGAACAAAATTCAATTTTGGTTCACGGAACGGATTTGTCATCAACCAAATCGACACTAACATCACTTATCATTACCATCTAGCTGGACCCAAATTTTTAATAATATCATCTATTAATCAGACGTGTAGAGTTGCAGTAGTACAGTAACCCTTTATGATTACATCAACTACTCAAATAAATAAATAATGTGAATTAATTTGTAATAACAAGTGATTGACTGCTAGAACATTCTAGCCATGTTAATAAAAAAGCACAATTGTTTGTTTGACATTCATGTGCATATAAAATTATAAATTCCATCAAGTACTACTACTAGTAAATTAGTGTTCACATAGCTAACTAATAACAATTTACATAAAGTCGATGATTAAATAGTCTGATTACATTCAGCCAAACTTCCACTTATAAGGTTTTGGGTTTATTAAGGTCAAACTTATTTCGAACACACCATTTTTCAATGCCCAAATTTTTATCGATTTTTATTCTTAATAACACACATTGTATTCGTTCGCTGTAAGTGCTTTTTAACATATTATCATGAGTTTTCCAAATCAAATCACTTTGACCATATTAACGAATGCATGAAACAAACGTTCAAAATATAAACTGAATACATGTTTGATACGTTTACTAAACACAATATCAGAAAAAAATGTTATCAAAATATATTTACTTCTATATATAGCCCCCATATTGAGTATTCTTCCTCCCCAATTTGATTTTCATTTCCATATTTCAAAGTTTGAAGCCACCTTCAATGGCTTCATCTCTTGCCAAACTCAATTCCTCTACTCTCCTCAAACCTCTACAATTTGATCCTTTTCACCAACAAAAATCATTTTCCCTATCTTTCTCCACCAAAAATCATGCACCAAAACTATTGTCACATATCAAACCTCAAGCTAATGCAACAATAAATGGTTCTACTTCATCAACATCATTCATCACTACTCCTGGAAAAGAAAAACCAAAGGAAGCCGAAAGCGATTCGAAACTAGCTCAATGTTGGCCGGAGATACACGGAGAAGAAGACTGGGAACGTTTACTGAATCCCATGGATCCTCTGCTGCGCAAAGAGCTAATTCGTTATGGTGAAATGGCACAAGCCTGTTACGATGCCTTCGATAAAGACCCATATTCGAAGTACTCTGGTAGTTCGAAGTATACAGAACCCGAGTTTTTCCAGTGTCTGGAACTGGAAAAACTCGGGTATGATGTGACGCGGTTTCTTTATGCCACCGCGCCTGCTCACCTACCACGGTTCTTCTTCCAGGCCTTATGGCCTGATCTAGAACTGTGGTCCGAGAAAGCCAACTGGATGGGGTACGTGGCCGTTTCGAACGACGAAACGACCAAACTATTAGGCAGGAGAGACATAACCATTGCCTGGAGAGGCACGGTTACACAACTGGAATGGCTAAGTGACTTGAAAGATTTTCTTGGCACAATTTCAGCAAACAAAATCCCCTCCCCTGATAAAACGGTAAAAGTCGAATCCGGTTTTCTTGATCTCTACACAAAAAGCAACGAAACATGTCGATTCTGCAAATATTCCGCCAGGCAACAAGCTCTGAGTGAAGTAAAAAGACTGATAGAAAAATACCCAAATGAGAAATTGAGCATCTCCATTACAGGGCATAGTTTAGGGAGTTCTTTAGCAATTCTGAATGCTTATGACATTGCAGAAACAGGGGTGAATATAAGGTCGAACGGACCGGTTGTTCCGGTTGCGGTTTTCTCATTCGCCGGTCCAAGAGTTGGGAATCATAGGTTTAAGACAAGATTAGAACATCTTGGGGTTAAGGTTTTGAGGGTGATTAATGTTAATGATATTGTACCTTTGGCACCTGGGGTGTTTTTTAATGAAAATGTTCCTGAAGCTGTAATGAGAATGGCTTGTCATTTGCCATGGAGTTATAAGCATGTTGGTGTGGAGCTTGCTTTGGATCACAAGAACTCACCCTTTCTTAAGAGGGAGAGTAATTATGTTTACTCTCATGATTTGGAGGTTTATCTTCACCTACTTGATGGGTTAGTTTCACTTCTTTTCCTATTATTTCCTTCCGTCTTTTTTAATTGTCATTCTAGACCCTACACACGAATCAATAAAACTTTACTTATTAAGGTTATACATGAAGATAAAACAACTAACCTCATCAGTTTCTTCTATATCCCCATAAATCACGATAATTAAAATTTCATCATCAGTTTTGATACTTCCCGTGATTAACCTTATTCTTATACTCCATGATAAAGTTGTGTGGGGCATTAAGATAATGGTCTCATCTCTTTTGTGATAACCAAATTCCCAAAAAGTCACCAATAGTTTAATGTGTACATAATTTCTATAATTCCGTCCCTATTTTTTAGATTTAATATATAAATCTAAAAAATAGATTTATATATTAAGGGGCGGATGTAGCCAAGTGGATCAAGGCAGTGGATTGTGATTCCACGATGCGCGGGTTCAATTCCAGGCGTTCGCCCGTTTATCATCTAGGGAAATGGCATTACAATAATTATATGACAAGTTGATCTTTTTATCGCAAAACAACGTCCTTCAACTCGAGATTTTAGTTTCTTTACAGTGCTACCCTTGTTGAATCGGCTTGGCTAATAACTAAATTGGCTTCATTATCAATGGGGACATCGGGGTTTAATTTATTACTCAATTATAGACGAGCAATGTGAAATCTCCTAATTAGCTGGAACCAGATAAATTTTTTAATTTAGATTTCGTTGTCCATAAGTCTATATAGATAAAGAATGATGCAGTTACATGATTAAATAAATATCCATATGATGCATGTTGCAGATACCATGGGAGAGGCCACAAGTTTGAGCTAGCAACCAAACGAGACTATGCCCTCATCAATAAATACTCTGATTTTCTCGACAAGAAATATAGAGTTCCTCCTAATTGGAAGCAAGATGAGAACAAAGGAATGGTTAGGGATGAAGAAGGCCGGTGGGTTCAACCGGAGCGGCTTCGCCATGATATTCACCCTAGCGAAATGCACCTTCATTTAAAGGAATTAGGGATTTCGTCGTAGATGACATGCCAAATAAGTAGCTTAGTCGATGACTAATTGGCTGACGTTATAAAATAGATATACAAGAACGTTATAAAATAGATATACAAGAGTTGACGCTTATTCGTGTTTCTAATTGTGCAATGATTATCTAACGTCAAATAATCGACAACCACTTGGAAAAAAACTGAGGTCCGGTGTAAAAAAACGTTGCAAAACTGAAACTGAAGTACTCTGCTGAGCTCTTCGTTTTCTGTACATATACAATGGTCAATTTCCTACAGCATCATGCACCAGTTTTGTGTCCACGCGAATCCAATTCCCAGAACCCAGATTATTGTAAGAAACATCAAAGTCCTGCTGCAGCTTTTACCTCGCCCGTCTTTGCCTAAATATCATATGAATGAGAATCAGAGTAAGTATTGATAACATTGCTAATGAAGATAGGATAGCATATGGGAATACAGCCAAATACACAATCCTGTTGTCATAAATTGCTGATACCCCCACCCCACCCCTCCCCCCACCAGGCCCCCACCACCACCACACACCACCTGAAGAATTGAAGAAGAACTAAAACTAAAGTTAAAACAAACCTCGGAATTGCTGCTTCGAATCTTCCGTGCTGGTGTCCTCATAGTTACAAACTCTTCAGCCGATGTCGGGTGAATACCCACTGTGCTATCAAAATCCGCTTTAGTCAAGCCAGCTTTTAAAGCGATTGCAAATCCCTGGACGTTAACAAAATAAGAACCACGAATAAAGACATGAACTTTTTACAGCCCAAATGCAAACTTTACACAAAACTGTTCAGTTAATAATGAAAGAGAATAACGAGGAACCTGCGCAATTTCAGGTGAATCATCTCCACACATGTGCAAGCCTATGACTTTATCTGTCTTTGCACAAACTATAAGTTTCATGAAAACTCTATCTGGAAGGCCAGAAAGGGTAGCTTTTAGGGGCCTGAAATTTGCTGTATATATATCAACATCTCCATACTCTTTCACAGCCTACAGGCATTAAGAAGTTGATGAGGTACTAACAATACGTCGGCTTAAATATATGAGTCATAACATGCCACAAGTAGTCATAAGTACCTCCTCTTCAGTGAGACCTACTTGACCAGTAGGAGGCTGAGAAAATACTGCTGATGCCACGGCCCTGCAGCAGCAAAACAAATGACTGATCAGGGGGAAATATATATCGCAAACTAAATCAGGTGTCATCTACTTGATGAAAAAAGAGGGCACTCCTATCCTACTCCTGCTTCTTTATTTTCACAAACTCCGGTAACTTAGAAAAGAGAGACGTTCTGCTAATTGGGTGTTCACTATTATATGTACAATGAGTACATAAGAATATAGTAAACAAACCTGTAATCTGGTTTGGTTGGTTCATTGGCAAAAACAGTTTTAGCCACGGCTGCTCCCTCCATAAGGGCCACTGGTGTCAAATTTATTCTATCAGTGACATCTCCAACAGCCCAAATTGATGGAACTGAAGAACGAGAATACTCATCAACCTGTGAATTAAAATTTTGGATTGGTAATTATAAGGTATTAAACAAATTTAGGAGAGAATCCTGATAGTAAGGCCCTAGATTGATTTGTATTAATTTATCAAACAATTTATTATGTCAAATTACTCAAGACAGGAACCAGTCTAGATTCATTTGGCATAATCAATTATTTTGATAAGTTAATCCAACCCCAACTAAGCCTAAATCTACCCAATAGGATATAATACCTCGATAGCTCCATTCTTTGTCATATCCACTCCTACTCCTTCCAGTCCCAAATTCTGGCAAAAATTCATAACATTAACAAACAAAACCAGTTACCATCTTAAAATCGTTAAGATCCCTGCTCTAGGCCAAACCTCAAGGTGATTTTATCTGGTTCTCATTAAGATAGTCTTGTGCCTCTTTTTTCCTTTCTTCTATATGTTTGAATGATAGACCATATGATATTAAGTATATAATAAAAACCGCACTTTGTAACCAGTATCCAACTATCTATATAAGCATATTTATCTCATTAAAAGTTTCAAAAGGAATAGAAGCTTTACGTCGATACAGTAGTAAAAGAAAGGGCCAAAGTTCATTACGTAGCTTTCTCATGTACAATCATACGATTATGATGAAACCAATATCAAACAAAACCATGAAACTGACAATCTAGAGATACAACAAGTGAAAAAGTGGGATTCATGGGACAGAATCAAACCTTTGTATTAGGTCTGCGGCCAGTCGCAAACATGATATGAGAAAATCCATCCACGGTTCCTTTGTTAGTCTTCAAAGACAGGGAACCATCAGGTAGTTTAACAATAGACTGTGGTGATTCCTCCGTGTGGAACTCAATTCCTCTCAGTGCCATTTGCTCTCCTACAAAATCCCTGATCTGCATCAAATAATGAAGAGAAAACAAAACTGCATAAGAGCCAACTTTGTTTTGACCTGTATAAGTAAAAGCAGCAGAATAAGTTTGAATTTGCTTACCTGTTCATCAAAACCTCTTAACACTTGTTTTTGTCTAATAAACACATGAACGTCACTTTTCAATCCATTAAATATCCCAGCAAATTCAACTGCAATATATCCACCTCCAACAATTGCAATCTTCTTTGGCTGATAGGGCAAATCGAGGGCAGCATCAGAATCAATCGCATACTCATTGCCTGGAATCTCTGGAATGAAGGGACGTCCCCCAACAGAAATAAGAATGTTCTTTGCGGTATAGGTTTTGCCATCCACATCCACTGTGTGTGGATCAACGACCTGTACATTAGTACATACAATCAACATATACTCATTGCAAATGAGCGGCACCTTTTCTAGAGCTTTTTAAGTTATGAAATATTTTATTTACTAACATCAATCACACCTTTCCTCGACCTTCGATTAGCTTGACCCCAGCGTTGTTTAGAATGTTCTTATATATACCCGTTAATCTTTGCAACTCTGTGTTCTTATTGGCCATCAATGTTTTCCAATCATGTTTGGGTTCTGTGTCATAACTCCATCCAAAACCACAACTTTCTTCAAATTCATGGGCATACTTTGAAGCATAAACTAGTAGCTTCTTTGGTACACATCCTCGAAGCACACACCTTCATCAAGGATGTACAAGATCAGCTCACTGAGAAACCACACAACATCTCAATTCCCAAGTGCAAGTAATATCTAACACCTTATGCAATTTGATTACAAAGTTTCCTAAACCATATGGCAACTCATAACATATATTTGAATCAACTTTATCATGCTAATGGTAAAATTCCTTGAAAATGATATACTTTCACCAAATACCACCTAACGTATACAAAAATGTTTGAGTTCAAACATCAAATTTGATATCTTCGATGCGTACAAGAATCTATATCTATATACAACTAATAACAAGTTTCATGTGTAACCCCCGCCACGTCCCAAGAAAATGACAACAAACAAATCAAGCATATACAATATAACTTTGATTTGAATCAAATTGTTCTAATAGTATATCACATTGAAAATGATAAATCTAAATATTTTTGCATCAAATATCATACAACAATACTCAAAAAATATCTTAGTCTGATATTAAAAAATCAATCATCAAAACTCAGAATCAACCATCTTTTTAGGACGATCCAAATACAAGATACCCATACTACCATATCCTATATACAAGTATACAACTATTAACAATGTACTCATTTCATACAAAACAGAAACAAAATAAAAACAAATCATGCAAATACGAAATAAGCCAACTCCTAGAGTCACCCTAGTGGCCACACCATATTACTCCTAATGACGAGGTTCTGTCTTCGAATAATCGAATCCTTGTGCCAACCACTAGTGCTAGACTAGCCACGCGATATTACTAGCTATGACGAGGTCATGTCTTCGAATCCTTGCAATGACAAGCGTGGATTTGTTTGGAGTACAAAATAAGACAACGGTTAACCTGGTCACACGATATTACTCGTAGCAATGATGAGGTATCGTTTTCCAATATTACATTGACAATTGACAATTATCGAATTTTTTTAATTCAAAAAAGAAAAAAAGACAAATTGAAGGAAAGCTTACGTGCCACCAACGCCACCAGTGGAGTCGGAAGACACGGTGGCAAACGGGAGCTCACAAACGGCAACTGAAGCCCCGAGGTTTGCTGCAAACCGTGAAGCTCTCACTCCTCCACTTCCAGCACCAATTGTGAAAAGGTCAAAGTCAAACTTCCCATTTTCAGTTGATTGGGCCCGGGTGGCATAGAAGCGGCGGCGGAGGTGGTGGGTCAACGAGGAGAAGTCAACTGTGGGAGTGGAAGTCAACGATTGAGTGGTGGAGATTGAGAGGGTTCTGTAAAGGGTGTATAGAACGGGGGAGGTGAGCTTGGGTGTTCGAAGGTACAAGTATGCTCCCATCATGATCATGTGCTGCTTTCTTGGTTTGTACTCCGGTTTGCTCACTGGGAATCAGAGTATTTATATGCTATGTTGGCTCCCTGTTCTCGGGCATTCGAGGAGTTAAATTGTGGGATGTACCTCAAAGATTAAGCGAATATAGATTGTTTATTTAGCACTTCAACAAGAAATTATCGTTACAATACTCAAATTATTTATCAAATGAGCTATATCCGAAGCTTATACTACTTAGTTACGATATTATACTATGTGACAATACGTTTTTAGTTTCTTCAAACTAAAATAAACTCGTTTAAATATTACATGTCACATGTGATCATTCTTGTTAATCTATTGAAATTAAAAAGAGCTGGATGATTGATTAATTTTATATACTCCCTCCAATCCAAAACAAATGTCTTTTTAGACATTACAACAATATCCAAAACAAATGTCTTTTTACATAAACCAATGTATAATATACCACTTTTTCCTTTAATATCCCTAGTTGCATAGAATAACTCAAAAAAAATAATGATTGCATCATATAGTTAAGTGATAATTGGATTATTAATGATTGTTTTATAGGGGCATAGATGGAAAGTGTGAATGTAATGATTGTTTCTTAATTTGTGTGAAATGTCTAAAAAGACATTTGTTTTGGATTGGAGGGAGTACATGTTAGGAATATATTTAATATAAGATATATAATAACAAGAAAAATTATGAACAAACGACATAATTCCTAAAGAAATTATGTAGAATTTATTCTATTCGAAAATTAAAACATTTTAGTGTAGAATACTATAAACGAACAATAGAAATTGTTGATGCAGTTGATCAATTTTGGCATGCTAAAATCAGGCATATTAACTAGAATATTTTTACATATAGTTTTATTGATTAGATCACATTTCAATTTTGTGGTCAAAGGTGGACAACTACATGCATATGTGCCGTTCTAGACTGCCGGAGTTGTTTATTGACTTCAATAATATAACTATTCTTTGGACCCTAATACTCTCAGATTGAAGAGTCAATCGAATAGCTTAGTGGAAAAGGCTCTTGCTAGTTACCAAAAAGTCTTGGGTTCGAAACTCACCTCATCGCAAATTTACAAAAAAAAAAAAAATACTCTCAAATTGAAAGAATAGTAATATCTCCATTTCACTTTAATTATTTTTTATTGTTTGGTACATAATCTTAATAATGACAAACGTTACAATAATCACTTATTATAAAATATTTTTAGTCCATCACCTATATTTCAAATGATTCTTATCAATCATATAATGTTTCAGTTCATCACCTATTCTGTCAATCCGTTGTTAATAATATTATGTAAGGGGCACGTGACTTTGTCGGTAAGGTCATTTTGATCATTTCATTTAATATATTTTGAGGTAAAAAAAGTCAAAAGAAAAATCTGAAATAATCCAATCCTAATTTCGAATTCGAATAACTCACCATCAACACACACTTTAACAGAAAGTTTATAAATTTCGAAACAAATGTGATTGACAAGGATATTTTAAAACATATATAGGTGGTAGACTTTAATATTTTGTAAACAAAGTTGATTGTTGCATCCAATGTCCCTTTTAACAACTAATACTTTATACATATATTATAAAAGATTATTGAGAAAAAGTACTATGAAATAGTTTTGAAAATGAATTCAACGATATTAGTTTTATAATTTTCGAATTAATGAATAAATAAATAATTTGTGGTCAAAGATCTGAACCTCGAGAAACTCTATTATTTTAAAAACCAAATGTTAAAGAAGTTATTACGTTTGACTCAGAAATCAATAGACATTAACTAGTAACTCATGACCTTGTTAATAATCTAAACCTTTTTTCTATTCTTCTAATGAGAGTATGAGACACTCAACATACTACCATAGATGTAATTCGGTGCCCACGGGGCATAGCTCAAATAGTAAGGAGCTTCACTATAAGAGTGTGTTTCTTCATAAGTGTGTGGGTTCGATCCACGGCAGGTGCATGAGTAACTCTGCATTTGTTCAAAGAAGGATCTGCTTGTGGGAAGTTACCCAGCCTCTCTGGGCACTCTTGAGGTGGAGTACCGAGCCGCTACAGGCACATCCCGAATTCACCTCCTCTATTGGGCGATGGGCTAGCCAAGTGGGGGCGCCTTAAATATCATTTATAGATGTAATTTGGTCTACCAAGAGTCTTTTAATAAGTTCATCTCGAAAAGTTTGATCTGATATAATCAAACTGACCTTGAACCTCATTTCATTTTTGGCCTGATTGATCGGTTCTGCTTGAACTACATAAGTTTATATAAAAAATTGCATATATTGTTATTGAAATTTAAATTTTTACTACGAATCGAACCTTGAATCTTTGAAATTTTTTCGAGCTAAGCAAGACCAAACTCAATTTTTTTGCGCTAAATTCCTCGAGTTAAGCCGAACATCGAAGCGATCTGTTCCAACTGAACTTCAAATCTAAAACTTGAATCTTCTTAGGATCGGGAGTTCAACTCATTTAAAGGCCCATCCGCCAATGAATGTACAAGTGACCTTAACCTCGAGATACTGACTCATGCTAATTGTTGGTCTCTCCAATCTAAAATAATCGTCCTTTACACATAGTGAGGTAAATGTTAGATCTTCAGTTATTCTTCAATTAATTATTAAAATATTTAAAAATTAATATTATGAAAGTACTTTAAAAGATGAATTCAAATATATAAATTTTATATATTTTAAAATAATTAATAATTACTAATTAATAGTCAAAGTTCATTTTCAAAAAAATCAAACGTCAATTATTTTGGATTGGAAGAAGTGATATCAAAGCATATCATGAAATTATTAATTGTCTAGAAAGTCTTACCTAAATGTGGAACTTGACACCTTTTTTTCTCAAACGATAGAAGTTACAAACAATCATGTAATAGGAAATTCTTAAATTAAGCAAATGAAAGTCTAAGCTCCAAATAACTGGTTTCGTCTTCTTCTCTGATTGTTGGCCCAATGAACTTTTTCTTCATAGATATGACTCCAATCCACGCAATAGCTGAAAATCTCACAAAATGGGCGCTGGAAATCATCAAAACGCATGAAAGTCCCACAAAGTGGTACTGAAACGTTGCAAAGGCAACAATGAAAATATTATAATAAAAACCCCAGAAAGAATAGAAAATATATTTAAATATACTATTCTACAAAAATCAAACCTCAAACCTCAAAAGCTCAAGTCCAATCCCAATAACAATAGGCTAGAACCTTAAAGCTCTTAGAGAGTGGAACATGACACTCAACAATGATTATTTCTATATCCCTAAAATCAGGTTGTGATCAATAATGCCTCTCTAGGGCATTCAATGCATTGGTAGTTTGGTATTGTTGAATAAATAGAGATGCATCTATATTTGATAATTCTTATATTGTATTAAGATGGAAGAAGAGAAAGCTTGAAAGAAAGTGCGTTAACACACGACCTGACGATTGTATTATTCTGTTTTTCCTATAAGTTCTTTATAGGTACCCGTACCTTAAGTTATACACTACTTAAATAGTAACAAACAGAAAATAAAACCAGGGCGAAAACTACTTTCATGACTATGCGGCATGCGTTGTTAATAAAATTGAACGCATGTTTCATGAGCACGATAATTTACATTAAAGAACCAAACGCAAGAATGGAAGGTGCATTGCCGTCGAACAAAGATACCATATCTTGTTCACCAATACCATAATTACAATGACAGTGAGCCACAAACAAGATTCAATAACAATTGTACAGAACTATACAATAACACAATTAATTATAGGGAAAGTCCAGAGTCCTCATCTTCATCAAGACTTCCAGTGTAGATGAAGAAGAGAGACCAAATGAGACCAAAAACACCAAAAAGAATCCAACCAAGAAGATTGTTGCTCAAACCAAAAGGAAGACCAGTTCCTTCTGTGCTCATCCTCTCATCCACCAAGGCGATAGCCGACGGCGTCCACATGGTTGCTGCACCCATCACTGAGGATAATGCAACCATGCCCAACTTTGCTTCTTTGCTTTCTTTCCCTTTTTCATTCATGGAACATCTTATCTTTCCCATCCTTGGCCTCATTGCTGGCAACTCTGTTGTATTGGGATAAAACAACATTAAGCAAAGATCATGTGCTTCAAGAGGCCACACTATATACATTAAGTATGTTGTGTTATTTAAAATATTGAACAATGAGTTATGACATTGATTTCAAATTTATTAGGGAGGTTTGATATCCATTTTTCACAATTCAGAGCACCACCTACGATCAGAACCTCCTTTAACTCAAGTACTATATGTGCTTTCGAGACATAGCTCAATTGGTAAGAGAAAAAGTGTTAAAGTACGAGTAGTCTCGCCTCTGCACGCAATCTGGTTCGACTTTCATAAGGAACCAACGTTGTGTTGATAAAGTAATTAAAAGAAAACTTTCCCTTAATCAGGTGAGATATATCTCACCATTTACCTCCTTCGTATACTCCGGGGTAAGAGTCTAGGACACAAATGCGAGAATATCATAAGCGTGACGATTTCACACTTTTACCTATACACTCTATATCCAATTAGTTATCTCTATGATAATAATGAAATATTTTTTATAAACAAAAAGTATTTGGGACATTATGATAATGTTTATCATAAATTGGGCCCAATCTAGCAATTTAGCATCTCAATCTTAGATCTTAGAAGTATACAATTTATAAAATTCTTGTCATAGACTCGACCTATTAAATAGGCATAAGATATAAACAATTAATTCGACCAAAACCATCGAATAAAAGTAACTTGTCCTAATAAACATCCCAATACGAATTAATATAAGAAAACTATTTTGCAAAATTGAAAAGGAATTTAATTAAGTTAAATACCAAAAATGGATGTAGAAGAGAGGGTAGTATATCCCTTGGGACGAAGCAAAGACATGTTTGAGGTGCAAGCATTAATGGTGGCCATATTCTTCTTTGCAGTGAGGAGAATACCAGAAAATTTAATTGTATATTAAAACCACACAGTTTCCATATAGTAGTCAGATTGCCCCAATCTTTCATGTTCCAATTATGTCTCGCCACTTGGAAATTGAGTGTTACTTTAATTTATATTTACTAGATTTTTACGCACACCTTGTACGAACTCGTTCATCGTTTTATAATATATAATTTTTTAGTAACAATAAATATAACATTTTAATTTAATATTATTAAGTTCATCTTAACTAAGTCTAAATTTGATTTGTAAAATAATAACTTTGCAAAGCCATTTGCTAAATATAAAGGGAAAATATATTCGACAATATTTACGAATAGTTATGGTATAGAATAGTTATAATAAATAAATAATTTTACTATTGGTCTCCTGTTTTGTAAGAAAATATGGGGCTTCAAAAGTTTCAAATAACTTATAACGACTTTCCATTTCCCCAATTTTATATACTAAAAACTTTGAGACCCTCAAAGTAAGGGCCCCGACAATTTCCCTGTCCTGGAGATTGATGCCGGAAGTTAGCGCGGAATGTGCCTCAGTGGTTAGGGGTACCATTAGCTTCCTTGTACACCACTTCAATTTGAGAATCAACCCCATAGGGAATCGGAATCATACCAAACGAAGAGGCAAGGGGCCACCACAACACCAAGACTCTTTACCACTGAGCTATGCTCCGGGGGACCCAATTTTATATACTAGGTGTTACACACTCCGGCCTATGTGAATTCATTCATTGAATTATAATGATTTTCTATAAATAAAGGGACTATTGGGGAGGAAATGTAATAAGTTAAACTAGTTAGTAATAATAATAATAATTACGTGTCTTGACTAAATTGTCCTTCATACTTTTGTGCTTAAATAGTCGCTTTCGGCAAAATCGACCAAAAGTAGACGAGTTGTACTATCTAAGAACATGAGTGATGTATTTGGGTCCAAAGTGAAGATCGGTGGTAATCGTGGTAAATAAATCAATCGTTAATGATGCCCGGTGTCTTTTGCCCTTTCTTAATTTAGTTACTTCCCTTTTGAAATTAATTTTAATTCGATTGATTTGTATATATTCAATTACTTAATTATATACCTAGTAATTGCATAATTTATGAATAAATGGTACACCTTCCATTTATCCCAAAAAACATTAAGTAGATATATCATATATCCATATCTTGAAGCAATAAAGTCAAAACACTTGCCTATATAGTAACCGATCCAATTATCGCGTGCTTAATTAAAAAATGACTACTCAAATGGATGCTGAATCAAACATCATCTGTCGTACGAACATCCTAGTGGTATGTGTCACAACTCATAATAAACCAATCTCTTTGGACAATTTCAAGATTAGATATCATTAATCATCTAGATTTAGAAAATCCTACCCACAATTAATCATACTTATCATATATAAGGAAAAGGAAAAACAAAATTGACCCCCATTATTTCCAATAACATGATTGTAACAACTAACAACCAATTTTGTAGAGTTGTAATATCTTGAAGTGGAGTAATATAATTATGAATTTATCAAATAAAAATTATTATTATTAATATTTCATATAATCTCTATAATTTGAGAAAAAAGAGATGTATTTCATAATTCAAATCGTCAATTTATATTTGTGTCATATATTATACGAAGTGATCAAACTCAACTAAGATGACAAATTCAAAGTCTTGTGATGGTTTATGAGTCACTCTCATCATATCTAATAGTATACTAAACACGGGTTTTGAATTTTGGGGTAGGGTGGGGCGTTAAAGGTATTATCACAATGTAACCAGTTATAACTACGAAATTTAAGTGTTGTATAATGCAAAGTGCTAGATCACATCGCAAGCAAGCGGCCTCTCGATGTCATACAAGCCACCTTTTAATGTTATACAAGCCACCTCTGGATGTCATATCAATATAATATCACGATGGCATAATTTGAATCAACAAAGATGTTATTATGTACAAAATATAAGTGAGGAAGATTATAATATCTCCATATTGATATGATTTCATTAGAACTAACTAATCATCATTGTGTGAAGTATCATGATCAATTTTACTTTTTAAGTTTTTTTAATAACTTGTTCACTTTCATAGTTAGTTCCGGATTCCGTAATTAATTAAATCGCGGCAGTATATAAATACAGATTGTTTATTTGTCTCTCTTGTTTTGTGTCCTAATGGAATTTCTGAAACCAAGTCTTGTATTTCACTCAACATTCTCCACTTCTTGCTTTCTGTATGGACATTAAAGAATCTTGGGCTTCAAATTTAACACCTCAAAAAACCACCTTAAAGAAACAGACTCTTAAAATAAGGAAAAAAGGGATAACTAAAGGTGTGTTCTTTTGTTCTTTGGGCTCTAATTTTTCTCCTTTGTGCAAAGCTTCAGATTTTTAGTGGATTCAATTCCTTTTATTTAGCATTGTCGGTTTTTCATGTCAAGCTTTTATTAAAAGATAATTAATGATGAAACGTTGATGGCTAAAAACGAAAACGTCAATTAAAATGAAAACGAAAACTGTCCATTTAGTTGAATAAGGTGGTAAGTGGTATTAATGTATTATCTTGTTGAAATTCCGTTGGTTTTTTGTTTGATTCTTGTGTGCAGTGTTGATGCTGCTTTTTCAAGAATCGATCTTTTGTTTTATCTTTGGTGAATGTGGCTTCTAAATTTGGTTTGACTTTTTGCTTGTTAGCTCAAATGGGTATATTTGGGGGACTTTTTTTGGTTGTTATCTCAAATGGTAGATAATGTTTGGAATATTACTATATTAAATGTTTTGTGAAAGTTTCTTGTTTTCATTTTAGAGATTTGGTTGTTGGTTTTTCATTTGTGAGGGTGAGAAAAATGGAAGATGTTGAAGAAGTTAACAAGTATGCAGTTGATAGTTGTCATAGAGTTCTTAGTCTATTAGCACACAAATCAAGAGATCAGAGTGACAATAGAAATGTAATATTAGAAACTGGGGAAGCCCTTTGTAGGTTCAAGAGAGTTGTTTGTCTTCTCGATTCGAAGGTGGGGCATGCTCGAGTCAGGAAGGCTAAGAAGGTCCAGACCTTTCTTGGTCAGGGCATCTTCTTGGAAAGTCTGGTATGTAGAGATGATGAGAAGCCGAAAGCTCTTCAACTTCTATCGACCAATTCAAGTTCTGTTCACGAGTCCAGATCGAATGATAAAAGTGGCGTGACTTTAGGCAATCCTTCCCTCGACTTGAGTTCTTATTATGGAAAGAATCATCTTCAAATTGCATTGCAGCCTCCCAAACCTACATCTAATTACCCGATGCAGCAGCAGCCGAAATCGCCCTGGTGTCATCTGCAGCAACAACAGAGATTGCCACAGCAAGCTGCAGTCATGTACCGCGATACCAATAGTGGTATCAGCCTGAACTTTGATAGTTCTACTTACACACCAACCATGTCATCGACAGGGTCTTTCTTCTCTTCATTGAGCATGGATGGCAGTGTTTCCAATATGGATAGAAGCTCCTTCCATGTAATAGGTCCTAGTCGCTCTGCTGATCGTAGCTCATACCTTCATAAGAGAAGGTGTTCTGCAAAGGGAGGGGATGGGAGTATTAACTGTGGAAGCAGTGGGAGATGCCACTGTTCAAAGAAGAGGTGATGCTTATCTTACTTTCTCATAAATTTCACTCATAATTTGATCACATCATAGTTCTTTATGTCTTATGGAGTCTTTTGAAGTAGTATTATGTGTCTGTACTTCACTCTTCGGTCAGTTTGGAAACAGCCTCTCTATTACCCAAAGGCCAGGTTGCATACTATTCGATTCCCCGTACCCAGTTCAGGCAAGACATGCTAGCCTCTTTAGAGGCATTGATGATGTTGATGTTCCCTGATTTCCCTCTTCTACCTAACAGGAAACATAGAGAGAAGAGATCAATCAAAGTACCTGCGGTTAGTAGTAAGTTGGCTGATATCCCCTCGGATGAGTACTCATGGAGGAAGTACGGTCAGAAGCCAATCAAAGGTTCTCCTTATCCAAGGTATCATGCAGTTCGGAATCTGCTTTGCACCTAGAATATATGTATTTATATATATGTATATATATACATACTAACAAGTAAAGTCTATTTCTTATAATGATGATTTTTCGAACGACATATTAATGTGACTGCATGAACCAGCTCAGTCCCATGTCCTAACTCCTGATGCAGTGGTTTAAGTGTTTACTACACAAAATGTTGATGAAATTTTTACTCGTCCTTCATTTAAGTGATTAATGTCTTTGAAACTCCTCTTAAGTTGTGCATTTCATTGCTATCAAATTTAGAACAAAAGTGTTCACTCTTTGATATATTCCGGATAATTGCAAATGCTGCGCTATGAATAATATGTCACCAAATTAAATATTCTTTGCTCCGCATATAACTACTTTGAATTGATGACATCGCCCTTCAGCTCATGGTTTTCCGGAGTTAGGAATTCAAGGTTGCTTTTAAACAGAAACACCTGCACAGTCGCGAGTAATGTGAATGATCATCCTCATGAGGCGCTGAAATTGTGCTTGTGATCCAAATGCTTTTTTTTGTAGTCTATCTGCTACAACTACTAGAATCTGGCCGATACTTCAAATGATCAAAGTCCATGATGCATCATCTAAAGTTCTTTTTGGACATTTGTGCAGGGGATACTATAAATGTAGTAGTGTAAGAGGCTGTCCTGCAAGAAAACATGTCGAACGATGCCTAGAAGAACCAACAATGCTAATCGTTACTTATGAAGGAGAACATAACCATCCAAGGCTTCCATCCCAATCAACAAACACATGAAGGAAACATAAGCAGCTGGTAAACATAGCTCGCGATTACTTATATTTGGCTTGAACTGCTCTTGTATATATTTGCTTGTTAGGCTCAACATGCAATGGGGTAGATTTGTTGAATGAGGTCCTTCAACTGAAATGAAGGTATCTCTAAACTGCATTCTTGGATAGATTAACTTCCGCAATCGAGTGTGGGAAGTTGTTGTTCAAGAGTTAATTGGATTAACGCTTTCGTTTAGTTTCTAGTGACAGTTTAATTTCAATAGATAAGATTTCTTGGAATTTCATTTCCAATGGTGTTGTGTTTGGCAGAAAGTTGTGTATCTGAAAGTATAATGTTGCAGCTTGTAGTGAGCTAGCTATAAAGAACTTTTAAATCCTGTACTCGATTACTATTACACGTGAACGACCTCATCACCCCCTCCCATCCCATTTGCTTACTGATCGAAGGAGCGACTAACACAGTCGATGACCTCAAGGAATTTAACAAAATTTATATATCTAACGGAATTTATTTCACATTGCATAACGAATAAAGAAAAAACAAGTAGTCTAGTTACTCGATCAATTCACCAAAAATGGTTTGGTTGTGAAAGGAATGATCAAAACAGATAGAAACTATTCTGACTACAGAATACAAGAATGAAGAAAGATTCATTGCTTCACTTCAAGGGAATAAACCTAGAAGAGTGGGTGGCACCAATTCCAGGCCTACCGTGCTCGACAGGCTTGTAAGAGATAGAGAATTATAAAGGCTTAATTTCATCTCGGCAACTGAACTTTCAGAACTTTCTCAAATAGGTATCTGATGACCTTTTTATCTCAAGTAGGCACCTGGACCCAAAAATTGGCACCTGAATTTAGGGGTGTGGACGAAAATCGAAACCGAGCCGAACCGAACCGAAAAAACCGATTTTGTTAGAACCGATCGAAACCGAACCGATTTCGGCCTTTGAGGGAACCAAACTGACGCGGTTCGGCTTGTGGGAGCAACCGAACCGATGACTAATTTTATGTAGAAAAAATTAAGTTTAATAAAGGATAATTGGTGAGAGGATTCAACATTATTTATTGTTAGTATGATATAATAATAGATAAGTGAATACATTTTAAGCAAATAATATATGGATACATATATATTTAAAAATTGGTACCGTGTTACAAATGTGTGTACAAATTTCGAAATTAGTTTTAAAAGAAGCTCGTTAAACTTATATAAAGTAGATATATCTTTGGAACTTAATTATGAGTTACATTTAATATAAAACAATACTAATCACATATAGATTTGAGTCCAAAATGAATTATAATATTAGCTAGAAACGAACAGACCTAAAATTTCAAAGCCGAAAGTGGGTTCAAATTTAGGTCCAAAACACGAGGCCCAGAACCGAAACCGATATGAACCGAACCGTTTAGAACCGAACCAATTTCGGTTCTATCTGGCGTAGAACCGATGATGTCGGTTCGGCTCTTTTTTTGTCCAAAACCGAACCAAACCGAACCGTGCACACCCTTACCTAAACTTTCGTTTTTCACAATTTTCTTAATTTCTCAGATTTTTAATTTTAGATGGAGGGCAAATTAGTCAGATTACACTTCAAAATTAACTCAAGTACTATTAATCTAACCCAACCTCAACCCAACCCCCATTTAACCCCACCCCCATTAATATCTAATTCAAAACAAAAAATTCCACACTTTTCAACTTTCATCATCTTTTCATTGATCAAGCCAAGACAAATCAATTTTTTCACTCATCTAACTCAATTCCAAACCTCCATCTGAGTTGGTCCCACTGATATAATAAGGTACATGATGATTCACATGCAACAAAATAAACCTTTAAATTATTCCACCCCCTCCTAATCCCCCTACCTTCGTACCCCAAATCCATCAGATTTTCAAGCTAATAACTCATCCCAAACAAAAAAAAAACAAAAAATAGCACTTTACATTTCCTCATCATCATTCAATGGATAATAATTATTACTCTTTACCAGATCTTTCTGAACAACATAAGCTCACCGCATTGGCACTAAAAAAGTCCGCTTCCAATCCCGTCACTTCTAAACAACTGATAAAAATTTCAAGGGACATCTATCATTTAATTAAATCCAAATAAATGTCATCAATCTACTCCCAAAAACGAGAAGGAGCTACTTATCAAACAACAACATGCTCAGATTCAAATTGCAGGTCAGAATCTGCACATCTGCACTTTAAAAAATCGGATTACACATCTGGCGAATCTGTACATCTACACTTCAGATCGGATTTTTCTTGGTGAAGCTCACCCATTGCATGCCATTTTTTTTCACATCTACACTTTAGATCGGACACCTGAGGTGCTTGAGGAGCCATTACCATTGGTGAACTTAATCCAGGTAAGTTAGCCATTAAAATGGAGGCTTTCAGAAGTGGCACCTGCACTTTGTCCAATTTTTTTTTGCGCCTAAAATCCTATTTAGTAGTGACACCTGAACTTTTCTGTAAATTTTGCCTCCAAAAAGTCATATTTTCAATATGACTAACTTGCCCTTAGGTTAATAAATTTTTAAATGTCAAAAATCTGAGAAATTAGGAAAATTGTGAAAAACGAAAGTGTAGGTGCCAATTTTTGGGTCCAGGTATCTAAAAAGGTCGTCAGGTGTCTATTTGAAAAAGTTCTGAAAGTTCAGGTGCCCAGATGAAATTAAGCCAATTATAAATAAGGTCTCTATGATGAAATGATTTAAACTTTGACGCCTAGATAATCAAATGATTCTTAGTCAACAAACAAAATCCACATTTCAAACTAGTAAATTATATACAATCGAAAAACAGATTTAACGACACAAAAAAATAAAAACAAGCATGAATCGTATCTAAACACATACATGCGGCATCGACATTGCTATATTCACCATCCATATAATAACTGAGTACACCTAATTTAGCGAAACAACCAAGAAATTAAAAACAAGAATATCATAATACTCGCAACAATCTAAAAAGAATTAAGAAAAAAACTCGAACTATCTGCAGATTTCGAAGCATTCGTGGAGTTAGAATATGTAGAAAAACAAAAAACAAAAAAAATTACGTAATTGTGCAAATTAAGCTCTTATTATAAATAGGGAATGATTAATTATCAAAATTTGCACATTTTACATGAAAAGTAGAAAAAAAATGGAGGATTCTGAAATTTAAAAATAATTCACGAAAATCCCAAAGAATTAGAAAAATTGCAACTTGATTTATGTTGAACAAAAAGATTTGGAAATAAAAATGACAATCAATCAACAAAAAACGTACTTGATTCATGAATTCTAAAATGGGAGCTTACTAGAAAATGAGAACAATTTATTCATCATTAATAATATAATTAATTACTTTGAGGATCTATACAACTATGACAAAACCCATCAACTAAATCGCACCCAATTCAAAATCATTGAATACATCACTACTGAGCTTTCAATCACCCAATATAATGCCCTCAACCAACCTTTCACTCCAATTAAAATTAAGGAAGCTCTCTTTCAAATGCCCCATTTAAAATCACCAGGATCAGATGGATTCCCTGCGGAATTCTATCAACAAAACTGGTCAACAATTAAAGAAGACCTCACAAATACAATATTAGATTTTCTGAATCATGGTCACATTCTGAAAGAAATCAATAAAACCTTTATTACTCTTATACCAAAAATTCCCAACCCCTCGAAACTTTCAGATTACAGACCTATTAGTTTATGTAATGTTGTCTACAAAATCGCCTCAAAAGTTCTTGCTAATCGCCTCAAGACCCATCTTAATACACTTCTTTCTCCCTTCCAAAATGGATTTATTCATGGAAGGGGAGCTCATGATAATATTCTCACTGCCCAAGAACTCACACACTTTATCCATCATTCCAAAGGAAAAAAATTCGGTTTGGCTGGAATCAAAATTGATATGAGTAAAGCTTTTGATAGGATAAGGTGGGATTTTCAGCTGGCAGTTCTAAAAAAACTTCAATTTCCACCACATTGGATCCAATTGATCAAAGAATGCATTTCAACAGTTCAATTCTCGATCCTGGT